>JAECXV010000144.1:0-128390 GCA_018153235.1 Drosophila malerkotliana malerkotliana
AATGTTATCAATGTTACATAATATCAATGTTATCAATGTTACAATGCGTCTCGATGTTACATAACAATAAATTCTTGTGTTTAACTTGCAAATAAATGTGAGACACGAAAACACTGAACTACGATTGTTTAGGCTTACTGGAACAAGAAGATAATCTGAAAGAATAAACGAATGAGTGAACCGCCTTTTGTTCACTTTTTAGTAGAACTCAAAATTTTTTTTCGTCTCGATACGTTCCATAACAATAAATTCTTGTACTTAACTTGCTAAATGTGAGACACGAAAAAACTAAAATAAGGTTGTTTAGGCTGACTGTTTTTTTAATGGTTTTTCTGGTTCTTTTGGAGCAAGCAGATAATCTCAATTTTTGTTTCGTCTCGATACGTTCAATAAAAATAAAATCTTGTGCTTAACTTGCAAATAAATGTGAGACACGAAAACACTAAAATAAGGTTGTTTAGGCTGACTCTTTTTTTAATGGTTTTTCTGCGTCTTTTGGAACCAGCAGATAATCTGGAAAATCAATAGTTGAGTTCGCCGTCTTTTGTTCACTTTTTAGTAGAGCTGTCGAAGTTCTGTTTTGTCTCGATACGTTCCATAGCATAAATTCTTGTGCTTAACTTGCAAATAAATGATAGACACGAAAACACTAAAATAAGGCTGTTTAGGCTGACTCTTTTCGTCTCGATACATTCCATAACAATAAATTCTTGTGTTTAACTTGCAAATAAATGTGAGACACGAAAACACTGAACTCCGATTGTTTAGGCTTACTGGAACAAGAAGATAATTTGAAAGAATAAACGATTGAGTGAGCCGCCTTTTGTTCACTTTTTAGTAGAACTCAAATTTTTGTTTCGTCTCGATACGTTCCATAACAATAAATTCTTGTGCTTAACTTGCAAATAACTGTGAGACACGAAAACACTATAATAAGGTTGTTTAGGCTGACTTTTTTTTTAATGGTTTTTCTGGGTCTTTTGGAACCAGCAGATACTCCGGAAAATAAATGAATGAGTGCGCCATCTTTTGTTCTCATTTTACTAGAACTGTCGAGTTATTGTTTCGTCTCGATACGTTTCATTACAATAAATTCTTGTGCTTAAATTGAAAATAAATGTGAGACACGAAAACACTAAAATAAGGTTGTTTCGGCTGACTGTTTTTTTAATGGTTTTTCTGGGTCTTTTGGAACCAGCAGATAATCTGGAAAATCAATAGTTGAGTTCGCCGTCTTTTGTTCACTTTTAGGTAAAGCTGTCGAAGTTCTGTTTTGTCTCGATACGTTCCATAGCATAAATTCTTGTGCTTAACTTGCAAATAAATGATAGACACGAAAACACTAAAATAAGGCTGTTTAGGCTGACTCTTTTCGTCTCGATACGTTCCATAACAATAAATTCTTGTGTTTAACTTGCAAATAAATGTGAGACACGAAAACACTGAACTACGATTGTTTAGGCTTACTGAAACAAGAATATAATCTGAAAGAATAAACGATTGAGTGAGCCGCCTTTTGATCACTTTTTAGTAGAACTCAAAATTTTGTTTCGTCTCGATACGTTCCATAACAATAAATTCTTGTGCTTAACTTGCAAATAAATGTGAGACACGAAAACACTAGAATAAGGTTGTTTAGGCTGACTGTTTTTTTAATGGTTTTTCTGGTTCTTTTGGAGCAAGCAGATAATCTCAATTTTTGTTTCGTCTCGATACGTTCAATAAAAATAAAATCTTGTGCTTAACTTGCAAATAAATGTGAGACACGAAAACACTAAAATAAGGTTGTTTAGGCTGACTCTTTTTTTAATGGTTTTTCTGGGTCTTTTGGAACCAGCAGATAATCTGGAAAATCAATAGTTGAGTTCGCCGTCTTTTGTTCACTTTTTAGTAGAGCTGTCGAAGTTCTGTTTTGTCTCGATACGTTCCATAGCATAAATTCTTGTGCTTAACTTGCAAATAAATGATAGACACGAAAACACTAAAATAAGGCTGTTTAGGCTGACTCTTTTCGTCTCGATACATTCCATAACAATAAATTCTTGTGTTTAACTTGCAAATAAATGTGAGACACGAAAACACTGAACTACGATTGTTTAGGCTTACTGGAACAAGAAGATAATTTGAAAGAATAAACGATTGAGTGAGCCGCCTTTTGTTCACTTTTTAGTAGAACTCAAATTTTTGTTTCGTCTCGATAAGTTCCATAACAATAAATTCTTGTGCTTAACTTGCAAATAAATGTGAGACACGAAAACACTATAATAAGGTTGTTTAGGCTGACTTTTTTTTTAATGGTTTTTCTGGGTCTTTTGAAACCAGCAGATACTCCGGAAAATAAATGAATGAGTGCGCCATCTTTTGTTCTCATTTTACTAGAACTGTCGAGTTATTGTTTCGTCTCGATACGTTTCATTACAATAAATTCTTGTGCTTAAATTGAAAATAAATGTGAGACACGAAAACACTAAAATAAGGTTGTTTAGGCTGACTCTTTTTTTAATATTTTTAATGGGTCTTTTGGAACAAGCAGATACTCTGGGAAAATCAATGAATGAGTGCGCCATCTTTTGTTCTCGTTTTAATAGAACTGTCGAATTTTTCTTTCGTCTCGATGTTACATAACAATAAATTCTTGTGTTTAACTTGCAAATAAATGTGAGACACGAAAACACTGAACTACGATTGTTTAGGCTTACTGGAACAAGAAGATAATCTGAAAGAATAAACGAATGAGTGAGCCGCCTTTTGTTCACTTTTTAGTAGAACTCAAAATTTTGTTTCGTCTCGATACGTTCCATAATAATAAATTCTTGTGCTTAACTTGCAAATAAATGTGAGACACGAAAACACTAGAATAAGGTTGTTTAGAAAATCAATGAATGAGTGCGCCATCTTTTGTTCTCGTTTTAATAGAACTGTCGAATTTTTGTTTCGTCTCGATGTTACATAACAATAAATTCTTGTGTTTAACTTGCAAATAAATGTGAGACACGAAAACACTGAACTACGATTGTTTAGGCTTACTGGAACAAGAAGATAATCTGAAAGAATAAACGAATGAGTGAGCCGCCTTTTGTTCACTTTTTAGTAGAACTCAAATTTTTGTTTCGTCTCGATAAGTTCCATAACAATAAATTCTTGTGCTTAACTTGCAAATAAATGTGAGACACGAAAACACTAAAATAAGTTTGTTTAGGCTGACTTTTTTTTAATGGTTTTTCTGGGTCTTTTGGAACCAGCAGATACTCCGGAAAATAAATGAATGAGTGCGCCATCTTTTGTTCTCATTTTACTAGAACTGTCGAGTTATTGTTTCGTCTCGATACGTTTCATTACAATAAATTCTTGTGCTTAAATTGAAAATAAATGTGAGACACTAAAATAAGGTTGTTTAGGCTGACTCTTTTTTTAATATTTTTAATGGGTCTTTTGGAACAAGCAGATAATCTGGAAAATCAATAGTTGAGTTCGCCGTCTTTTGTTCACTTTTTAGTAGAGCTGTCGAAGTTCTGTTTTGTCTCGATACGTTCCATAGCATAAATTCTTGTGCTTAACTTGCAAATAAATGATAGACACGAAAACACTAAAATAAGGCTGTTTAGGCTGACTCTTTTCGTCTCGATACGTTCCATAACAATAAATTCTTGTGTTTAACTTGCAAATAAATGTGAGACACAAAAAAAACTGAACTACGATTGTTTAGGCTTACTGGAACAAGAAGATAATCTGAAAGAATAAACGATTGAGTGAGCCGCCTTTTGTTCACTGTTTAGTAGAACTCAAAATTTTGTTTCGTCTCGATACGTTCCATAACAATAAATTCTTGTGCTTAACTTGCAAATAAATGTGAGACACGAAAACACTAGAATAAGGTTGTTTAGGCTGACTGTTATTCTAATGGTTTTTCTGGGTCTTTTGGAACCAGCAGATACTCTGGGAAAATCAGTGAATGAGTGCGCCATCTTTTGTTCTCGTTTTAATAGAACTGTCGAATTTTTGTTTCGTCTTGATGTTACATAACAATAAATTCTTGTGTTTAACTTGCAAATAAATGTGAGACACGAAAACACTGAACTACGATTGTTTTGGCTTACTGGAACAAGAAGATAATCTGAAAGAATAAACGAATGAGTGAGCCGCCTTTTGTTCACTTTTTAGTAAAACTCAAAATTTTGTTTCGTCTCGATACGTTCCATAACAATAAATTCTTGTGCTTAACTTGCAAATAAATGTGAGACACGAAAACACTAGAATAAGGTTGTTTAGGCTGACTGTTATTCTAATGGTTTTTCTGGTTCTTTTGCAACAAGCAAATAATCTCAAATTTTTGTTTCGTCTCGATACGTTCAATAAAAATAAAATCTTGTGCTTAACTTGCAAATAAATGTGAGACACGAAAACACTAAAATAATTTTGTTTAGGCTGACTGTTTTTGTAATGGTTTTTCTGGGTTTTTGGAACCAGCAGATACTCTGGGAAAATCAATGAATGAGTGCGCCATCTTTTGTTCTCGTTTTAATAGAACTGTCGAATTTTTGTTTCGTCTTGATGTTACATAACAATAAATTCTTGTGTTTAACTTGCAAATAAATGTGAGACACGAAAACACTGAACTACGATTGTTTTGGCTTACTGGAACAAGAAGATAATCTGAAAGAATAAACGAATGAGTGAGCCGCCTTTTGTTCACTTTTTAGTAGAACTCAAATTTTTGTTTCGTCTCGATAAGTTCCATAACAATAAATTCTTGTGCTTAACTTGCAAATAAATGTGAGACACGAAAACACTATAATAAGGTTGTTTAGGCTGACTTTTTTTTTAATGGTTTTTCTGGGTCTTTTGAAACCAGCAGATACTCCGGAAAATAAATGAATGAGTGCGCCATCTTTTGTTCTCATTTTACTAGAACTGTCGAGTTATTGTTTCGTCTCGATACGTTTCATTACAATAAATTCTTGTGCTTAAATTGAAAATAAATGTGAGACACGAAAACAGTAAATTAAGGTTGTTTAGGCTGACTCTTTTTTTAATATTTTTAATGGGTCTTTTGGAACAAGCAGATAATCTGGAAAATCAATAGTTGAGTTCGCCGTCTTTTGTTCACTTTTTAGTAGAGCTGTCGAAGTTCTGTTTTGTCTCGATACGTTCCATAGCATAAATTCTTGTGCTTAACTTGCAAATAAATGATAGACACGAAAACACTAAAATAAGGCTGTTTAGGCTGACTCTTTTCGTCTCGATACGTTCCATAACAATAAATTCTTGTGTTTAACTTGCAAATAAATGTGAGACACAAAAAAAACTGAACTACGATTGTTTAGGCTTACTGGAACAAGAATATAATCTGAAAGAATAAACGATTGAGTGAGCCGCCTTTTGATCACTTTTTAGTAGAACTCAAAATTTTGTTTCGTCTCGATACGTTCCATAACAATAAATTCTTGTGCTTAACTTGCAAATAAATGTGAGACACGAAAACACTAGAATAAGGTTGTTTAGGCTGACTGTTATTCTAATGGTTTTTCTGGGTCTTTTGGAACCAGCAGATACTCTGGGAAAATCAATGAATGAGTGCGCCATCTTTTGTTCTCGTTTTAATAGAACTGTCGAATTTTTGTTTCGTCTTGATGTTACATAACAATAAATTCTTGTGTTTAACTTGCAAATAAATGTGAGACACGAAAACACTGAACTACGATTGTTTTGGCTTACTGGAACAAGAAGATAATCTGAAAGAATAAACGAATGAGTGAGCCGCCTTTTGTTCACTTTTTAGTAAAACTCAAAATTTTGTTTCGTCTCGATACGTTCCATAACAATAAATTCTTGTGCTTAACTTGCAAATAAATGTGAGACACGAAAACACTAAAATAAAGTTGTTTAGGCTGACTTTTTTTTAATGGTTTTTCTGGTTCTTTTGCAACAAGCAAATAATCTCAAATTTTTGTTTCGTCTCGATACGTTCAATAAAAATAAAATCTTGTGCTTAACTTGCAAATAAATGTGAGACACGAAAACACTAAAATAATTTTGTTTAGGCTGACTGTTTTTGTAATGGTTTTTCTGGGTTTTTTGGAACCAGCAGATACTCTGGGAAAATCAATGAATGAGTGCGCCATCTTTTGTTCTCGTTTTAATAGAACTGTCGAATTTTTGTTTCGTCTTGATGTTACATAACAATAAATTCTTGTGTTTAACTTGCAAATAAATGTGAGACACGAAAACACTGAACTACGATTGTTTTGGCTTACTGGAACAAGAAGATAATCTGAAAGAATAAACGAATGAGTGAGCCGCCTTTTGTTCACTTTTTAGTAAAACTCAAAATTTTGTTTCGTCTCGATACGTTCCATAACAATAAATTCTTGTGCTTAACTTGCAAATAAATGTGAGACACGAAAACACTAAAATAAGGTTGTTTAGGCTGACTGTTTTTTTAATGGTTTTTCTGGTTCTTTTGCAACAAGCAAATAATCTCAAATTTTTGTTTCGTCTCGATACGTTCAATAAAAATAAAATCTTGTGCTTAACTTGCAAATAAATGTGAGACACGAAAACACTGAACTACGATTGTTTTGGCTTACTGGAACAAGAAGATAATCTGAAAGAATAAACGAATGAGTGAGCCGCCTTTTGTTCACTTTTTAGTAAAACTCAAAATTTTGTTTCGTCTCGATACGTTCCATAACAATAAATTCTTGTGCTTAACTTGCAAATAAATGTGAGACACGAAAACACTAAAATAAGGTTGTTTAGGCTGACTTTTTTTTAATGGTTTTTCTGGTTCTTTTGCAACAAGCAAATAATCTCAAATTTTTGTTTCGTCTCGATACGTTCAATAAAAATAAAATCTTGTGCTTAACTTGCAAATAAATGTGAGACACGAAAACACTAAAATAATTTTGTTTAGGCTGACTGTTTTTTTAATGGTTTTTCTGGGAATTTTGGAACCAGCAGATACTCTGGGAAAATCAATGAATGAGAGCGCCATCTTTTGTTCTCGTTTTAATAGAACTGTCAAAATTTTGTTTCGTCTCGATACGTTCCATAACAATAAATTCTTGTGCTTAACTTGCAAATAAATGTGAGACACGAAAACACTAAAATAAAGTTGTTTAGGCTGACTGTTTTTTTAATGGTTTCTCTGGTTCTTTTGCAACAAGCAAATAATCTCAAATTTTTGTTTCGTCTCGATACGTTCAATAAAAATAAAATCTTGTGCTTAACTTGCAAATAAATGTGAGACACGAAAACACTAAAATAATTTTGTTTTGGCTGACTGTTTTTGTAATGTGTTTTCTGGGTTTTTGGAACCAGCAGATACTCTGGGAAAATCAATGAATGAGTGCGCCATCTTTTGTTCTCGTTTTAATAGAACTGTCGAATTTTTGTTTCGTCTTGATGTTACATAACAATAAATTCTTGTGTTTAACTTGCAAATAAATGTGAGACACGAAAACACTGAACTACGATTGTTTTGGCTTACTGGAACAAGAAGATAATCTGAAAGAATAAACGAATGAGTGAGCCGCCTTTTGTTCACTTTTTAGTAAAACTCAAAATTTTGTTTCGTCTCGACACGTTCCATAACAATAAATTCTTGTGCTTAACTTGCAAATAAATGTGAGACACGAAAACACTAAAATAAGGTTGTTTAGGCTGACTGTTTTTTTAATGGTTTTTCTGGTTCTTTTGCAACAAGCAAATAATCTCAAATTTTTGTTTCGTCTCGATACGTTCAATAAAAATAAAATCTTGTGCTTAACTTGCAAATAAATGTGAGACACGAAAACACTGAACTACGATTGTTTTGGCTTACTGGAACAAGAAGATAATCTGAAAGAATAAACGAATGAGTGAGCCGCCTTTTGTTCACTTTTTAGTAAAACTCAAAATTTTGTTTCGTCTCGATACGTTCCATAACAATAAATTCTTGTGCTTAACTTGCAAATAAATGTGAGACACGAAAACACTAAAATAAGGTTGTTTAGGCTGACTGTTTTTTTAATGTTTTTTCTGGTTCTTTTGCAACAAGCAAATAATCTCAAATTTTTGTTTCGTCTCGATACGTTCAATAAAAATAAAATCTTGTGCTTAACTTGCAAATAAATGTGAGACACGAAAACACTAAAATAATTTTGTTTAGGCTGACTGTTTTTTTAATGGTTTTTCTGGGAATTTTGGAACCAGCAGATACTCTGGGAAAATCAATGAATGAGAGCGCCATCTTTTGTTCTCGTTTTAATAGAACTGTCAAATTTTTGTTTCGTCTCGATACGTTCCATAACATTAAATTCTTGTGCTTAACTTGCAAATAAATGTGAGACACGAAAACACTAAAATAAGGTTGTTTAGGCTGACTGTTTTTTTTAATGGTTTTTCTGGGTCTTTTGGAACAAGCAGATAATTTGGAAAATCAATGGTTGAGTTCGCCTTCTTTTGTTCTTTTTTTAGTAGAATTGTCGAATTTTTGTTTCGTCTCGATACGTTCCATAGCAATAAATTCTTGTGCTTAAATTGTAAATAAATTATAGACACGAAAACACTAAAATAAGGCTGTTAAGGCTGACTCTTTTCGTCTCGATACGTTTTATTACATTAAATTCTTGTGCTTAAAATGAAAATAAATGTGAGACACGAAAACACTAAAATAAGGTTGTTTAGGCTGACTCTTTTTTTAGTGGGTTTTCTGGGTCTTTTGGAACCAGCAGATACTCCGGAAAATCAATGAATGAGTGCGCCATCTTTTGTTCTCATTTTACTAGAACTGTCGAGTTATGGTTTCGTCTCGATACGTTTCATTACAATAAATTCTTGTGCTTAAATTGAAAATAAATGATAGACACGAAAACACTAGAATAAGGCTGTCTGGGCTGACTCTTTTCGTCTCGATACGTTTCATTACAATAAATTCTTGTGCTTAAATTGAAAATAAATGTGAGACGCGAAAACACTAAAATAAGGTTGTTTAGGCTGGCTTTTTTTTAATGGTTTTTTCTGGGTCTTTTGGAACAAGCAGATAATCTCAAATTTTTGTTTCGTCTCGATACGTTCCATAAAAATAAAATCTTGTGCTTAACTTGCAAATAAATGTGAGACACGAAAACACTGAACTACGATTGTTTTGGCTTACTGGAACAAGAAGATAATCTGAAAGAATAAACGAATGAGTGAGCCGCCTTTTGTTCACTTTTTAGTAAAACTCAAAATTTTGTTTCGTCTCGACACGTTCCATAACAATAAATTCTTGTGCTTAACTTGCAAATAAATGTGAGACACGAAAACACTAAAATAAGGTTGTTTAGGCTGACTGTTTTTTTAATGTTTTTTCTGGTTCTTTTGCAACAAGCAAATAATCTCAAATTTTTGTTTCGTCTCGATACGTTCAATAAAAATAAAATCTTGTGCTTAACTTGCAAATAAATGTGAGACACGAAAACACTAAAATAATTTTGTTTAGGCTGACTGTTTTTTTAATGGTTTTTCTGGGAATTTTGGAACCAGCAGATACTCTGGGAAAATCAATGAATGAGAGCGCCATCTTTTGTTCTCGTTTTAATAGAACTGTCAAATTTTTGTTTCGTCTCGATACGTTCCATAACATTAAATTCTTGTGCTTAACTTGCAAATAAATGTGAGACACGAAAACACTAAAATAAGGTTGTTTAGGCTGACTGTTTTTTTTAATGGTTTTTCTGGGTCTTTTGGAACAAGCAGATAATTTGGAAAATCAATGGTTGAGTTCGCCTTCTTTTGTTCTTTTTTAGTAGAATTGTCGAATTTTTGTTTCGTCTCGATACGTTCCATAGCAATAAATTCTTGTGCTTAAATTGTAAATAAATTATAGACACGAAAACACTAAAATAAGGCTGTTAAGGCTGACTCTTTTCGTCTCGATACGTTTTATTACATTAAATTCTTGTGCTTAAAATGAAAATAAATGTGAGACACGAAAACACTAAAATAAGGTTGTTTAGGCTGACTCTTTTTTAGTGGGTTTTCTGGGTCTTTTGGAACCAGCAGATACTCCGGAAAATCAATGAATGAGTGCGCCATCTTTTGTTCTCATTTTACTAGAACTGTCGAGTTATGGTTTCGTCTCGATACGTTTCATTACAATAAATTCTTGTGCTTAAATTGAAAATAAATGATAGACACGAAAACACTAGAATAAGGCTGTCTGGGCTGACTCTTTTCGTCTCGATACGTTTCATTACAATAAATTCTTGTGCTTAAATTGAAAATAAATGTGAGACGCGAAAACACTAAAATAAGGTTGTTTAGGCTGGCTTTTTTTAATGGTTTTTTCTGGGTCTTTTGGAACAAGCAGATAATCTCAAATTTTTGTTTCGTCTCGAAACGTTCAATAAAAATAAAATCTTGTGCTTAACTTCCAAATAAATGTGAGACACGAAAACACTAAAATAATTTTGTTTAGGCTGACTCTGGTTTTAGTGGTTTTTCTGGGTCTTTTGGAACCAGCAGATACTCTGGGAAAATCAATGAATGAGTGCGCCATCTTTTGTTCTTGTTTTAATAGAACTGTCGAATTTTTGTTTCGTCACGATACGTTCCATAACAATAAATTCTTGTGCTTAAATTGAAAATAAATATGAGACACGAAAACACTAAAATAATTTTGTTTAGGCTGACTTTTTTTAATGGTTATTCTGGGTCTTTTGGAACAAGCAGATAATCTCAAATTTTTGATTCGTCTCGATACGTTCCATAACAATAAATTCTTGTGCTTAACTTGCAAATAAATGTGAGACACGAAAACACTAGAATAAGGTTGTTTAGGCTGACTGTTATTCTAATGGTTTTTCTGGGTCTTTTGGAACCAGCAGATACTCTGGGAAAATCAATGAATGAGTGCGCCATCTTTTGTTCTCGTTTTAATAGAACTGTCGAATTTTTGTTTCGTCTTGATGTTACATAACAATAAATTCTTGTGTTTAACTTGCAAATAAATGTGAGACACGAAAACACTGAACTACGATTGTTTAGGCTTACTGGAACAAGAAGATAATCTGAAAGAATAAACGAATGAGTGAGCCGCCTTTTGTTCACTTTTTAGTAGAACTCAAAATTTTGTGTCGTCTCGATACGTTCCATAACAATAAATTCTTGTGCTTAACTTGCAAATAAATGTGAGACACGAAAACACTAAAATAAGGTTGTTTAGGCTGACTGTTTTTTTAATGGTTTTTCTGGTTCTTTTGCAACAAGCAAATAATCTCAAATTTTTGTTTCGTCTCGATACGTTCAATAAAAATAAAATCTTGTGCTTAACTTGCAAATAAATGTGAGACGCGAAAACACTGAACTACGATTGTTTTGGCTTACTGGAACAAGAAGATAATCTGAAAGAATAAACGAATGAGTGAGCCGCCTTTTGTTCACTTTTTAGTAGAACTCAAAATTTTGTTTCGTCTCGATACGTTCCATAACAATAAATTCTTGTGCTTAACTTGCAAATAAATGTGAGACACGAAAACACTAAAATAAGGTTGTTTAGGCTGACTGTTTTTTAATGGTTTTTCTGGTTCTTTTGCAACAAGCAAATAATCTCAAATTTTTGTTTCGTCTCGATACGTTCAATAAAAATAAAATCTTGTGCTTAACTTGCAAATAAATGTGAGACACGAAAACACTAAAATAAAGTTGTTTAGGCTGACTGTTTTTTTAATGGTTTTTCTGGTTCTTTTGCAACAAGCAAATAATCTCAAATTTTTGTTTCGTCTCGATACGTTCAATAAAAATAAAATCTTGTGCTTAACTTGCAAATAAATGTGAGACACGAAAACACTAAAATAATTTTGTTTAGGCTGACTGTTTTTTTAATGGTTTTTCTGGGAATTTTGGAACCAGCAGATACTCTGGGAAAATCAATGAATGAGAGCGCCATCTTTTGTTCTCGTTTTAATAGAACTGTCGAATTTTTGTTTCGTCACGATACGTTCCATAACAATAAATTCTTGTGCTTAAATTGAAAATAAATGTGAGACACGAAAACACTAAAATAAGGTTGTTTAGGCTGGCTTTTTTTTAATGGTTTTTCTGGGTCTTTTGGAACAAGCAGATAATCTCAAATTTTTGTTTCGTCTCGAAACGTTCAATAAAAATAAAATCTTGTGCTTAACTTCCAAATAAATGTGAGACACGAAAACACTAAAATAATTTTGTTTAGGCTGACTCTTGTTTTAGTGGTTTTTCTGGGTCTTTTGGAACCAGCAGATACTCTGGGAAAATCAATGAATGAGTGCGCCATCTTTTGTTCTTGTTTTAATAGAACTGTCGAATTTTTGTTTCGTCACGATACGTTCCATAACAATAAATTCTTGTGCTTAAATTGAAAATAAATGTGAGACACGAAAACACTGAACTACGATTGTTTTGGCTTACTGGAACAAGAAGATAATCTGAAAGAATAAACGAATGAGTGAGCCGCCTTTTGTTCAATTTTTAGTAAAACTCAAAATTTTGTTTCCTCTTGATACCTTCCATAGCAATAAATTATTGTGCTTAACTTGCAAATAAATGTGAGACACGAAAACACTAAAATTAAGGTTGCTTAGGCTGACTGTTTTTTTAATGGTTTTTCTGGTTCTTTTGCAACAAGCAAATAATCTCAAATTTTTGTTTCGTCTCGATACGTTCAATAAAAATAAAATCTTGTGCTTAACTTGCAAATAAATGTGAGACACGAAAACACTAAAATAATTTTGTTTAGGCTGACTGTTTTTTTAATGGTTTTTCTGGGAATTTTGGAACCAGCAGATACTCTGGGAAAATCAATGAATGAGAGCGCCATCTTTTGTTCTCGTTTTAATAGAACTGTCGAATTTTTGTTTCGTCTCGATACGTTCCATAACATTAAATTCTTGTGCTTAACTTGCAAATAAATGTGAGACACGAAAACACTAAAATAAGGTTGTTTAGGCTGACTGTTTTTTTTAATGGTTTTTCTGGGTCTTTTGGAACAAGCAGATAATTTGGAAAATCAATGGTTGAGTTCGCCTTCTTTTGTTCTTTTTTTAGTAGAATTGTCGAATTTTTGTTTCGTCTCGATACGTTCCATAGCAATAAATTCTTGTGCTTAAATTGTAAATAAATTATAGACACGAAAACACTAAAATAAGGCTGTTAAGGCTGACTCTTTTCGTCTCGATACGTTTTATTACAATAAATTCTTGTGCTTAAATTGAAAATAAATGTGAGACACGAAAACACTAAAATAAGGTTGTTTAGGCTGACTCTTTTTTTAGTGGGTTTTCTGGGTCTTTTGGAACCAGCAGATACTCCGGAAAATCAATGAATGAGTGCGCCATCTTTTGTTCTCATTTTACTAGAACTGTTGAGTTATTGTTTCGTCTCGATACGTTTCATTACAATAAATTCTTGCACGAAACACGTTTCATTACACGAAACACTAAATGATAGACACGAAAACACTAAAAAAGGGCTGTCTGGGCTGACTCTTTTCGTCTCGATACGTTCCATAACAATAAATTCTTGTGCTTAAATTGAAAATAAATGTGAGACACGAAAACACTAAAATAAGGTTGTTTAGGCTGACTCTTTTTTTAGTGGGTTTTCTGGGTCTTTTGGAACCAGCAGATACTCCGGAAAATCAATGAATGAGTGCGCCATCTTTTGTTCTCATTTTACTAGAACTGTCGAGTTATGGTTTCGTCTCGATACGTTTCATTACAATAAATTCTTGTGCTTAAATTGAAAATAAATGATAGACACGAAAACACTAAAATAAGGCTGTCTGGGCTGACTCTTTTCGTCTCGATACGTTCCATAACAATAAATTCTTGTGCTTAAATTGAAAATAAATGTGAGACACGAAAACACTAAAATAAGGTTGTTTAGGCTGGCTTTTTTTTAATGGTTTTTCTGGGTCTTTTGCAACAAGCAAATAATCTCAAATTTTTGTTTCGTCTCGATACGTTCAATAAAAATAAAATCTTGTGCTTAACTTCCAAATAAATGTGAGACACGAAAACACTAAAATAATTTTGTTTAGGCTGACTCTTTTTTTGTGGTTTTTCTGGGTCTTTTGGAACCAGCAGATACTCTGGGAAAATCAATGAATGAGTGCGCCATCTTTTGTTCTTGTTTTAATAGAACTGTCGAATTTTTGTTTCGTCACGATACGTTCCATAACAATAAATTCTTGTGCTTAAATTGAAAATAAATATGAGACACGAAAACACTAAAATAATTTTGTTTAGGCTGACTTTTTTTAATGGTTATTCTGGGTCTTTTGGAACAAGCAGATAATCTCAAATTTTTGATTCGTCTCGATACGTTCCATAACAATAAATTCTTGTGCTTAACTTGCAAATAAATGTGAGACACGAAAACACTAGAATAAGGTTGTTTAGGCTGACTGTTATTTTAATGGTTTTTCTGGGTCTTTTGGAACCAGCAGATACTCTGGGAAAATCAATGAATGAGTGCGCCATCTTTTGTTCTCGTTTTAATAGAACTGTCGAATTTTTGTTTCGTCTTGATGTTACATAACAATAAATTCTTGTGTTTAACTTGCAAATAAATGTGAGACACGAAAACACTGAACTACGATTGTTTAGGCTTACTGGAACAAGAAGATAATCTGAAAGAATAAACGAATGAGTGAGCCGCCTTTTGTTCACTTTTTAGTAGAACTCAAAATTTTGTGTCGTCTCGATACGTTCCATAACAATAAATTCTTGTGCTTAACTTGCAAATAAATGTGAGACACGAAAACACTAAAATAAGGTTGTTTAGGCTGACTGTTTTTTTAATGGTTTTTCTGGTTCTTTTGCAACAAGCAAATAATCTCAAATTTTTGTTTCGTCTCGATACGTTCAATAACAATAAATTCTTGTGCTTAACTTGCAAATAAATGTGAGACACGAAAACACTAAAATAAGGTTGTTTTGGCTGACTATTTTTTAAATGGTTTTTCTGGGTCTTTTGAAACAAGCAGATAATCTGGAAAATCAATGGTTGAGTTCGCCGTCTTTTGTTCACTTTTTAGTAGAATTGTCGAATTTTTGTTTCGTCTCGATACGTTCCTTAGCAATAAATTCTTGTGCTTAAATTGAAAATAAATGATAGACACGAAAACACTAAAATAAGGCTGTTTAGGCTGACTCTTTTCGTCTCGATACGTTTCATTACAATAAATTCTTGTGCTTAAATTAAAAATAAATGTGAGACACGAAAACACTAAAATAAGGTTGTTTAGGCTGACTGTTTTTTTTAATATTTTTAATGGGTCTTTTGGAACAAGCAGATAATCTGGAAAATCAATAGTTGAGTTCGCCGTCTTTTGTTCACTTTTTAGTAGAGCTGTCGAAGTTCTGTTTTGTCTCGATACGTTCCATAGCATAAATTCTTGTGCTTAACTTGCAAATAAATGATAGACACGAAAACACTAAAATAAGGCTGTTTAGGCTGACTCTTTTCGTCTCGATACGTTCCATAACAATAAATTCTTGTGTTTAACTTGCAAATAAATGTGAGACACGAAAACACTGAACTACGATTGTTTAGGCTTACTGGAACAAGAAGATAATCTGAAAGAATAAACGATTGAGTGAGCCGCCTTTTGTTCACTTTTTAGTAGAACTCAAAATTTTGTTTCGTCTCGATACGTTCCATAACAATAAATTCTTGTGCTTAAATTGAAAATAAATGTGAGACACGAAAACACTAGAATAAGGTTGTTTAGGCTGACTGTTATTCTAATGGTTTTTCTGGGTCTTTTGGAACCAGCAGATACTCTGGGAAAATAAATAAATGAGTGCGCCATCTTTTGTTCTCGTTTTAATAGAACTGTCGAATTTTTGTTTCGTCTTGATGTCACATAACAATAAATTCTTGTGTTTAACTTGCAAATAAATGTGAGACACGAAAACACTGAACTACGATTGTTTTGGCTTACTGGAACAAGAAGATAATCTGAAAGAATAAACGAATGAGTGAGCCGCCTTTTTTTCACTTTTTAGTAAAACTCAAAATTTTGTTTCGTCTCGATACGTTCCATAACAATAAATTCTTGTGCTTAAATTGAAAATAAATGTGAGACACGAAAACACTAAAATAAGGTTGTTTAGGCTGACTCTTTTTTTAGTGGGTTTTCTGGGTCTTTTGGAACCAGCAGATACTCCGGAAAATCAATGAATGAGTGCGCCATCTTTTGTTCTCATTTTACTAGAACTGTCGAGTTATGGTTTCGTCTCGATACGTTTCATTACAATAAATTCTTGTGCTTAAATTGAAAATAAATGATAGACACGAAAACACTAAAATAAGGCTGTGTGGGCTGACTCTTTTCGTCTCGATACGTTTCATTACAATAAATTCTTGTGCTTAAATTGAAAATAAATGTGAGACACGAAAACACTAAAATAAGGTTGTTTAGGCTGGCTTTTTTTTAATGGTTTTTCTGGGTCTTTTGCAACAAGCAAATAATCTCAAATTTTTGTTTCGTCTCGATACGTTCAATAAAAATAAAATCTTGTGCTTAACTTCCAAATAAATGTGAGACACGAAAACACTAAAATAATTTTGTTTAGGCTGACTCTTTTTTTGTGGTTTTTCTGGGTCTTTTGGAACCAGCAGATACTCTGGGAAAATCAATGAATGAGTGCGCCATCTTTTGTTCTTGTTTTAATAGAACTGTCGAATTTTTGTTTCGTCACGATACGTTCCATAACAATAAATTCTTGTGCTTAAATTGAAAATAAATATGAGACACGAAAACACTAAAATAATTTTGTTTAGGCTGACTTTTTTTTAATGGTTATTCTGGGTCTTTTGGAACAAGCAGATAATCTCAAATTTTTGATTCGTCTCGATACGTTCCATAACAATAAATTCTTGTGCTTAACTTGCAAATAAATGTGAGACACGAAAACACTAGAATAAGGTTGTTTAGGCTGACTGTTATTTTAATGGTTTTTCTGGGTCTTTTGGAACCAGCAGATACTCTGGGAAAATCAATGAATGAGTGCGCCATCTTTTGTTCTCGTTTTAATAGAACTGTCGAATTTTTGTTTCGTCTTGATGTTACATAACAATAAATTCTTGTGTTTAACTTGCAAATAAATGTGAGACACGAAAACACTGAACTACGATTGTTTAGGCTTACTGGAACAAGAAGATAATCTGAAAGAATAAACGAATGAGTGAGCCGCCTTTTGTTCACTTTTTAGTAGAACTCAAAATTTTGTGTCGTCTCGATACGTTCCATAACAATAAATTCTTGTGCTTAACTTGCAAATAAATGTGAGACACGAAAACACTAAAATAAGGTTGTTTAGGCTGACTGTTTTTTTAATGGTTTTTCTGGTTCTTTTGCAACAAGCAAATAATCTCAAATTTTTGTTTCGTCTCGATACGTTCAATAAAAATAAAATCTTGTGCTTAACTTGCAAATAAATGTGAGACACGATAACACTAAAATAAGGTTGTTTTGGCTGACTATTTTTTAAATGGTTTTTCTGGGTCTTTTGAAACAAGCAGATAATCTGGAAAATCAATGGTTGAGTTCGCCGTCTTTTGTTCACTTTTTAGTAGAATTGTCGAATTTTTGTTTCGTCTCGATACGTTCCTTAGCAATAAATTCTTGTGCTTAAATTGAAAATAAATGATAGACACGAAAACACTAAAATAAGGCTGTTTAGGCTGACTCTTTTCGTCTCGATACGTTTCATTACAATAAATTCTTGTGCTTAAATTAAAAATAAATGTGAGACACGAAAACACTAAAATAAGGTTGTTTAGGCTGACTCTTTTTTTAATATTTTTAATGGGTCTTTTGGAACAAGCAGATAATCTGGAAAATCAATAGTTGAGTTCGCCGTCTTTTGTTCACTTTTTAGTAGAGCTGTCGAAGTTCTGTTTTGTCTCGATACGTTCCATAGCATAAATTCTTGTGCTTAACTTGCAAATAAATGATAGACACGAAAACACTAAAATAAGGCTGTTTAGGCTGACTCTTTTCGTCTCGATACGTTCCATAACAATAAATTCTTGTGTTTAACTTGCAAATAAATGTGAGACACGAAAACACTGAACTACGATTGTTTAGGCTTACTGGAACAAGAAGATAATCTGAAAGAATAAACGATTGAGTGAGCCGCCTTTTGTTCACTTTTTAGTAGAACTCAAAATTTTGTTTCGTCTCGATACGTTCCATAACAATAAATTCTTGTGCTTAAATTGAAAATAAATGTGAGACACGAAAACACTAGAATAAGGTTGTTTAGGCTGACTGTTATTCTAATGGTTTTTCTGGGTCTTTTGGAACCAGCAGATACTCTGGGAAAATAAATGAATGAGTGCGCCATCTTTTGTTCTCGTTTTAATAGAACTGTCGAATTTTTGTTTCGTCTTGATGTCACATAACAATAAATTCTTGTGTTTAACTTGCAAATAAATGTAAGACACGAAAACACTGAACTACGATTGTTTTGGCTTACTGGAACAAGAAGATAATCTGAAAGAATAAACGAATGAGTGAGCCGCCTTTTTTTCACTTTTTAGTAAAACTCAAAATTTTGTTTCGTCTCGATACGTTCCATAACAATAAATTCTTGTGCTTAACTTGCAAATAAATGTGAGACACGAAAACACTAAAATAAGGTTGTTTAGGCTGACTGTTTTTTTTAATGGTTTTTCTGGGTCTTTTGGAACAAGCAGATAATCTGGAAAATCAATGGTTGAGTTCGCCGTCTTTTGTTCACTTTTTAGTAGAATTGTCGAATTTTTGTTTCGTCTCGATACGTTCCATAGCAATAAATTCTTGTGCTTAAATTGAAAATAAATGATAGACACGAAAACACTAAAATAAGGCTGTTTAGGCTGACTCTTTTCGTCTCGATACGTTTCATTTCAATAAATTCTTGTGCTTAAATTGAAAATAAATGTGAGACACGAAAACACTAAAATAAGGTTGTTTTGGCTGACTATTTTTTAAATGGTTTTTCTGGGTCTTTTGAAACAAGCAGATAATCTGGAAAATCAATGGTTGAGTTCGCCGTCTTTTGTTCACTTTTTAGTAGAATTGTCGAATTTTTGTTTCGTCTCGATACGTTCCTTAGCAATAAATTCTTGTGCTTAAATTGAAAATAAATGATAGACACGAAAACACTAAAATAAGGCTGTTTAGGCTGACTCTTTTCGTCTCGATACGTTTCATTACAATAAATTCTTGTGCTTAAATTGAAAATAAATGTGAGACACGAAAACACTAAAATAAGGTTGTTTAGGCTGACTCTTTTTTTAATATTTTTAATGGGTCTTTTGGAACAAGCAGATAATCTGGAAAATCAATAGTTGAGTTCGCCGTCTTTTTTTCACTTTTTAGTAGAGCTGTCGAAGTTCTGTTTTGTCTCGATACGTTCCATAGCATAAATTCTTGTGCTTAACTTTCAAATAAATGATAGACACGAAAACACTAAAATAAGGCTGTTTAGGCTGACTCTTTTCGTCTCGATACGTTCCATAACAATAAATTGTTGTGTTTAACTTGCAAATAAATGTGAGACACGAAAACACTAAAATAAGGTTGTTTAGGCTGACTGTTTTTTTTAATGGTTTTTCTGGGTCTTTTGGAACAAGCAGATAATCTGGAAAATCAATGGTTGAGTTCGCCGTCTTTTGTTCTTTTTTTAGTAGAACTGTCGAAGTTCTGTATTGTCTCGATACTTTCCATAGCATAAATTTTTGTGCTTAACTTGCAAATAAATGTGAGACACGAAAACACTAAAATAAGGTTGTTTTGGCTGACTATTTTTTAAATGGTTTTTCTGGGTCTTTTGAAACAAGCAGATAATCTGGAAAATCAATGGTTGAGTTCGCCGTCTTTTGTTCACTTTTTAGTAGAATTGTCGAATTTTTGTTTCGTCTCGATACGTTCCATAGCAATAAATTCTTGTGCTTAAATTGAAAATAAATGATAGACACGAAAACACTAAAATAAGGCTGTCTGGGCTGACTCTTTTCGTCTCGATACGTTTCATTACAATAAATTCTTGTGCTTAAATTGAAAATAAATGTGAGACACGAAAACACTAAAATAAGGTTGTTTAGGCTAACTGATTTTTTAATGGTTTTTCTGGGTCTTTTGGAACAAGCAGATAATCTAAAATTTTTGTTTCGTCTCGATACGTTCAATAAAAATAAAATCTTGTGCTTAACTTCCAAATAAATGTGAGACACGAAAACACTAAAATAATTTTGTTTAGGCTGACTCTTTTTTTAGTGGTTTTTCTGGGTCTTTTGGAACCAGCAGATACTCTGGGAAAATCAATGAATGAGTGCGCCATCTTTTGTTCTTGTTTTAATAGAACTGTCGAATTTTTGTTTCGTCACGATACGTTCCATAACAATAAATTCTTGTGCTTAAATTGAAAATAAATGTGAGACACGAAAACACTAAAATAATTTTGTTTAGGCTGACTTTTTTTAATGGTTATTCTGGGTCTTTTGGAACAAGCAGATAATCTCAAATATTTGATTCGTCTCGATACGTTCCATAACAATAAATTCTTGTGCTTAACTTGCAAATAAATGTGAGACACGAAAACACTAGAATAAGGTTGTTTAGGCTGACTGTTATTTTAATGGTTTTTCTGGGACTTTTGGAACCAGCAGATACTCTGGGAAAATCAATGAATGAGTGCGCCATCTTTTGTTCTCGTTTTAATAGAACTGTCGAATTTTTGTTTCGTCTTGATGTTACATAACAATAAATTCTTGTGTTTAACTTGCAAATAAATGTGAGACACGAAAACACTGAACTACGATTGTTTAGGCTTACTGGAACAAGAAGATAATCTGAAAGAATAAACGAATGAGTGAGCCGCCTTTTGTTCACTTTTTAGTAGAACTCAAAATTTTGTTTCGTCTCGATGCGTTCCATAACAATAAATTCTTGTGCTTAACTTGCTAATAAATGTGAGACACGAAAACACTAAAATAAGGTTGTTTAGGCTGACTGTTTTTTTAATGGTTTTTCTGGTTCTTTTGCAACAAGCAAATAATCTCAAATTTTTGTTTCGTCTCGATACGTTCAATAAAAATAAAATCTTGTGCTTAACTTGCAAATAAATGTGAGACACGAAAACACTAAAATAATTTTGTTTAGGCTGACTGTTTTTTTAATGGTTTTTCTGGGAATTTTGGAACCATCAGATACTCTGGGAAAATCAATGAATGAGTGCGCCATCTTTTGTTCTCGTTTTAATAGAACTGTCAAATTTTTGTTTCGTCTCGATACGTTCCATAACATTAAATTCTTGTGCTTAACTTGCAAATAAATGTGAGACACGAAAACACTAAAATAAGGTTGTTTAGGCTGACAGTTTTTTTTAATGGTTTTTCTGGGTCTTTTGGAACAAGCAGATAATCTGGAAAATCAATGGTTGAGTTCGCCGTCTTTTGTTCTTTTTTTAGTAGAACTGTCGAAGTTCTGTTTTGTCTCGATACTTTCCATAGCATAAATTCTTGTGCTTAACTTTCAAATAAATGTGAGACACGAAAACACCACAAAAAGGTTGTTTAGGCTGACTCTTTTTTTAATGGTTTTTCTGGGTCTTTTGAAACAAGCAGATAATCTGGAAAATCAATGGTTGAGTTCGCCGTCTTTTGTTCACTTTTTAGTAGAATTGTCGAATTTTTGTTTCGTCTCGATACGTTCCATAGCAATAAATTCTTGTGCTTAAATTGAAAATAAATGATAGACACGAAAACACTAAAATAAGGCTGTTTAGGCTGACTCTTTTCGTCTCGATACGTTTCATTTCAATAAATTCTTGTGCTTAAATTGAAAATAAATGTGAGACACGAAAACACTAAAATAAGGTTGTTTAGGCTGACTCTTTTTTTAATATTTTTAATGGGTCTTTTGGAACAAGCAGATAATCTGGAAAATCAATAGTTGAGTTCGCCGTCTTTTGTTCACTTTTTAGTAGAGCTGTCGAAGTTCTGTTTTGTCTCGATACGTTCCATAGCATAAATTTTTGTGCTTAACTTGCAAATAAATGATAGACACGAAAACACTAAAATAAGGCTGTTTAGGCTGACTCTTTTCGTCTCGATACGTTTCATTACAATAAATTCTTGTGCTTAAATTGAAAATAAATGTGAGACACGAAAACACTAAAATAAGGTTGTTTAGGCTGACTCTTTTTTTAATATTTTTAATGGGTCTTTTGGAACAAGCAGATAATCTGGAAAATCAATAGTTGAGTTCGCCGTCTTTTGTTCACTTTTTAGTAGAGCTGTCGAAGTTCTGTTTTGTCTCGATACGTTCCATAGCATAAATTCTTGTGTTTAACTTGCAAATAAATGTGAGACACGAAAACACTGAACTACGATTGTTTAGGCTTACTGGAACAAGAATATAATCTGAAAGAATAAACAATTGAGTGAGCCGCCTTTTGTTCACTTTTTAGTAGAACTCAAAATTTTGTTTCGTCTCGATACGTTCCATAACAATAAATTCTTGTGCTTAACTTGCAAATAAATGTGAGACACGAAAACACTAGAATAAGGTTGTTTAGGCTGACTGTTATTTTAATGGTTTTTCTGGGTCTTTTGGAACCAGCAGATACTCTGGGAAAATCAATGAATGAGTGCGCCATCTTTTGTTCTCGTTTTAATAGAACTGTCGAATTTTTGTTTCGTCTTGATGTTACATAACAATAAATTCTTGTGTTTAACTTGCAAATAAATGTGAGACACGAAAACACTGAACTACGATTTTTTATGCTTACTGGAACAAGAAGATAATCTGAAAGAATAAACGAATGAGTGAGCCGCCTTTTGATCACTTTTTAGTAAAACTCAAAATTTTGTTTCGTCTCGATACGTTCCATAACAATAAATTCTTGTGCTTAACTTGCAAATAAATGTGAGACACGAAAACACTAAAATAAGGTTGTTTAGGCTGACTTTTTTTTAATGGTTTTTCTGGTTCTTTTGCAACAAGAAAATAATCTCAAATTTTTGTTTCGTCTCGATACGTTCAATAAAAATAAAATCTTGTGCTTAACTTGCAAATAAATGTGAGACACGAAAACACTAAAATAATTTTGTTTAGGCTGACTGTTTTTTTAATGGTTTTTCTGGGTCTTTTGGAACCAGCAGATACTCTGGGAAAATCAATGAATGAGTGCGCCATCTTTTGTTCTCGTTTTAATAGAACTGTCGAATTTTTGTTTCGTCTTGATGTTACATAACAATAAATTCTTGTGTTTAACTTGCAAATAAATGTGAGACACGAAAACACTGAACTACGATTGTTTAGGCTTACTGGAACAAGAAGATAATCTGAAAGAATAAACGAATGAGTGAGCCGCCTTTTGTTCACTTTTTAGTAAAACTCAAAATTTTGTTTCGTCTCGATACGTTCCATAACAATAAATTCTTGTGCTTAACTTGCAAATAAATGTGAGACACGAAAACACTAAAATAAGGTTGTTTAGGCTGACTGTTTTTTTAATGGTTTTTCTGGTTCTTTTGCAACAAGCAAATAATCTCAAATTTTTGTTTCGTCTCGATACGTTCAATAAAAATAAAATCTTGTGCTTAACTTGCAAATAAATGTGAGACACGAAAACACTAAAATAATTTTGTTTAGGCTGACTGTTTTTTTAATGGTTTTTCTGGGAATTTTGGAACCAGCAGATACTCTGGGAAAATCAGTGAATGAGTGCGCCATCTTTTGTTCTCGTGTTAATAGAACTGTCAAATTTTTGTTTCGTCTCGATACGTTCCATAACATTAAATTCTTGTGCTTAACTTGCAAATAAATGTGAGACACGAAAACACTAAAATAAGATTGTTTTGGCTGACTATTTTTTAAATGGTTTTTCTGGGTCTTTTGAAACAAGCAGATAATCTGGAAAATCAATGGTTGAGTTCGCCGTCTTTTGTTCACTTTTTAGTAGAATTGTCTAATTTTTGTTTCGTCTCGATACGCTCCATAGCAATAAATTCTTGTGCTTAAATTGAAAATAAATGATAGACACGAAAACACTAAAATAAGGCTGTTTAGGCTGACTCTTTTTTTAGTGGGTTTTCTGGGTCTTTTGGAACCAGCAGATACACCGGAAAATCAATGAATGAGTGCGCCATCTTTTGTTCTCATTTTACTAGAACTGTCGAGTTATTGTTTCGTCTCGATACGTTTCATTACAATAAATTCTTGTGCTTAAATTGAAAATAAATGTGAGACACGAAAACACTAAAATAAGGTTGTTTAGGCTGACTTTTTTTTAATGGTTTTTCTGGGTCTTTTGGAACAAGCAGATAATCTCAAATTTTTGTTTCGTCTCGATACGTTCAATAAAAATAAAATCTTGTGCTTAACTTCCAAATAAATGTGAGACACGAAAACACTAAAATAATTTTGTTTAGGCTGACTCTTTTTTTAGTGGTTTTTCTGGGTCTTTGGAACCAGCAGATACTCTGGGAAAATCAATGAATGAGTGCGCCATCTTTTGTTCTTGTTTTAATAGAACTGTCGAATTTTTGTTTCGTCACGATACGTTCCATAACAATAAATTCTTGTGCTTAAATTGAAAATAAATGTGAGACACGGAAACACTAAAATAATTTTGTTTAGGCTGACTTTTTTTAATGGTTATTCTGGGTCTTTTGGAACAAGCAGATAATCTCAAATTTTTGATTCGTCTCGATACTTTCAATAAAAATAAAATCTTGTGCTTAACTTGCAAATAAATGTGAGACACGAAAACACTAAAATAAGGTTGTTTAGGCTGACTGTTTTTTTTTAATGGTTTTTCTGGGAATTTTGGAACAAGCAGATAATCTGGAAAATCAATGGTTGAGTTCGCCGTCTTTTGTTCTTTTTTAAGTAGAACTGTCGAAGTTCTGTTTTGTCTCGATACTTTCCATAGCATAAATTCTTGTGCTTAACTTGCAAATAAATGTGAGACACGAAGACACTAAAATAAGGTTGTTTTGGCTGACTATTTTTTAAATGGTTTTTCTGGGTCTTTTGAAACAAGAAGATAATCTGGAAAATCAATGGTTGAGTTCGCCGTCTTTTGTTCACTTTTTAGTAGAATTGTCGAATTTTTGTTTCGTCTCGATACGTTCCATAGCAATAAATTCTTGTGCTTAAATTGAAAATAAATGATAGACACGAAAACACTAAAATAAGGCTGTTTAGGCTGACTCTTTTCGTCTCGATACGTTTCATTACAATAAATTCTTGTGCTTAAATTGAAAATAAATGTGAGACACGAAAACACTAAAATAAGGTTGTTTAGGCTGACTCTTTTTTTAGTGGGTTTTCTGGGTCTTTTGGAACCAGCAGATACTCCGGAAAATCAATGAATGAGTGCGCCATCTTTTTTCTCATTTTACTAGAACTGTCGAGTTATTGTTTCGTCTCGATACGTTTCATTGAAATAAATTCTTGTGCTTAAATTGAAAATAAATGATAGACACGAAAACACTAAAATAAGGCTGTCTGGGCTGACTCTTTTCTTGTGCTTAAATTGAAAATATATGTGAGACACGAAAACACTAAAATAAGGTTGTTTAGGCTGACTTTTTTTTAATGGTTTTTCTGGGTCTTTTGGAACAAGCAGATACTCTGGGAAAATCAATGAATGAGTGCGCCATCTTTTGTTCTCATTTTACTAGAACTGTCGAGTTATTGTTTCGTCTCGATACGTTCCATAACAATAAATTCTTGTGCTTAACTTGCAAATAAATGTGAGACACGAAAACACTAAAATAAGGTTGTTTAGGCTGACTGTTTTTTTAATGGTTTTTCTGGTTCTTTTGCAACAAGCAAATAATCTCAAATTTTTGTTTCGTCTCGATACGTTCAATAAAAATAAAATCTTGTGCTTAACTTGCAAATAAATGTGAGACACGAAAACACTAAAATAATTTTGTTTAGGCTGACTGTTTTTTTAATGGTTTTTCTGGGTCTTTTGGAACCAGCAGATACTCTGGGAAAATCAATGAATGAGTGCGCCATCTTTTGTTCTCGTTTTAATAGAACTGTCGAATTTTTGTTTCGTCTTGATGTTACATAACAATAAATTCTTGTGTTTAACTTGCAAATAAATGTGAGACACGAAAACACTGAACTACGATTGTTTTGGCTTACTGGAACAAGAAGATAATCTGAAAGAATAAACGAATGAGTGAGCCGCCTTTTGTTCACTTTTTAGTAAAACTCAAAATTTTGTTTCGTCTCGATACGTTCCATAACAATAAATTCTTGTGCTTAACTTGCAAATAAATGTGAGACACGAAAACACTAAAATAAGGTTGTTTAGGCTGACTGTTTTTTTAATGGTTTTTCTGGTTCTTTTGCAACAAGCAAATAATCTCAAATTTTTGTTTCGTCTCGATACGTTCAATAAAAATAAAATCTTGTGCTTAACTTGCAAATAAATGTGAGACACGAAAACACTAAAATAATTTTGTTTAGGCTGACTGTTTTTTTAATGGTTTTTCTGGGAATTTTGGAACCAGCAGATACTCTGGGAAAATCAGTGAATGAGTGCGCCATCTTTTGTTCTCGTTTTAATAGAACTGTCAAATTTTTGTTTCGTCTCGATACGTTCCATAACATTAAATTCTTGTGCTTAACTTGCAAATAAATGTGAGACACGAAAACACTAAAATAAGATTGTTTTGGCTGACTATTTTTTAAATGGTTTTTCTGGGTCTTTTGAAACAAGCAGATAATCTGGAAAATCAATGGTTGAGTTCGCCGTCTTTTGTTCACTTTTTAGTAGAATTGTCTAATTTTTGTTTCGTCTCGATACGCTCCATAGCAATAAATTCTTGTGCTTAAATTGAAAATAAATGATAGACACGAAAACACTAAAATAAGGCTGTTTAGGCTGACTCTTTTTTTAGTGGGTTTTCTGGGTCTTTTGGAACCAGCAGATACACCGGAAAATCAATGAATGAGTGCGCCATCTTTTGTTCTCATTTTACTAGAACTGTCGAGTTATTGTTTCGTCTCGATACGTTTCATTACAATAAATTCTTGTGCTTAAATTGAAAATAAATGTGAGACACGAAAACACTAAAATAAGGTTGTTTAGGCTGACTTTTTTTTAATGGTTTTTCTGGGTCTTTTGGAACAAGCAGATAATCTCAAATTTTTGTTTCGTCTCGATACGTTCAATAAAAATAAAATCTTGTGCTTAACTTCCAAATAAATGTGAGACACGAAAACACTAAAATAATTTTGTTTAGGCTGACTCTTTTTTTAGTGGTTTTTCTGGGTCTTTTGGAACCAGCAGATACTCTGGGAAAATCAATGAATGAGTGCGCCATCTTTTGTTCTTGTTTTAATAGAACTGTCGATTTTTGTTTCGTCACGATACGTTCCATAACAATAAATTCTTGTGCTTAAATTGAAAATAAATGTGAGACACGGAAACACTAAAATAATTTTGTTTAGGCTGACTTTTTTTAATGGTTATTCTGGGTCTTTTGGAACAAGCAGATAATCTCAAATTTTTGATTCGTCTCGATACTTTCAATAAAAATAAAATCTTGTGCTTAACTTGCAAATAAATGTGAGACACGAAAACACTAAAATAAGGTTGTTTAGGCTGACTGTTTTTTTTTAATGGTTTTTCTGGGAATTTTGGAACAAGCAGATAATCTGGAAAATCAATGGTTGAGTTCGCCGTCTTTTGTTCTTTTTTAAGTAGAACTGTCGAAGTTCTGTTTTGTCTCGATACTTTTCATAGCATAAATTCTTGTGCTTAACTTGCAAATAAATGTGAGACACGAAGACACTAAAATAAGGTTGTTTTGGCTGACTATTTTTTAAATGGTTTTTCTGGGTCTTTTGAAACAAGAAGATAATCTGGAAAATCAATGGTTGAGTTCGCCGTCTTTTGTTCACTTTTTAGTAGAATTGTCGAATTTTTGTTTCGTCTCGATACGTTCCATAGCAATAAATTCTTGTGCTTAAATTGAAAATAAATGATAGACACGAAAACACTAAAATAAGGCTGTTTAGGCTGACTCTTTTCGTCTCGATACGTTTCATTACAATAAATTCTTGTGCTTAAATTGAAAATAAATGTGAGACACGAAAACACTAAAATAAGGTTGTTTAGGCTGACTCTTTTTTTAGTGGGTTTTCTGGGTCTTTTGGAACCAGCAGATACTCCGGAAAATCAATGAATGAGTGCGCCATCTTTTTTTCTCATTTTACTAGAACTGTCGAGTTATTGTTTCGTCTCGATACGTTTCATTGAAATAAATTCTTGTGCTTAAATTGAAAATAAATGATAGACACGAAAACACTAAAATAAGGCTGTCTGGGCTGACTCTTTTCTTGTGCTTAAATTGAAAATATATGTGAGACACGAAAACACTAAAATAAGGTTGTTTAGGCTGACTTTTTTTTTAATGGTTTTTCTGGGTCTTTTGGAACAAGCAGATACTCTGGGAAAATCAATGAATGAGTGCGCCATCTTTTGTTCTCATTTTACTAGAACTGTCGAGTTATTGTTTCGTCTCGATACGTTTCATTACAATAAATTCTTGTGCTTAAATTGAAAATAAATGTGAGACACGAAAACACTAAAATAAGGTTGTTTAGGCTGACTTTTTTTTTAATGGTTTTTCTGGGTCTTTTGGAACAAGCAGATAATCTCAAATTTTTGTTTCGTCTCGATACGTTCAATAAAAATAAAATCTTGTGCTTAACTTCCAAATAAATGTGAGACACGAAAACACTAAAATAATTTTGTTTAGGCTGACTCTTTTTTTAGTGGTTTTTCTGGGTCTTTTGGAACCAGCAGATACTCTGGGAAAATCAATGAATGAGTGCGCCATCTTTTGTTCTTGTTTTAATAGAACTGTCGAATTTTTGTTTCGTCACGATACGTTCCATAACAATAAATTCTTGTGCTTAAATTGAAAATAAATGTGAGACACGGAAACACTAAAATAATTTTGTTTAGGCTGACTTTTTTTAATGGTTATTCTGGGTCTTTTGGAACAAGCAGATAATCTCAAATTTTTTATTCGTCTCGATACTTTCAATAAAAATAAAATCTTGTGCTTAACTTGCAAATAAATGTGAGACACGAAAACACTAAAATAAGGTTGTTTAGGCTGACTGTTTTTTTTTAATGGTTTTTCTGGGAATTTTGGAACAAGCAGATAATCTGGAAAATCAATGGTTGAGTTCGCCGTCTTTTGTTCTTTTTTAAGTAGAACTGTCGAAGTTCTGTTTTGTCTCGATACTTTCCATAGCATAAATTCTTGTGCTTAACTTGCAAATAAATGTGAGACACGAAGACACTAAAATAAGGTTGTTTTGGCTGACTATTTTTTAAATGGTTTTTCTGGGTCTTTTGAAACAAGAAGATAATCTGGAAAATCAATGGTTGAGTTCGCCGTCTTTTGTTCACTTTTTAGTAGAATTGTCGAATTTTTGTTTCGTCTCGATACGTTCCATAGCAATAAATTCTTGTGCTTAAATTGAAAATAAATGATAGACACGAAAACACTAAAATAAGGTTGTTTTGGCTGACTATTTTTTAAATGGTTTTTATGGGTCTTTTGAAACAAGCAGATAATCTGGAAAATCAATGGTTGAGTTCGCCGTCTTTTGTTCTTTTTTAAGTAGAACTGTCGAAGTTCTGTTTTGTCTCGATACTTTCCATAGCATAAATTCTTGTGCTTAACTTGCAAATAAATGTGAGACACGAAGACACTAAAATAAGGTTGTTTTGGCTGACTATTTTTAAATGGTTTTTCTGGGTCTTTTGAAACAAGAAGATAATCTGGAAAATCAATGGTTGAGTTCGCCGTCTTTTGTTCACTTTTTAGTAGAATTGTCGAATTTTTGTTTCGTCTCGATACGTTCCATAGCAATAAATTCTTGTGCTTAAATTGAAAATAAATGATAGACACGAAAACACTAAAATAAGGCTGTTTAGGCTGACTCTTTTCGTCTCGATACGTTTCATTACAATAAATTCTTGTGCTTAAATTGAAAATAAATGTGAGACACGAAAACACTAAAATAAGGTTGTTTAGGCTGACTCTTTTTTTAGTGGGTTTTCTGGGTCTTTGGAACCAGCAGATACTCCGGAAAATCAATGAATGAGTGCGCCATCTTTTGTTCTCATTTTACTAGAACTGTCGAGTTATTGTTTCGTCTCGATACGTTTCATTGAAATAAATTCTTGTGCTTAAATTGAAAATAAATGATAGACACGAAAACACTAAAATAAGGCTGTCTGGGCTGACTCTTTTCTTGTGCTTAAATTGAAAATATATGTGAGACACGAAAACACTAAAATAAGGTTGTTTAGGCTGACTTTTTTTTTAATGGTTTTTCTGGGTCTTTTGGAACAAGCAGATACTCTGGGAAAATCAATGAATGAGTGCGCCATCTTTTGTTCTTGTTTTAATAGAACTGTCGAATTTTTGGTTCGTCACGATACGTTCCATAACAATAAATTCTTGTGTTTAACTTGCAAATAAATGTGAGACACGAAAACACTGAACTACGATTGTTTAGGCTTACTGGAACAAGAAGATAATCTGAAAGAATAAACGAATGAGTGAGCCGCCTTTTGTTCACTTATTAGTAGAACTCAAAATTTTGTTTCGTCTCGATACGTTCCATAACAATAAATTCTTGTGCTTAACTTGCAAATAAATGTGAGACACGAAAACACTATGTTTAGGTGAGGGCCCGTTGTGCCGCTCACCTGAAGAGCGCACCCGCGCTAAAGAGCGCACCCGCGCTAAAGAGCGCGTCCACACTCGCCCCTCTGTGCCCTCTCTTCTCGCTCGTTGGTTGTCTTCGATCTCTTTTTTGTACTAGTTTTTAAGATTAATTCGATGTACGCAGCCAATAAAGCTGAACGCGTTTTTATACTCAACTGAAGACGCCCCCGACTTCTGATTTTTCAACCCCCATCCTGGAATCTTTTTGCGGACTCAACGCCCCCCTACACACACTATAATAAGGTTGTGTAGGCTGACTTTTTTTTTAATGGTTTTTCTGGGTCTTTTGGAACAAGCAGATAATCTCAAATTTTTGTTTCGTCTCGATACGTTCAATAAAAATAAAATCTTGTGCTTAACTTGCAAATAAATGTGAGACACGAAAACACTAAAATAATTTTGTTTAGGCTGACTCCTTTTTTAGTGGTTTTTCTGGGTCTTTTGGAACCAGCAGATACTCTGGGAAAATCAATGAATGAGTGCGCCATCTTTTGTTCTTGTTTTAATAGAACTGTCGAATTTTTGTTTCGTCACGATACGTTTCATAACAATAAATTCTTGTGCTTAACTTGCAAATAAATGTGAGACACGAAAACACTAAAATAATTTTGTTTAGGCTGACTTTTTTTTAATGGTTATTCTGGGTCTTTTGGAACAAGCAGATAATCTCAAATTTTTGATTCGTCTCGATACGTTCAATAAATATAAAATCTTGTGCTTAACTTGGAAATAAATGTGAGACACGAAAACATTAAAATAATTTTGTTTAGGCTGACTGTTTTTTTAATGGTTTTTCTGGGTTTTTTGGAACCAGCAGATACTCCGAAAAATCAATGATTGAGTGCGCCATCTTTTGTTCTCGTTTTAATAGAACTGTCGAGTTATTGTTTCGTCTCGATACGTTACATAACAATAAATTCTTGTGTTTAACTTGCAAATAAATGTGAGTCACGAAAACACTGAACTACGATTGTTTAGGGTTACTGGAACAAGAAGATAATCTGAAAGAATAAACGAATGAGTGAGCCGCCTTTTGTTCACTTTTTAGTAAAACTCAAATTTCAGTTTCGTCTCGCTACGTTCCATAACATTAAATTCTTGTGCTTAACTTGCAAATAAATGTTAGACACGAAAACACTAAAATAAGGTTGTTTTGGCTGACTATTTTTTAAATGGTTTTTCTGGGTCTTTTGAAACAAGCAGATAATCTGGAAAATCAATGGTTGAGTTCGCCGTCTTTTGTTCACTTTTTAGTAGAATTGTCGAATTTTTGTTTCGTCTCGATACGTTCCATAGCAATAAATTCTTGTGCTTAAATTGAAAATAAATGATAGACACGAAAACACTAAAATAAGGCTGTTAAGGCTGACTCTTTTCGTCTCGATACGTTTCATTACAATAAATTCTTGTGCTTAAATTGAAAATAAATGTGAGACACAAAAACACTAAAATAAGGTTGTTTAGGCTGACTCTTTTTTTAGTGGGTTTTCTGGGTCTTTTGGAACCAGCAGATACTCCGGAAAATCAATGAATGAGTGCGCCATCTTTTGTTTTCATTTTACTAGAACTGTCAAGTTATTGTTTCGTCTCGATTCGTTTCATTACAATAAATTCTTGTGCTTAAATTGAAAATGAATGATAGACACGAAAACACTAAAATAAAGCTGTCTGGGCTGACTCTTTTCGTCTCGATACGTTTCATTACAATAAATTCTTGTGCTTAAATTGAAAATAAATGTGAGACACGAAAACACTAAAATAAGGTTGTTAAGGCTGACTGTTTTTTTAATGGTTTTTCTGGGTCTTTTGGAACCAGCAGATACTCTGAGAAAATCAATGAATGAGTGCGCCATCTTTTGTTCTCGTTTTAATAGAACTGTCGAATTTTTGTTTCGTCTCGATGTTACATAACAATAAATTCTTGTGTTTAACTTGCAAATAAATGTGAGACACGAAAACACTGAACTACGATTGTTTAGGCTTACTGGAACAAGAAGATAATCTGAAAGAATAAACGAATGAGTGAGCCGCCTTTTGTTCACTTTTTAGTAGAACTCAAAATTTTGTTTCGTCTCGATACGTTCCATAACAATAAATTCTTGTGCTTAACTTGCAAATATGTGAGACACGAAAACACTATAATAAGGTTGTGTAGGCTGACTTTTTTTTTAATGGTTTTTCTGGGTCTTTTGGAACAAGCAGATAATCTCAAATTTTTGTTTCGTCTCGATACGTTCAATAAAAAAAAAAACTTGTGCTTAACTTCCAAATAAATGTGAGACACGAAAACACTAAAATAATTTTGTTTAGGCTGACTCTTTTTTTAGTGGTTTTTCTGGGTCTTTTGGAACCAGCAGATACTCTGGGAAAATCAATGAATGAGTGCGCCATCTTTTGTTCTTGTTTTAATAGAACTGTCGAATTTTTGTTTCGTCACGATACGTTCCATAACAATAAATTCTTGTGCTTAACTTGCAAATAAATGTGAGACACGAAAACACTAAAATAATTTTGTTTAGGCTGACTTTTTTTTAATGGTTATTCTGGGTCTTTTGGAACAAGCAGATAATCTCAAATTTTTGATTCGTCTCGATACGTTCAATAAAAATAAAATCTTGTGCTTAACTTGCAAATAAATGTGAGACACGAAAACACTAAAATAATTTTGTTTAGGCTGACTCTTTTTTTAATGGTTTTTCTGGGTTTTTTGGAACCAGCAGATACTCCGAAAAATCAATAAATGAGTGCGCCATCTTTTGTTCTCATTTTACTAGAACTGTCGAGTTATTGTTTCGTCTCGATACGTTTCATTGAAATAAATTCTTGTGCTTAAATTGAAAATAAATGATAGACACGAAAACACTAAAATAAGGCTGTTTAGGCTGACTCTTTTCTTGTCCTTAAATTGAAAATAAATGTGAGACACGAAAACACTAGAATAAGGTTGTTTAGGCTGACTGTTATTTTCATGGTTTTTCTGGGTCTTTTGGAACCAGCAGATACTCTGGGAAAATCAATGAATGAGTGCGCCATCTTTTGTTCTCGTTTTAATAGAACTGTCGAATTTTTGTTTCGTCTTGATGTTACATAACAATAAATTCTTGTGTTTAACTTGCAAATAAATGTGAGACACGAAAACACTGAACTACGATTGTTTTGGCTCACTGGAACAAGAAGATAATCTGAAAGAATAAACGAATGAGTGAGCCGCCTTTTGTTCACTTTTTAGTAAAACTCAAAATTTTGTTTCGTCTCGATACGTTCCATAACAATAAATTCTTGTGCTTAACTTGCAAAAAATTGTGAGACACGAAAACACTAAAATAAGGTTGTTTAGGCTGACTGTTTTTTTAATGGTTTTTCTGGTTCTTTTGCAACAAGCAAATAATCTCAAATTTTTGTTTCGTCTCGATACGTTCAATAAAAATAAAATCTTGTGCTTAACTTGCAAATAAATGTGAGACACGAAAACACTAAAATAAGGTTGTTTTGGCTGACTATTTTTTAAATGGTTTTTCTGGGTCTTTTGGAACAAGCAGATAATCTGGAAAATCAATGGTTGAGTTCGCCGTCTTTTGTTCTTTTTTTAGTAGAACTGTCGAAGTTCTGTTTTGTCTCGATACTTTCCATAGCATAAATTCTTGTGCTTAACTTGCAAATAAATGTGAGACACGAAAACACTAAAATAAGGTTGTTTTGGCTGACTATTTTTTAAATGGTTTTTCTGGGTCTTTTGGAACAAGCAGATAATCTGGAAAATCAATGGTTGAGTTCGCCGTCTTTTGTTCACTTTTTAGTAGAATTGTCGAATTTTTGTTTCGTCTCGATACGTTCCATAGCAATAAATTCTTGTGCTTAAATTGAAAATAAATGATAGACACGAAAACACTAAAATAAGGCTGTTTAGGCTGACTCGTTTCGTCTCGATACGTTTCATTTCAATAAATTCTTGTGCTTAAATTGAAAATAAATGTGAGAAACGAAAACACTAAAATAAAGTTGTTTTGGCTGACTATTTTTTAAATGGTTTTTCTGGGTCTTTTGAAACAAGCAGATAATCTGGAAAATCAATGGTTGAGTTCGCCGTCTTTTGTTCACTTTTTAGTAGAATTGTCGAATTTTTGTTTCGTCTCAATACGTTCCATAGCAATAAATTCTTGTGCTTAAATTGAAAATAAATGATAGACACGAAAACACTAAAATAAGGCTGTTAAGGCTGACTCTTTTCGTCTCGATACGTTTCATTACAATAAATTCTTGTGCTTAAATTGAAAATAAATGTGAGACACGAAAACACTAAAATAAGGTTGTTTAGGCTGACTGTTTTTTTAGTGGGTTTTTTGGGTCTTTTGGAACAAGCAGATACTCCGGAAAATCAATGAATGAGTGCGCCATCTTTTGTTCTCATTTTACTAGAACTGTCGAGTTATTGTTTCGTCTCGATACGTTTCATTACAATAAATTCTTGTGCTTAAATTGAAAATAAATGTGAGACACGAAAACACTAAAATAAGGTTGTTTAGGCTGACTTTTTTTAGTGGGTTTTCTGGGTCTTTGGAACAAGCAGATACTCCGGAAAATCAATGAATGAGTGCGCCATCTTTTGTTCTCATTTTACTAGAACTGTCGAGTTATTGTTTCGTCTCGAAACGTTTCATTACAATAAATTCTTGTGCTTAAATTGAAAATAAATGATAGACACGAAAACACTAAAATAAGGCTGTCTGGGCTGACTCTTTTCGTCTCGATACGTTTCATTACAATAAATTCTTGTGCTTAAATTGAAAATAAATGTGAGACACGAAAACACTAAAATAAGGTTGTTTAGGCTGACTTTTTTTTAATGGTTTTTCTGGGTCTTTTGGAACAAGCAGATAATCTCAAATTTTTGTTTCGTCTCGATACGTTCAATAAAAATAAAATCTTGTGCTTAACTTTCAAATAAATGTGAGACACGAAAACACTAAAATAATTTTGTTTAGGCTGACTCTTTTTTTAGTGGTTTTTCTGGGTCTTTTGGAACCAGCAGATACTCTGGGAAAATCAATGAATGAGTGCGCCATCTTTTGTTCTTGTTTTAATAGAACTGTCGAATTTTTGTTTCGTCACGATACGTTCCATAACAATAAATTCTTGTGCTTAAATTGAAAATAAATGTGAGACACGGAAACACTAAAATAATTTTGTTTAGGCTTACTCTTTTTTTAATGGTTATTCTGGGTCTTTTGGAACAAGCAGATAATCTCAAATTTTTGATTCGTCTCGATACGTTCAATAAAAATAAAATCTTGTGCTTAACTTGCAAATAAATGTGAGACACGAAAACACTAAAATAATTTTGTTTAGGCTGACTGTTTTTTTAATGGTTTTTCTGGGTCTTTTGGAACCAGCAGATACTCTGGGAAAATCAATGAATGAGTGCGCCATCTTTTGTTCTCGTTTTAATAGAACTGTCAAATTTTTGTTTCGTCTTGATGTTACACAACATTCTTGTGTTTAACTTGCAAATAAATGTGAGACACGAAAACACTGAACTACGATTGTTTAGGCTTACTGGAACAAGAAGATAATCTGAAAGAATAAACGAATGAGTGAGCCGCCTTTTGTTCACTTTTTAGTAGAACTCAAAATTTTGTTTCGTCTCGATACGTTCCATAACAATAAATTCTTGGGCTTAACTTGCAAATAAATGTGAGACACGAAAACACTAAAATAATTTTGTTTAGGCTGACTGTTTTTTTAATGGTTTTTCTGGGAATTTTGGAACCAGCAGATACTCTGGGAAAATCAATGAATGAGTGCGCCATCTTTTGTTCTCGTTTTAATAGAACTGTCAAATTTTGTTTCTTCTCGAAACGTTCCATAACAATAAATTCTTGTGCTTAACTTGCAAATAAATGTGAGACACGAAAACACTAAAATAAGGTTGTTTAGGCTGACTGTTTTTTTAATGGTTTTTCTGGGTCTTTTGGAACAAGCAGATAATCTGGAAAATCAATGGTTGAGTTCGCCGTCTTTTGTTCTTTTTTTAGTAGAACTGTCGAAGTTCTGTTTTGTCTCGATACTTTCCATAGCATAAATTCTTGTGCTTAACTTGCAAATAAATGTGAGACACGAAAACACTAAAATAAGGTTGTTTTGGCTGACTATTTTTTAAATGGTTTTTCTGGGTCTTTTGGAACAAGCAGATAATCTGGAAAATCAATGGTTGAGTTCGCCGTCTTTTGTTCACTTTTTAGTAGAATTGTCGAATTTTTGTTTCGTCTCAATACGTTCCATAGCAATAAATTCTTGTGCTTAAATTGAAAATAAATGATAGACACGAAAACACTAAAATAAGGCTGTTAAGGCTGACTCTTTTCGTCTCGATACGTTTCATTACAATAAATTCTTGTGCTTAAATTGAAAATAAATGTGAGACACGAAAACACTAAAATAAGGTTGTTTAGGCTGACTCTTTTTTTAGTGGGTTTTCTGGGTCTTTTGGAACAAGCAGATACTCCGGAAAATCAATGAATGAGTGCGCCATCTTTTGTTCTCATTTTACTAGAACTGTCGAGTTATTGTTTCGTCTCGATACGTTTCATTACAATAAATTCTTGTGCTTAAATTGAAAATAAATGTGAGACACGAAAACACTAAAATAAGGTTGTTTAGGCTGACTCTTTTTTAGTGGGTTTTCTGGGTCTTTTGGAACCAGCAGATACTCCGGAAAATCAATGAATGAGTGCGCCATCTTTTGTTCTCATTTTACTAGAACTGTCGAGTTATTGTTTCGTCTCGAAACGTTTCATTACAATAAATTCTTGTGCTTAAATTGAAAATAAATGATAGACACGAAAACACTAAAATAAGGCTGTCTGGGCTGACTCTTTTCGTCTCGATACGTTTCATTACAATAAATTCTTGTGCTTAAATTGAAAATAAATGTGAGACACGAAAACACTAAAATAAGGTTGTTTAGGCTGACTTTTTTTTTAATGGTTTTTCTGGGTCTTTTGGAACAAGCAGATAATCTCAAATTTTTGTTTCGTCTCGATACGTTCAATAAAAATAAAATCTTGTGCTTAACTTTCAAATAAATGTGAGACACGAAAACACTAAAATAATTTTGTTTAGGCTGACTCTTTTTTTAGTGGTTTTTCTGGGTCTTTGGAACCAGCAGATACTCTGGGAAAATCAATGAATGAGTGCGCCATCTTTTGTTCTTGTTTTAATAGAACTGTCGAATTTTTGTTTCGTCACGATACGTTCCATAACAATAAATTCTTGTGCTTAAATTGAAAATAAATGTGAGACACGGAAACACTAAAATAATTTTGTTTAGGCTGACTTTTTTTTAATGGTTATTCTGGGTCTTTTGGAACAAGCAGATAATCTCAAATTTTTGATTCGTCTCGATACGTTCAATAAAAATAAAATCTTGTGCTTTACTTGCAAATAAATGTGAGACACGAAAACACTAAAATAATTTTGTTTAGGCTGACTGTTTTTTTAATGGTTTTTCTGGGTCTTTTGGAACCAGCAGATACTCTGGGAAAATCAATGAATGAGTGCGCCATCTTTTGTTCTCGTTTTAATAGAACTGTCGAATTTTTGTTTCTTCTTGATGTTACATAACAATAAATTCTTGTGTTTAACTTGCAAATAAATGTGAGACACGAAAACACTGAACTACGATTGTTTAGGCTTACTGGAACAAGAAGATAATCTGAAAGAATAAACGAATGAGTGAGCCGCCTTTTGTTCACTTTTTAGTAGAACTCAAAATTTTGTTTCGTCTCGATACGTTCCATAACAATAAATTCTTGTGCTTAACTTGCAAATAAATGTGAGACACGAAAACACAAAATAAGGTTGTTTAGGCTGACTGTTTTTTTAATGGTTTTTCTGGGAATTTTGGAACCAGCAGATACTCTGGGAAAATCAATGAATGAGAGCGCCATCTTTTGTTCTCGTTTTAATAGAACTGTCAAATTTTTGTTTCGTCTCGATACGTTCCATAACATTAAATTCTTATGCTTAACTTGCAAATAAATGTGAGACACGAAAACACTAAAATAAGGTTGTTTAGGCTGACTGTTTTTTTTAATGGTTTTTCTGGGTCTTTTGGAACAAGCAGATAATCTCAAATTTTTGTTTCGTCTCGATACGTTCAATAAAAATAAAATCTTGTGCTTAACTTCCAAATAAATGTGAGACACGAAAACACCAAAATAATTTTGTTTAGGCTGACTGTTTTTTTAATGGTTTTTCTGGGAATTTTGGAACCAGCAGATACTCTGAGAAAATCAATGAATGAGAGCGCCATCTTTTGTTCTCGTTTTAATAGAACTGTCAAATTTTTGTTTCGTCTCGATACGTTCCATAACATTAAATTCTTGTGCTTAACTTGCAAATAAATGTGAGACACGAAAACACTAAAATAAGGTTGTTTAGGCTGACTGTTTTTTTTAATGGTTTTTCTGGGTCTTTTGGAACAAGCAGATAATCTGGAAAATCAATGGTAGATTCCCGGTTTTTTGGTCTTTTTTAAGTAGAACTGTCGAAGTTCTGTTTTGTCTCGATACTTTCCATAGCATAAATTCTTGTGCTTAACTTGCAAATAAATGTGAGACACGAAAACACTAAAATAAGGTTGTTTTGGCTGACTATTTTTTAAATGGTTTTTCTGGGTCTTTTGAAACAAGCAGATAATCTGGAAAATCAATGGTTGAGTTCGCCGTCTTTTGTTCACTTTTTAGTAGAATTGTCGAATTTTTGTTTCGTCTCGATACGTTCCTTAGCAATAAATTCTTGTGCTTAAATTTAAAATAAATGATAGACACGAAAACACTAAAATAAGGCTGTCTGGGCTGACTCTTTTCTTGTGCTTAAATTGAAAATAAATGTGAGACCCGAAAACACTAAAATAAGGTTGTTTAGGCTGACTTTTTTTTTAATGGTTTTTCTGGGTCTTTTGGAACAAGCAGATACTCTGGGAAAATCAATGAATGAGTGCGCCATCTTTTGTTCTTGTTTTAATAGAACTGTCGAATTTTTGGTTCGTCACGATACGTTCCATAACAATAAATTCTTGTGTTTAACTTGCAAATAAATGTGAGACACGAAAACACTGAACTACGATTGTTTAGGCTTACTGGAACAAGAAGATAATCTGAAAGAATAAACGAATGAGTGAGCCGCCTTTTGTTCACTTTTTAGTAGAACTCAAAATTTTGTTTCGTCTCGATACGTTCCATAACAATAAATTCTTGTGCTTAACTTGCAAATAAATGTGAGACACGAAAACACTATAATAAGGTTGTCTCGATACGTTCCATAACAATAAATTCTTGTGCTTAACTTGCAAATAAATTTGAGACACGAAAACACTAAAACAAGGTTGTTTAGGCTGACTGTTTTTTTAATGGTTTTTCTGGGTCTTTTGGAACCAGCAGATACTCTGGGAAAATCAATGAATGAGTGCGCCATCTTTTGTTCTTGTTTTAATAGAACTGTCGAATTTTTGTTTCGTCACGATACGTTCCATAACAATAAATTCTTGTGCTTAAATTGAAAATAAATGTGAGACACGGAAACACTAAAATAATTTTGTTTAGGCTGACTTTTTTTTAATGGTTATTCTGGCTCTTTTGGAACAAGCAGATAATCTCAAATTTTTGATTCGTCTCGATACGTTCAATAAAAATAAAATCTTGTGCTTAACTTGCAAATAAATGTAAGACACGAAAACACTAAAATAATTTTGTTTAGGCTGACTGTTTTTTTAATGGTTTTTCTGGGTCTTTTGGAACCAGCAGATACTCTGGGAAAATCAATGAATGAGTGCGCCATCTTTTGTTCTCGTTAAGAATTTTTGTTTCGTCTTGATGTTACATAACAATAAATTCTTGTGTTTAACTTGCAAATAAATGTGAGACACGAAAACACTGAACTACGATTGTTTAGGCTTACTGGAACTAGAAGATAATCTGAAAGAATAAACGAATGAGTGAGCCGCCTTTTGTTCACTTTTTAGTAGAACTCAAAATTTTGTTTCGTCTCGATACGTTCCATAACAATAAATTCTTGTGCTTAACTTGCAAATAAATGTGAGACACGAAAACACTAAAATAAGGTTGTTTAGGCTGACTGTTTTTTTTAATGGTTTTTCTGGGTCTTTTGGAACAAGCAGATAATCTGGAAAATCAATGGTTGAGTTCGCCGTCTTTTGTTCTTTTTTAAGTAGAACTGTCGAAGTTCTGTTTTGTCTCGATACTTTCCATAGCATAAATTCTTGTGCTTAACTTGCAAATAAATGTGAGACACGAAAACACTAAAATAAGGTTGTTTAGGCTGACTGTTTTTTTTAATGGTTTTTCTGGGTCTTTTGGAACAAGCAGATAATCTGGAAAATCAATGGTTGAGTTCGCCGTCTTTTGTTCACTTTTTAGTAGAATTGTCGAATTTTTGTTTCGTCTCGATACGTTCCTTAGCAATAAATTCTTGTGCTTAAATTGAAAATAAATGATAGACACCAAAACACTAAAATAAGGCTGTTTAGGCTGACTCTTTTCGTCTCGATACGTTTCATTACAATAAATTCTTGTGCTTAAATTGAAAATAAATGTGAGACACGAAAACACTAAAATAAGGTTGTTTAGGCTGACTCTTTTTTTAGTGGGTTTTCTGGGTCTTTTGGAACCAGCAGATACTCCGGAAAATCAATGAATGAGTGCGCCATCTTTTGTTCTCATTTTACTAGAACTGTCGAGTTATGGTTTCGTCTCGATACGTTTTTTTCGTCTCTCGATAAATTCTTGTGCTTAAATTGAAAATAAATGTGAGACACGAAAACACTAAAATAAGGTTGTTTAGGCTGACTGATTTTTTAATGGTTTTTCTGGGTCTTTTGGAACCAGCAGATAATCTGGAAAATCAATAGTTGAGTTCGCCGTCTTTTGTTCACTTTTTAGTAGAGCTGTCGAAGTTCTGTTTTGTCTCGATACGTTCCATAACAATAAATTCTTGTGTTTAACTTGCAAATAAATGTGAGACACGAAAACACTGAACTACGATTGTTTAGGCTTACTGGAACAAGAAGATAATCTGAAAGAATAAACGAATGAGTGAGCCGCCTTTTGTTCACTTTTTAGTAGAACTCAAAATTTTGTTTCGTCTCGATACGTTCCATAACAATAAATTCTTGTGTTTAACTTGCAAATAAATGTGAGTCACGAAAACACTGAACTACGATTGTTTAGGGTTACTGGAACAAGAAGATAATCTGAAAGAATAAACGAATGAGTGAGCCGCCTTTTGTTCACTTTTTAGTAAAACTCAAATTTCGGTTTCGTCTCGATACGTTCCATAACATTAAATTCTTGTGCTTAACTTGCAAATAAATGTGAGACACGAAAACACTAAAATAAGGTTGTTTAGGCTGACTGTTTTTTTTAATGGTTTTTCTGGGTCTTTTGGAACAAGCAGATAATCTGGAAAATCAATGGTTGAGTTCGCCGTCTTTTGTTCTTTTTTTAGTAGAACTGTCGAAGTTCTGTTTTGTCTCGATACGTTCCATAGCATAAATTCTTGTGCTTAACTTGCAAATAAATGTTAGACACGAAAACACTAAAATAAGGTTGTTTTGGCTGACTATTTTTTAAATGGTTTTTCTGGGTCTTTTGAAACAAGCAGATAATCTGGAAAATCAATGGTTGAGTTCGCCGTCTTTTGTTCACTTTTTAGTAGAATTGTCGAATTTTTGTTTCGTCTCGATACGTTCCATAGCAATAAATTCTTGTGCTTAAATTGAAAATAAATGATAGACACGAAAACACTAAAATAAGGCTGTTTAGGCTGACTCTTTTCGTCTCGATACGTTTCATTACAATAAATTCTTGTGCTTAAATTGAAAATAAATGTGAGACACGAAAACACTAAAATAAGGTTGTTTAGGCTGACTCTTTTTTTAGTGGGTTTTCTGGGTCTTTTGGAACCAGCAGATACTCCGGAAAATCAATTTATGAGTGCGCCATCTTTTGTTCTCATTTTACTAGAACTGTCAAGTTATTGTTTCGTCTCGATACGTTTCATTACAATAAATTCTTGTGTTTAACTTGCAAATAAATGTGAGACACGAAAACACTGAACTACGATTGTTTAGGCTTACTGGAACAAGAAGATAATCTGAAAGAATAAACGAATGAGTGAGCCGCCTTTTGTTCACTTTTTAGTAGAACTCAAAATTTTGTTTCGTCTCGATACGTTCCATAACAATAAATTCTTGTGCTTAACTTGCAAATAAATGTGAGACACGAAAACACTATAATAAGGTTGTCTCGATACGTTCCATAACAATAAATTCTTGTGCTTAACTTGCAAATAAATTTGAGACACGAAAACACTAAAACAAGGTTGTTTAGGCTGACTGTTTTTTTAATGGTTTTTCTGGGTCTTTTGGAACAAGCAGATAATCTGGAAAATCAATGGTTGAGTTCGCCGTCTTTTGTTCTTTTTTTAGTAGAACTGTCGAAGTTCTGTTTTGTCTCGACACGTTCCATAGCATAAATTCTTGTGCTTAACTTGCAAATAAATGTTAGACACGAAAACACTAAAATAAGGTTGTTTTGGCTGACTATTTTTTAAATGGTTCTTCTGGGTCTTTTGAAACAAGCAGATAATCTGGAAAATCAATGGTTGAGTTCGCCGTCTTTTGTTCACTTTTTAGTAGAATTGTCGAATTTTTGTTTCGTCTCGATACGTTCCATAGCAATAAATTCTTGTGCTTAAATTGAAAATAAATGATAGACACGAAAACACTAAAATAAGGCTGTTTAGGCTGACTCTTTTCGTCTCGATACGTTTCATTACAATAAATTCTTGTGCTTAAATTGAAGATAAATGATAGACACGAAAACACTAAAATAAGGCTGTCTGGGTTGACTCTTTTCTTGTGCTTAAATTGAAAATAAATGTGAGACACGAAAACACTAAAATAAGGCTGTTTAGGCTGACTCTTTTCGTCTCGATACGTTTCATTACAATAAATTCTTGTGCTTAAATTGAAAATAAATGTGAGACACGAAAACACTAAAATAAGGTTGTTTAGGCTGACTCTTTTTTTAGTGGGTTTTCTGGGTCTTTTGGAACCAGCAGATACTCCGGAAAATCAATGAATGAGTGCGCCATTTTTTGTTCTCATTTTACTAGAACTGTCAAGTTATTGTTTCGTCTCGATACGTTTCATTACAATAAATTCTTGTGCTTAAATTGAAAATAAATGTGAGACACGAAAGCACTAAAATAAGGTTGTTTAGGCTGACTCTTTTTTTAGTGGGTTTTCTGGGTCTTTTGGAACCAGCAGATACTCCGGAAAATCAATGAATGAGTGCGCCATCTTTTGTTCTCATTTTACTAGAACTGTCGAGTTATTGTTTCGTCTCGATACGTTTCATTGAAATAAATTCTTGTGCTTAAATTGAAAATAAATGATAGACACGAAAACACTAAAATAAGGCTGTCTGGGCTGACTCTTTTCTTGTGCTTAAATTGAAAATAAATGTGAGACACGAAAACACTAAAATAAGGTTGTTTAGGCTGACTTTTTTTTTAATGGTTTTTCTGGGTCTTTTGCAACCAGCAGATACTCTGGGAAAATCAATGAATGAGTGCGCCATCTTTTGTTCTTGTTTTAATAGAACTGTCGAATTTTTGGTTCGTCACGATACGTTCCGTAACAATAAATTCTTGTGTTTAACTTGCAAATAAATGTGAGACACGAAAACACTGAACTACGATTGTTTAGGCTTACTGGAACAAGAAGATAATCTGAAAGAATAAACGAATGAGTGAGCCGCCTTTTGTTCACTTTTTAGTAGAACTCAAAATTTTGTTTCGTCTCGATACGTTCCATAACAATAAATTCTTGTGCTTAACTTGCAAATAAATGTGAGACACGAAAACACTATAATAAGGTTGTGTAGGCTGACTTTTTTTTAATGGTTTTTCTGGGTCTTTTGGAACAAGCAGATAATCTCAAATTTTTGTTTCGTCTCGATACGTTCAATAAAAATAAAATCTTGCGCTTAACTTCCAAATAAATGTGAGACACGAAAACACTAAAATAATTTTGTTTAGGCTGACTCTTTTTTTAGTGGTTTTTCTGGGTCTTTTGGAACCAGCAGATACTCTGGGAAAATCAATGAATGAGTGCGCCATCTTTTGTTCTTGTTTTAATAGAACTGTCGAATTTTTGTTTCGTCACGATAAGTTCCATAACAATAAATTCTTGTGCTTAACTTGCAAATAAATGTGAGACACGAAAACACTAAAATAATTTTGTTTAGGCTGACTTTTTTTAATGGTTATTCTGGGTCTTTTGGAACAAGCAGATAATCTCAAATTTTTGATTCGTCTCGATACGTTCAATAAAAATAAAATCTTGTGCTTAACTTGCAAATAAATGTGAGACACGAAAACACTAAAATAATTTTGTTTAGGCTGACTCTTTTTTTAATGGTTTTTCTGGGTTTTTTGGAACCAGCAGATACTCTGGAAAAATCAATGAATGAGTGCGCCATCTTTTGTTCTCATTTTACTAGAACTGTCAAGTTATTGTTTCGTCTCGATACGTTTCATTACAATAAATTCTTGTGTTTAACTTGCAAATAAATGTGAGACACGAAAACACTGAACTACGATTGTTTAGGCTTACTGGAACAAGAAGATAATCTGAAAGAATAAACGAATGAGTGAGCCGCCTTTTGTTCACTTTTTAGAAGAACTCAAAATTTTGTTTCGTCTCGAAACGTTCCATAACAATAAATTCTTGTGCTTAACTTGCAAATAAATGTGAGACACGAAAACACTATAATAAGGTTGTCTCGATACGTTCCATAACAATAAATTCTTGTGCTTAACTTGCAAATAAATTTGAGACACGAAAACACTAAAATAAGGTTGTTTAGGCTGACTGTTTTTTTAATGGTTTTTCTGGGTCTTTTGGAACAAGCAGATAATCTGGAAAATCAATGGCTGAGTTCGCCGTCTTTTGTTCTTTTTTTAGTAGAATTGTCGAATTTTTGTTTCGTCTCGATACGTTCCATAGCAATAAATTCTTGTGCTTAAATTGAAAATAAATGATAGACACGAAAACACTAAAATAAGGCTGTTTAGGCTGACTCTTTTCGTCTCGCTACGTTTCATTACAATAAATTCTTGTGCTTAAATTGAAGATAAATGTGAGACACGAAAACACTAAAATAAGGTTGTTTAGGCTGACTCTTTTTTTAGTGGGTTTTTTGGGTCTTTTGGAACCAGCAGATACTCCGGCAAATCAATGAATGAGTGCGCCATCTTTTGTTTTCATTTTACTAGAACTGTCAAGTTTTTGTTTCGTCTCGATTCGTTTCATTACAATAAATTCTTGTGCTTAAATTGAAAATTAATGATAGACACGAAAACACTAAAATAAAGCTGTCTGGGCTGACTCTTTTCGTCTCGATACGTTTCATTACAATAAATTCTTGTGCTTAAATTGAAAATAAATGTGAGACACGAAAACACTAAAATAAGGTTGTTAAGGCTGACTGTTTTTTTAATGGTTTTTCTGGGTCTTTTGGAACCAGCAGATACTCTGGGAAAATCAATGAATGAGTGCGCCATCTTTTGTTCTCGTTTTAATAGAGCTGTCGAATTTTGGTTTCGTCTCGATGTTACATAACAATAAATTCTTGTGTTTAACTTGCAAATAAATGTGAGACACGAAAACACTGAACTACGATTGTTTAGGCTTACTGGAACAAGAAGATAATCTGAAAGAATAAACGAATGAGTGAGCCGCCTTTTGTTCACTTTTTAGTAGAACTCAAAATTTTGTTTCGTCTCGATACGTTCCATAACAATAAATTCTTGTGCTTAACTTGCAAATAAATGTGAGACACGAAAACACTATAATAAGGTTGTGTAGGCTGACTTTTTTTTTAATGGTTTTTCTGGGTCTTTTGGAACAAGCAGATAATCTCAAATTTTTGTTTCGTCTCGATACGTTCAATAAAAATAAAATCTTGTGCTTAACTTCCAAATAAATGTGAGACACGAAAACACTAAAATAATTTTGTTTAGTCTGACTCTTTTTTTAGTGGTTTTTCTGGGTCTTTTGGAACCAGCAGATACTCTGGGAAAATCAATGAATGAGTGCGCCATCTTTTGTTCTTGTTTTAATAGAACTGTCGAATTTTTGTTTCGTCACGATAAGTTCCATAACAATAAATTCTTGTGCTTAACTTGCAAATAAATGTGAGACACGAAAACACTAAAATAATTTTGTTTAGGCTGACTTTTTTTTAATGGTTATTCTGGGTCTTTTGGAACAAGCAGATAATCTCAAATTTTTGATTCGTCTCGATACGTTCAATAAAAATAAAATCTTGTGCTTAACTTGAAAATAAATGTGAGACACGAAAACACTAAAATAAGGTTGTTAAGGCTGACTGTTTTTTTAATGGTTTTTCTGGGTCTTTTGGAACCAGCAGATACTCTGGGAAAATCAATGAATGAGTGCGCCATCTTTTGTTCTCGTTTTAATAGAGCTGTCGAATTTTGGTTTCGTCTCGATGTTACATAACAATAAATTCTTGTGTTTAACTTGCAAATAAATGTGAGACACGAAAACACTGAACTACGATTGTTTAGGCTTACTGGAACAAGAAGATAATCTGAAAGAATAAACGAATGAGTGAGCCGCCTTTTGTTCACTTTTTAGTAGAACTCAAAATTTTGTTTCGTCTCGATACGTTCCATAACAATAAATTCTTGTGCTTAACTTGCAAATAAATGTGAGACACGAAAACACTATAATAAGGTTGTGTAGGCTGACTTTTTTTTAATGGTTTTTCTGGGTCTTTTGGAACAAGCAGATAATCTCAAATTTTTGTTTCGTCTCGATACGTTCAATAAAAATAAAATCTTGTGCTTAACTTCCAAATAAATGTGAGACACGAAAACACTAAAATAATTTTGTTTAGTCTGACTCTCTTTTTTAGTGGTTTTTCTGGGTCTTTTGGAACCAGCAGATACTCTGGGAAAATCAATGAATGAGTGCGCCATCTTTTGTTCTTGTTTTAATAGAACTGTCGAATTTTTGTTTCGTCACGATAAGTTCCATAACAATAAATTCTTGTGCTTAACTTGCAAATAAATGTGAGACACGAAAACACTAAAATAATTTTGTTTAGGCTGACTTTTTTTTAATGGTTATTCTGGGTCTTTTGGAACAAGCAGATAATCTCAAATTTTTGATTCGTCTCGATACGTTCAATAAAAATAAAATCTTGTGCTTAACTTGCAAATAAATGTGAGACACGAAAACACTAAAATAATTTTGTTTAGGCTGCCTCTTTTTTTAATGGTTTTTCTGGTTTTTTTGGAACCAGCAGACACTCCGAAAAATCAATGAATGAGTGCGCCATCTTTTGTTCTCGTTTTAATAGAACTGTCGAGTTATTGTTTCGTCTCGATACGTTAAATAACAATAAATTCTTGTGTTTAACTTGCAAATAAATGTGAGTCACGAAAACACTGAACTACGATTGTTTAGGGTTACTGGAACAAGAAGATAATCTGAAAGAATAAACGAATGAGTGAGCCGCCTTTTGTTCACTTTTTAGTAAAACTCAAATTTCGGTTTCGTCTCGATACGTTCCATAACATTAAATTCTTGTGCTTAACTTGCAAATAAATGTGAGACACGAAAACACTAAAATAAGGTTGTTTAGGCTGACTGTTTTTTTTAATGTTTTTTCTGGGTCTTTTGGAACAAGCAGATAATCTGGAAAATCAATGGTTGAGTTCGCCGTCTTTTGTTCTTTTTTTAGTATAACTGTCGAAGTTCTGTTTTGTCTCGATACGTTCCATAGCATAAATTCTTGTGCTTAACTTGCAAATAAATGTTAGACACGAAAACACTAAAATAAGGTTGTTTTGGCTGACTATTTTTTAAATGGTTTTTCTGGGTCTTTTGAAACAAGCAGATAATCTGGAAAATCAATGGTTGAGTTCGCCGTCTTTTGTTCACTTTTTAGTAGAATTGTCGAATTTTTGTTTCGTCTCGATACGTTCCATAGCAATAAATTCTTGTGCTTAAATTGAAAATAAATGATAGACACGAAAACACTAAAATAAGGCTGTTTAGGCTGACTCTTTTCGTCTCGATACGTTTCATTACAATAAATTCTTGTGCTTAAATTGAAAATAAATGTGAGACACGAAAACACTAAAATAAGGTTGTTTAGGCTGACTCTTTTTTTAGTGGGTTTTCTGGGTCTTTTGGAACCAGCAGATACTCCGGAAAATCAATGAATGAGTGCGCCATCTTTTGTTCTCATTTTACTAGAACTGTCAAGTTATTGTTTCGTCTCGATACGTTTCATTACAATAAATTCTTGTGTTTAACTTGCAAATAAATGTGAGACACGAAAACACTGAACTACGATTGTTTAGGCTTACTGGAACAAGAAGATAATCTGAAAGAATAAACGAATGAGTGAGCCGCCTTTTGTTCACTTTTTAGTAGAACTCAAAATTTTGTTTCGTCTCGATACGTTCCATAACAATAAATTCTTGTGCTTAACTTGCAAATAAATGTGAGACACGAAAACACTATAATAAGGTTGTCTCGATACGTTCCATAACAATAAATTCTTGTGCTTAACTTGCAAATAAATTTGAGACACGAAAACACTAAAACAAGGTTGTTTAGGCTGACTGTTTTTTTAATGGTTTTTCTGGGTCTTTTGGAACAAGCAGATAATCTGGAAAATCAATGGTTGAGTTCGCCGTCTTTTGTTCTTTTTTTAGTAGAACTGTCGAAGTTCTGTTTTGTCTCGATACTTTCCATAGCATAAATTCTTGTGCTTAACTTGCAAATAAATGTTAGACACGAAAACACTAAAATAAGGTTGTTTTGGCTGACTATTTTTTAAATGGTTCTTCTGGGTCTTTTGAAACAAGCAGATAATCTGGAAAATCAATGGTTGAGTTCGCCGTCTTTTGTTCACTTTTTAGTAGAATTGTCGAATTTTTGTTTCGTCTCGATACGTTCCATAGCAATAAATTCTTGTGCTTAAATTGAAAATAAATGATAGACACGAAAACACTAAAATAAGGCTGTTTAGGCTGACTCTTTTCGTCTCGATACGTTTCATTACAATAAATTCTTGTGCTTAAATTGAAGATAAATGATAGACACGAAAACACTAAAATAAGGCTGTCTGGGTTGACTCTTTTCTTGTGCTTAAATTGAAAATAAATGTGAGACACGAAAACACTAAAATAAGGCTGTTTAGGCTGACTCTTTTCGTCTCGATACGTTTCATTACAATAAATTCTTGTGCTTAAATTGAAAATAAATGTGAGACACGAAAACACTAAAATAAGGTTGTTTAGGCTGACTCTTTTTTTAGTGGGTTTTCTGGGTCTTTTGGAACCAGCAGATACTCCGGAAAATCAATGAATGAGTGCGCCATTTTTTGTTCTCATTTTACTAGAACTGTCAAGTTATTGTTTCGTCTCGATACGTTTCATTACAATAAATTCTTGTGCTTAAATTGAAAATAAATGTGAGACACGAAAGCACTAAAATAAGGTTGTTTAGGCTGACTCTTTTTTTAGTGGGTTTTCTGGGTCTTTTGGAACCAGCAGATACTCCGGAAAATCAATGAATGAGTGCGCCATCTTTTGTTCTCATTTTACTAGAACTGTCGAGTTATTGTTTCGTCTCGATACGTTTCATTGAAATAAATTCTTGTGCTTAAATTGAAAATAAATGATAGACACGAAAACACTAAAATAAGGCTGTCTGGGCTGACTCTTTTTTGTGCTTAAATTGAAAATAAATGTGAGACACGAAAACACTAAAATAAGGTTGTTTAGGCTGACTTTTTTTTAATGGTTTTTCTGGGTCTTTTGGAACCAGCAGATACTCTGGGAAAATCAATGAATGAGTGCGCCATCTTTTGTTCTTGTTTTAATTGAACTGTCAAATTTTGTTTCTTCTCGAAACGTTCCATAACAATAAATTCTTGTGTTTAACTTGCAAATATATGTGAGACACGAAAACACTAAAATAAGGTTGTTTAGGCTTACTGGAACAAGAAGATAATCTGAAAGAATAAACGAATGAGTGAGCCGCCTTTTGTTCACTTTTTAGTAGAACTCAAAATTTTGTTTCGTCTCGATACGTTCCATAACAATAAATTCTTGTGCTTAACTTGCAAATAAATGTGAGACACGAAAACACTATAATAAGGTTGTGTAGGCTGACTTTTTTTTTAATGGTTTTTCTGGGTCTTTTGGAACAAGCAGATAATCTCAAATTTTTGTTTCGTCTCGATACGTTCAATAAAAATAAAATCTTGCGCTTAACTTCCAAATAAATGTGAGACACGAAAACACTAAAATAATTTTGTTTAGGCTGACTCTTTTTTTAGTGGTTTTTCTGGGTCTTTTGGAACCAGCAGATACTCTGGGAAAATCAATGAATGAGTGCGCCATCTTTTGTTCTTGTTTTAATAGAACTGTCGAATTTTTGTTTCGTCACGATACGTTCCATAACAATAAATTCTTGTGCTTAACTTGCAAATAAATGTGAGACACGAAAACACTAAAATAATTTTGTTTAGGCTGACTTTTTTTTAATGGTTATTCTGGGTCTTTTGGAACAAGCAGATAATCTCAAATTTTTGATTCGTCTCGATACGTTCAATAAAAATAAAATCTTGTGCTTAACTTGCAAATAAATGTGAGACACGAAAACACTAAAATAATTTTGTTTAGGCTGACTCTTTTTTAATGGTTTTTCTGGGTTTTTTGGAACCAGCAGATACTCTGGAAAAATCAATGAATGAGTGCGCCATCTTTTGTTCTCATTTTACTAGAACTGTCAAGTTATTGTTTCGTCTCGATACGTTTCATTACAATAAATTCTTGTGTTTAACTTGCAAATAAATGTGAGACACGAAAACACTGAACTACGATTGTTTAGGCTTACTGGAACAAGAAGATAATCTGAAAGAATAAACGAATGAGTGAGCCGCCTTTTGTTCACTTTTTTAGAAGAACTCAAAATTTTGTTTCTTCTCGAAACGTTCCATAACAATAAATTATTGTGCTTAACTTGCAAATAAATGTGAGACACGAAAACACTATAATAAGGTTGTCTCGATACGTTCCATAACAATAAATTCTTGTGCTTAACTTGCAAATAAATTTGAGACACGAAAACACTAAAATAAGGTTGTTTAGGCTGACTGTTTTTTTAATGGTTTTTCTGGGTCTTTTGGAACAAGCAGATAATCTGGAAAATCAATGGCTGAGTTCGCCGTCTTTTGTTCTTTTTTTAGTAGAACTGTCGAAGTTCTGTTTTGTCTCGACACGTTCCATACCATAAATTCTTTTGCTTAACTTGCAAATAAATGTTAGATACGAAAACACTAAAATAAGGTTGTTTTGGCTGACTATTTTTTAAATGGTTTTTCTGGGTCTTTTGAAACAAGCAGATAATCTGGAAAATCAATGGTTGAGTTCGCCGTCTTTTGTTCACTTTTTAGTAGAATTGTCGAATTTTTGTTTCGTCTCGATACGTTCCATAGCAATAAATTCTTGTGCTTAAATTGAAAATAAATGATAGACACGAAAACACTAAAATAAGGCTGTTTAGGCTGACTCTTTTCGTCTCGATACGTTTCATTACAATAAATTCTTGTGCTTAAATTGAAAATAAATGTGAGACACGAAAACACTAAAATAAGGTTGTTAAGGCTGACTGTTTTTTTAATGGTTTTTCTGGGTCTTTTGGAACCAGCAGATACTCTGGGAAAATCAATGAATGAGTGCGCCATCTTTTGTTCTCGTTTTAATAGAGCTGTCGAATTTTGGTTTCGTCTCGATGTTACATAACAATAAATTCTTGTGTTTAACTTGCAAATAAATGTGAGACACGAAAACACTGAACTACGATTGTTTAGGCTTACTGGAACAAGAAGATAATCTGAAAGAATAAACGAATGAGTGAGCCGCCTTTTGTTCACTTTTTAGTAAAACTCAAAATTTTGGTTTCGTCTCGATAATTTCCATAACATTAAATTCTTGTGCTTAACTTGCAAATAAATGTGAGACACGAAAACACTGAAATAAGGTTGTTTAGGCTGACTGTTTTTTTTAATGGTTTTTGTGGGTCTTTTGGAACAAGCAGATAATCTGGAAAATCAATGGTTGAGTTCGCCGTCTTTTGTTCTTTTTTTAGTAGAACTGTCGAAGTTCTGTTTTGTCTCGATACGTTCCATAGCATAAATTCTTGTGCTTAACTTGCAAATAAATGTTAGACCCGAAAACACTAAAATAAGGTTGTTTTGGCTGACTATTTTTTAAATGGTTTTTCTGGGTCTTTTGAAACAAGCAGATAATCTGGAAAATCAATGGTTGAGTTCGCCGTCTTTTGTTCACTTTTGAGTAGAATTTTCGAATTTTTGTTTCGTCTCGATACGTTCCATAGCAATAAATTCTTGTGCTTAAATTGAAAATAAATGATAGACACGAAAACACTAAAATAAGGCTGTTTAGGCTGACTCTTTTCGTCTCGATACGTTTCATTACAATAAATTCTTGTGCTTAAATTGAAAATAAATGTGAGACACGAAAACACTAAAATAAGGTTGTTTAGGCTGACTCTTTTTTAGTGGGTTTTCTGGGTCTTTGGAACCAGCAGATACTCCGGAAAATCAATGAATGAGTGCGCCATCTTTTGTTTTCATTTTACTAGAACTGTCAAGTTATTGTTTCGTCTCGATACGTTTCATTACAATAAATTCTTGTGTTTAACTTGCAAATAAATGTGAGACACGAAAACACTGAACTACGATTGTTTAGGCTTACTGGAACAAGAAGATAATCTGAAAGAATAAACGAATGAGTGAGCCGCCTTTTGTTCACTTTTTAGAAGAACTCAAAATTTTGTTTCGTCTCGATACGTTCCATAACATTAAATTCTTGTGCTTAACTTGCAAATAAATGTGAGACACGAAAACACTATAATAAGGTTGTCTCGATACGTTCCATAACAATAAATTCTTGTGCTTAACTTGCAAATAAATTTGAGACACGAAAACACTAAAATAAGGTTGTTTAGGCTGACTGTTTTTTTAATGGTTTTTTTGGGTCTTTTGGAACAAGCAGATAATCTGGAAAATCAATGGTTGAGTTCGCCGTCTTTTGTTCTTTTTTTAGTAGAACTGTCGAAGTTCTGTTTTGTCTCGACACGTTCCATACCATAAATTCTTGTGCTTAACTTGCAAATAAATGTTAGACACGAAAACACTAAAATAAGGTGGTTTTGGCTGACTATTTTTTAAATGGTTTTTCTGGGTCTTTTGAAACAAGCAGATAATCTCGAAAATCAATGCTTGAGTTCGCCGTCTTTTGTTCACTTTTTAGTAGAATTGTCGAATTTTTGTTTCGTCTCGATACGTTCCATAGCAATAAATTCTTGTGCTTAAATTGAAAATAAATGATAGACACGAAAACACTAAAATAAGGCTGTTTAGGCTGACTCTTTTTTAAGTGGGTTTTTTGGGTCTTTTGGAACCAGCAGATACTCCAGAAAAATCAATGAATGAGTGCGCCATCTTTTGTTTTCATTTTACTAGAACTGTCAAGTTATTGTTTCGTCTCGATTCGTTTCATTACAATAAATTCTTGTGCTTAAATTGAAAATGAATGATAGACACGAAAACACTAAAATAAAGCTGTCTGGGCTGACTCTTTTCGTCTCGATACGTTTCATTACAATAAATTCTTGTGCTTAAATTGAAAATAAATGTGAGACACGAAAACACTAAAATAAGGTTGTTAAGGCTGACTGTTTTTTTAATGGTTTTTCTGGGTCTTTTGGAACCAGCAGATACTCTGGGAAAATCAATGAATGAGTGCGCCATCTTTTGTTCTCGTTTTAATAGAGCTGTCGAATTTTGGTTTCGTCTCGATGTTACATAACAATAAATTTTTGTGTTTAACTTGCAAATAAATGTGAGACACGAAAACACTGAACTACGATTGTTTAGGCTTACTGGAACAAGAAGATAATCTGAAAGAATAAACGAATGAGTGAGCCGCCTTTTGTTCACTTTTTAGTAGAACTCAAAATTTTGTTTCGTCTCGATACGTTCCATAACAATAAATTCTTGTGCTTAACTTGCAAATAAATGTGAGACACGAAAACACTATAATAAGGTTGTGTAGGCTGACTGTTTTTTTAATGGTTTTTCTGGGTCTTTTGGAACAAGCAGATAATCTCAAATTTTTGTTTCGTCTCGATACGTTCAATAAAAATAAAATCTTGTGCTTAACTTCCAAATAAATGTGAGACACGAAAACACTAAAATAATTTTGTTTAGGCTGACTCTTTTTTAGTGGTTTTTCTGGGTCTTTTGGAACCAGCAGATATTCTGGGAAAATCAATGAATGAGTGCGCCATCTTTTGTTCTTGTTTTAATAGAACTGTCGAATTTTTGTTTCGTCACGATAAGTTCCATAACAATAAATTCTTGTGCTTAACTTGCAAATAAATGTGAGACACGAAAACACTAAAATAATGTTGTTTAGGCTTACTCTTTTTTTAATGGTTATTCTGGGTCTTTTGGAACAAGCAGATAATCTCAAATTTTTGATTCGTCTCGATACGTTCAATAAAAATAAAATCTTGTGCTTAACTTGCAAATAAATGTGAGACACGAAAACACTAAAATAATTTTGTTTAGGCTGACTCTTTTTTTAATGGTTTTTCTGGGTTTTTTGGAACCAGCAGATACTCCGAAAAATCAATGAATGAGTGCGCCATCTTTTGTTCTCATTTTACTAGAACTGTCGAGTTATTGTTTCGTCTCGATACGTTTCATTGAAATAAATTCTTGTGCTTAAATTGAAAATAAATGATAGACACGAAAACACTATAATAAGGTTGTGTAGGCTTACTTTTTTTTAATGGTTATTCTGGGTCTTTTGGAACAAGCAGATAATCTCAAAGTTTTGATTCGTCTCGATACGTTCAATAAAATAAAATCTTGTGCTTAACTTCCAAATAAATGTGAGACACGAAAACACTAAAATAATTTTGTTTAGGCTGACTCTTTTTTTAGTGGTTTTTCTGGGTCTTTTGGAACCAGCAGATACTCTGGGAAAATCAATGAATGAGTGCGCCATCTTTTGTTCTTGTTTTAATAGAACTGTCGAATTTTTGTTTCGTCACGATAAGTTCCATAACAATAAATTCTTGTGCTTAACTTGCAAATAAATGTGAGACACGAAAACACTAAAATAATTTTGTTTAGGCTGACTTTTTTTTAATGGTTATTCTGGGTCTTTTGGAACAAGCAGATAATCTCAAATTTTTGATTCTACTCGATACGTTCAATAAAAATAAAATCTTGTGCTTAACTTGCAAATAAATGTGAGACACGAAAACACTAAAATAATTTTGTTTAGGCTGACTCTTTTTTTAATGGTTTTTCTGGGTTTTTGGAACCAGCAGATACTCCGAAAAATCAATGAATGAGTGCGCCATCTTTTGTTCTCGTTTTAATAGAACTGTCGAGTTATTGTTTCGTCTCGATACGTTACATAACAATAAATTCTTGTGTTTAACTTGCAAATAAATGTGAGTCACGAAAACACTGAACTACGATTGTTTAGGGTTACTGGAACAAGAAGATAATCTGAAAGAATAAACGAATGAGTGAGCCGCCTTTTGTTCACTTTTTAGTAAAACTCAAAATTTTGGTTTCGTCTCGATACGTTCCATAACATTAAATTCTTGTGCTTAACTTGCAAATAAATGTGAGACACGAAAACACTAAAATAAGGTTGTTTAGGCTGACTGTTTTTTTAATGGTTTTTCTGGGTCTTTTGGAACAAGCAGATAATCTGGAAAATCAATGGTTGAGTTCGCCGTCTTTTGTTCTTTTTTTAGTAGAACTGTCGAAGTTCTGTTTTGTCTCGATACGTTCCATAGCATAAATTCTTGTGCTTAACTTGCAAATAAATGTTAGACACGAAAACACTAAAATAAAGTTGTTTTGGCTGACTATTTTTTAAATGGTTTTTCTGGGTCTTTTGAAACAAGCAGATAATCTGGAAAATCAATGGTTGAGTTCGCCGTCTTTTGTTCACTTTTTAGTAGAATTGTCGAATTTTTGTTTCGTCTCGATACGTTCCATAGCAATAAATTCTTGTGCTTAAATTGAAAATAAATGATAGACACGAAAACACTAAAATAAGGCTGTTTAGGCTGACTCTTTTCGTCTCGATACGTTTCATTACAATAAATTCTTGTGCTTGAATTGAAATTAAATGTGAGACACGAAAACACTAAAATAAGGTTGTTTAGGCTGACTCTTTTTTTAGTGGGTTTTCTGGGTCTTTTGGAACCAGCAGATACTCCGGAAAATCAATGAATGAGTGCGCCATCTTTTGTTTTCATTTTACTTGAACTGTCAAGTTATTGTTTCGTCTCGATACGTTTCATTACAATAAATTCTTGTGTTTAACTTGCAAATAAATGTGAGACACGAAAACACTAAAATAATTTTGTTTAGGCTGACTCTTTTTTTAGTGGTTTTTCTGGGTCTTTTGGAACAAGCAGATACTCTGGGAAAATCAATGAATGAGTGCGCCATCTTTTGTTCTTGTTTTAATAGAACTGTCGAATTTTTGGTTCGTCACGATACGTTCCATAACAACAAATTCTTGTGTTTAACTTGCAAATAAATGTGAGACACGAAAACACTAAAATAAGGTTGTTTAGGCTGACTCTTTTTTTAGTGGGTTTTCTGGGTCTTTTGGAACCAGCAGATACTCCGGAAAATCAATGAATTAGTGCGCCATTTTTTGTTCTCATTTAACTAGAACTGTCAAGTTATTGTTCCGTCTCGATACGTTTCATTACAATAAATTCTTGTGTTTAACTTGCAAATAAATGTGAGACACGAAAACACTAAAATAATTTTGTTTAGGCTGACTCTTTTTTTAGTGGTTTTTCTGGGTCTTTTGGAACAAGCAGATACTCTGGGAAAATCAATGAATGAGTGCGCCATCTTTTGTTCTTGTTTTAATAGAACTGTCGAATTTTTGGTTCGTCACGATACGTTCCATAACAACAAATTCTTGTGTTTAACTTGCAAATAAATGTGAGACACGAAAACACTAAAATAAGGTTGTTTAGGCTGACTTTTTTTTTAATGGTTTTTCTGGGTCTTTTGCAACCAGCAGATACTCTGGGAAAATCAATGAATGAGTGCGCCATCTTTTGTTCTTGTTTTAATAGAACTGTCGAATTTTTGGTTCGTCACGATACGTTCCATAACAATAAATTCTTGTGTTTAACTTGCAAATAAATGTGAGACACGAAAACACTGAACTACGATTGTTTAGGCTTACTGGAACAAGAAGATAATCTGAAAGAATAAACGAATGAGTGAGCCGCCTTTTGTTCACTTTTTAGTAGAACTCAAAATTTTGTTTCGTCTCGATACGTTCCATAACAATAAATTCTTGTGCTTAACTTGCAAATAAATGTGAGACACGAAAACACTATAATAAGGTTGTGTAGGCTGACTTTTTTTTTAATGGTTTTTCTGGGTCTTTTGGAACAAGCAGATAATCTCAAATTTTTGTTTCGTCTCGATACGTTCAATAAAAATAAAATCTTGTGCTTAACTTGCAAATAAATGTGAGACACGAAAACACTAAAATAATTTTGTTTAGGCTGACTCTTTTTTTAGTGGTTTTTCTGGGTCTTTTGGAACCAGCAGATACTCTGGGAAAATCAATGAATGAGTGCGCCATCTTTTGTTCTTGTTTTAATAGAACTGTCGAATTTTTGTTTCGTCACGATACGTTCCATAACAATAAATTCTTGTGCTTAACTTGCAAATAAATGTGAGACACGAAAACACTAAAATAATTTTGTTTAGGCTACTTTTTTTAATGGTTATTCTGGGTCTTTTGGAACAAGCAGATAATCTCAAATTTTTGATTCGTCTCGATACGTTCAATAAAAATAAAATCTTGTGCTTAACTTGCAAAAAAAAGGAGACACGAAAACACTAAAATAATTTTGTTTAGGCTGACTCTTTTTTTAATGGTTTTTCTGGGTTTTTTGGAACCAGCAGATACTCCGAAAAATCAATGAATGAGTGCGCCATCTTTTGTTCTCGTTTTAATAGAACTGTCGAGTTATTGTTTCGTCTCGATACGTTACATAACAATAAATTCTTGTGTTTAACTTGCAAATAAATGTGAGTCACGAAAACACTGAACTACGATTGTTTAGGGTTACTGGAACAAGAAGATAATCTGAAAGAATAAACGAATGAGTGAGCCGCCTTTTGTTCACTTTTTAGTAAAACTCAAAATTTTGGTTTCGTCTCGATACTGTTTTTTTGTTTTTTTTAATGGTTTTTCTGGGTCTTTTGGAACAAGCAGATAATCTGGAAAATCAATGGTTGAGTTCGCCGTCTTTTGTTCTTTTTTTAGTAGAACTGTCGAAGTTCTGTTTTGTCTCGATACGTTCCATAGCATAAATTCTTGTGCTTAACTTGCAAATAAATGTTAGACACGAAAACACTAAAATAAAGTTGTTTTGGCTGACTATTTTTTAAATAGTTTTTCTGGGTCTTTTGAAACAAGCAGATAATCTGGAAAATCAATGGTTGAGTTCGCCGTCTTTTGTTCACTTTTTAGTAGAATTGTCGAATTTTTGTTTCGTCTCGATACGTTCCATAGCAATAAATTCTTGTGCTTAAATTGAAAATAAGTGATAGACACGAAAACACTAAAATAAGGCTGTTAAGGCTGACTCTTTTCGTCTCGATACGTTTCATTACAATAAATTCTTGTGCTTAAATTGAAAATAAATGTGAGACACGAAAACACTAAAATAAGGTTGTTTAGGCTGACTCTTTTTTAGTGGGTTTTCTGGGTCTTTTGGAACCAGCAGATACTCCGGAAAATCAATGAATGAGTCCGCCATCTTTTGTTTTTATTTTACTAGAACTGTCAAGTTATTGTTTCGTCTCGATACGTTTCATTACAATAAATTCTTGTGCTTAACTTGCAAATAAATGTGAGACACGAAAACACTATAATAAGGTTGTGTAGGCTGACTTTTTTTTAATGGTTTTTCTGGGTCTTTTGGAACAAGCAGATAATCTCAAATTTTTGTTTCGTCTCGATACGTTCAATAAAAATAAAATCTTGTGCTTAACTTGCAAATAAATGTGAGACACGAAAACACTAAAATAATTTTGTTTAGGCTGACTCTTTTTTAGTGGTTTTTCTGGGTCTTTTGGAACCAGCAGATACTCCGGAAAATCAATGAATGAGTGCGCCATCTTTTGTTCTCGTTTTAATAGAACTGTCGAATTTTTGTTTCGTCACGATACGTTCCATAACAATAAATTCTTGTGCTTAACTTGCAAATAAATGTGAGACACGAAAACACTAAAATAAGGTTGTTTAGGCTGACTGATTTTTTAATGGTTATTCTGGGTCTTTTGGAACAAGCAGATAATCTCAAATTTTTGATTCGTCTCGATACGTTCAATAAAAATAAAATCTTGTGCTTAACTTGCAAATAAATGTGAGACACGAAAACACTAAAATAATTTTGTTTAGGCTGACTCTTTTTTTAATGGTTTTTCTGGGTTTTTTGGAACCAGCAGATACTCCGAAAAATCAATGAATGAGTGCGCCATCTTTTGTTCTCGTTTTAATAGAACTGTCGAGTTATTGTTTCGTCTTGATGTTACATAACAATAAATTCTTGTGTTTAACTTGCAAATAAATGTGAGACACGAAAACACTGAACTACGATTGTTTAGGCTTACTGGAACAAGAAGATAATCTGAAAGAATAAACGAATGAGTGAGCCGCCTTTTGTTCACTTTTTAGTAGAACTCAAAATTTTGTTTCGTCTCGATACGTTCCATAACAATAAATTCTTGTGCTTAACTTGCAAATAAATGTGAGACACGAAAACACTATAATAAGGTTGTGTAGGCTGACTTTTTTTTTAATGGTTTTTCTGGGTCTTTTGGAACAAGCAGATAATCTCAAATTTTTGTTTCGTCTCGATACGTTCAATAAAAATAAAATCTTGTGCTTAACTTGCAAATAAATGTGAGACACGAAAACACTAAAATAATTTTGTTTAGGCTGACTCTTTTTTTAGTGGTTTTTCTGGGTCTTTTGGAACCAGCAGATACTCTGGGAAAATCAATGAATGAGTGCGCCATCTTTTGTTCTTGTTTTAATAGAACTGTCGAATTTTTGTTTCGTCACGATACGTTCCATAACAATAAATTCTTGTGCTTAACTTGCAAATAAATGTGAGACACGAAAACACTAAAATAATTTTGTTTAGGCTACTTTTTTTTAATGGTTATTCTGGGTCTTTTGGAACAAGCAGATAATCTCAAATTTTTGATTCGTCTCGATACGTTCAATAAAAATAAAATCTTGTGCTTAACTTGCAAAAAAAAGGGAGACACGAAAACACTAAAATAATTTTGTTTAGGCTGACTCTTTTTTTAATGGTTTTTCTGGGTTTTTTGGAACCAGCAGATACTCCGAAAAATCAATGAATGAGTGCGCCATCTTTTGTTCTCGTTTTAATAGAACTGTCGAGTTATTGTTTCGTCTCGATACGTTACATAACAATAAATTCTTGTGTTTAACTTGCAAATAAATGTGAGTCACGAAAACACTGAACTACGATTGTTTAGGGTTACTGGAACAAGAAGATAATCTGAAAGAATAAACGAATGAGTGAGCCGCCTTTTGTTCACTTTTTAGTAAAACTCAAAATTTTGGTTTCGTCTCGATACTGTTTTTTTGTTTTTTTTAATGGTTTTTCTGGGTCTTTTGGAACAAGCAGATAATCTGGAAAATCAATGGTTGAGTTCGCCGTCTTTTGTTCTTTTTTAGTAGAACTGTCGAAGTTCTGTTTTGTCTCGATACGTTCCATAGCATAAATTCTTGTGCTTAACTTGCAAATAAATGTTAGACACGAAAACACTAAAATAAAGTTGTTTTGGCTGACTCTTTTTTAGTGGGTTTTCTGGGTCTTTTGGAACCAGCAGATACTCCGGAAAATCAATGAATGAGTCCGCCATCTTTTGTTTTTATTTTACTAGAACTGTCAAGTTATTGTTTCGTCTCGATACGTTTCATTACAATAAATTCTTGTGCTTAACTTGCAAATAAATGTGAGACACGAAAACACTATAATAAGGTTGTGTAGGCTGACTTTTTTTTTAATGGTTTTTCTGGGTCTTTTGGAACAAGCAGATAATCTCAAATTTTTGTTTCGTCTCGATACGTTCAATAAAAATAAAATCTTGTGCTTAACTTCCAAATAAATGTGAGACACGAAAACACTAAAATAATTTTGTTTAGGCTGACTCTTTTTTTAATGGTTTTTCTGGGTTTTTTGGAACCAGCAGATACTCCGAAAAATCAATGAATGAGTGCGCCATCTTTTGTTCTCGTTTTAATAGAACTGTCGAGTTATTGTTTCGTCTTGATACGTTACATAACAATAAATTCTTGTGTTTAACTTGCAAATAAATGTGAGTCACGAAAACACTGAACTACGATTGTTTAGGGTTACTGGAACAAGAAGATAATCTGAAAGAATAAACGAATGAGTGAGCCGCCTTTTGTTCACTTTTTAGTAAAACTCAAAATTTTGGTTTCGTCTCGATACGTTCCATAACATTAAATTCTTGTGCTTAACTTGCAAATAAATGTGAGACACGAAAACACTAAAATAAGGTTGTTTAGGCTGACTGTTTTTTTTAATGGTTTTTCTGGGTCTTTTGGAACAAGCAGATAATCTGGAAAATCAATGGTTGAGTTCGCCGTCTTTTTTTCTTTTTTTAGTAGAACTGTCGAAGTTCTGTTTTGTCTCGATACGTTCCATAGCATAAATTCTTGTGCTTAACTTGCAAATAAATGTTAGACACGAAAACACTAAAATAAAGTTGTTTTGGCTGACTATTTTTTAAATAGTTTTTCTGGGTCTTTTGAAACAAGCAGATAATCTGGAAAATCAATGGTTGAGTTCGCCGTCTTTTGTTCACTTTTTAGTAGAATTGTCGAATTTTTGTTTCGTCTCGATACGTTCCATAGCAATAAATTCTTGTGCTTAAATTGAAAATAAATGATAGACACGAAAACACTAAAATAAGGCTGTTAAGGCTGACTCTTTTCGTCTCGATACGTTTCATTCCAATAAATTCTTGTGCTTAAATTGAAAATAAATGTGAGACACGAAAACACTAAAATAAGGTTGTTTAGGCTGACTCTTTTTTTAGTGGGTTTTCTGGGTCTTTTGGAACCAGCAGATACTCCGGAAAATCAATGAATGAGTCCGCCATCTTTTGTTTTCATTTTACTAGAACTGTCAAGTTATTGTTTCGTCTCGATACGTTTCATTACAATAAATTCTTGTGCTTAACTTGCAAATAAATGTGAGACACGAAAACACTATAATAAGGTTGTGTAGGCTGACTTTTTTTTAATGGTTTTTCTGGGTCTTTTGGAACAAGCAGATAATCTCAAATTTTTGTTTCGTCTCGATACGTTCAATAAAAATAAAATCTTGTGCTTAACTTGCAAATAAATGTGAGACACGAAAACACTAAAATAATTTTGTTTAGGCTGACTCTTTTTTTAGTGGTTTTTCTGGGTCTTTTGGAACCAGCAGATACTCTGGGAAAATCAATGAATGAGTGCGCCATCTTTTGTTCTTGTTTTAATAGAACTGTCGAATTTTTGTTTCGTCACGATACGTTCCATAACAATAAATTCTTGTGCTTAACTTGCAAATAAATGTGAGACACGAAAACACTAAAATAATTTTGTTTAGGCTGACTTTTTTTAATGGTTATTCTGGGTCTTTTGGAACAAGCAGATAATCTCAAATTTTTGATTCGTCTCGATACGTTCAATAAAAATAAAATCTTGTGCTTAACTTGCAAATAAATGTGAGACACGAAAACACTAAAATAATTTTGTTTAGGCTGACTCTTTTTTTAATGGTTTTTCTGGGTTTTTTGGAACCAGCAGATACTCCGAAAAATCAATGAACGAGTGCGCCATCTTTTGTTCTCATTTTACTAGAACTGTCGAGTTATTGTTTCGTCTCGATACGTTTCATTGAAATAAATTCTTGTGCTTAAATTGAAAATAAATTATAGACACGAAAACACTAAAATAAGGCTGTCTGGGCTGACTCTTTTCTTGTGCTTAAATTGAAAATAAATGTGAGACACGAAAACACTAAAATAAGGTTGTTTAGGCTGACTTTTTTTTTAATGGTTTTTCTGGGTCTTTTGGAACAAGCAGATACTCTGGGAAAATCAATGAATGAGTGCGCCATCTTTTGTTCTTGTTTTAATAGAACTGTCGAATTTTTGGTTCGTCACGATACGTTCCATAACAATAAATTCTTGTGTTTAACTTGCAAATAAATGTGAGACACGAAAACACTGAACTACGATTGTTTAGGCTTACTGGAACAAGAAGATAATCTGAAAGAATAAACGAATGAGTGAGCCGCCTTTTGTTTACTTTTTAGTAGAACTCAAAATTTTGTTTCGTCTCGATACGTTCCATAACAATAAATTCTTGTGCTTAACTTGCAAATAAATGTGAGACACGAAAACACTATAATAAGGTTGTGTAGGCTGACTTTTTTTTTAATGGTTTTTCTGGGTCTTTTGGAACAAGCAGATAATCTCAAATTTTTGTTTCGTCTCGATACGTTCAATAAAAATAAAATCTTGTGCTTAACTTCCAAATAAATGTGAGACACGAAAACACTAAAATAATTTTGTTTAGGCTGACTCTTTTTTTAATGGTTTTTCTGGGTCTTTTGGAACCAGCAGATACTCTGGGAAAATCAATGAATGAGTGCGCCATCTTTTGTTCTTGTTTTAATAGAACTGTCGAATTTTTGTTTCGTCACGATAAGTTCCATAACAATAAATTCGTGTGCTTAACTGGCAAATAAATGTGAGACACGAAAACACTAAAATAATTTTGTTTAGGCTGACTTTTTTTAATGGTTATTCTGGGTCTTTTGGAACAAGCAGATAATCTCAAATTTTTGATTCGTCTCGATACGTTCAATAAAAATAAAATCTTGTGCTTAACTTGCAAATAAATGTGAGACACGAAAACACTAAAATAATTTTGTTTAGGCTGACTCTTTTTTTAATGGTTTTTCTGGGTCTTTTGGAACAAGCAGATACTCTGGGAAAATCAATGAATGAGTGCGCCATCTTTTGTTCTTGTTTTAATAGAACTGTCGAATTTTTGGTTCGTCACGATACGTTCCATAACAATAAATTCTTGTGTTTAACTTGCAAATAAATGTGAGACACGAAAACACTGAACTACGATTGTTTAGGCTTACTGGAACAAGAAGATAATCTGAAAGAATAAACGAATGAGTGAGCCGCCTTTTGTTCACTTTTTAGTAAAACTCAAAATTTTGTTTTCGTCTCGATACGTTCCATAACATTAAATTCTTGTGCTTAACTTGCAAATAAATGTGAGACACGAAAACACTAAAATAAGGTTGTTTAGGCTGACTGTTTTTTTTAATGGTTTTTCTGGGTCTTTTGGAACAAGCAGATAATCTGGAAAATCAATGGTTGAGTTCGCCGTCTTTTGTTCTTTTTTAGTAGAACTGTCGAAGTTCTGTTTTGTCTCTATACGTTCCATAGCATAAATTCTTGTGCTTAACTTGCAAATAAATGTTAGACACGAAAACTCTAAAATAAAGTTGTTTTGGCTGACTATTTTTTAAATGGTTTTTCTGGGTCTTTTGAAACAAGCAGATAATCTGGAAAATCAATGGTTGAGTTCGCCGTCTTTTGTTCACTTTTTAGTAGAATTGTCGAATTTTTGTTTCGTCTCGATACGTTCCATAGCAATAAATTCTTGTGCTTAAATTGAAAATAAATGATAGACACGAAAACACTAAAATAAGGCTGTTTAGGCTGACTCTTTTCGTCTCGATACGTTTCATTACAATAAATTCTTGTGCTTAAATTGAAAATAAATGTGAGACACGAAAACACTAAAATAAGGTTGTTTAGGCTGACTCTTTTTTTAGTGGGTTTTCTGGGTCTTTTGGAACCAGCAGATACTCCGGAAAATCAATGAATTAGTGCGCCATTTTTTGTTCTCATTTTACTAGAACTGTCAAGTTATTGTTCCGTCTCGATACGTTTCATTACAATAAATTCTTGTGTTTAACTTGCAAATAAATGTGAGACACGAAAACACTGAACTACGATTGTTTAGGCTTACTGGAACAAAAAGATAATCTGAAAGAATAAACGAATGAGTGAGCCGCCTTTTGTTCACTTTTTAGAAGAACTCAAAATTTTGTTTCGTCTCGATACGTTCAATAAAAATAAAATCTTGTGCTTAACTTCCAAATAAATGTGAGACACGAAAACACTAAAATAATTTTGTTTAGGCTGACTCTTTTTTTAGTGGTTTTTCTGGGTCTTTTGGAACAAGCAGATACTCTGGGAAAATCAATGAATGAGTGCGCCATCTTTTGTTCTTGTTTTAATAGAACTGTCGAATTTTTGGTTCGTCACGATACGTTCCATAACAACAAATTCTTGTGTTTAACTTGCAAATAAATGTGAGACACGAAAACACTAAAATAAGGTTGTTTAGGCTGACTCTTTTTTTAGTGGGTTTTCTGGGTCTTTTGGAACCAGCAGATACTCCGGAAAATCAATGAATTAGTGCGCCATTTTTTGTTCTCATTTTACTAGAACTGTCAAGTTATTGTTCCGTCTCGATACGTTTCATTACAATAAATTCTTGTGTTTAACTTGCAAATAAATGTGAGACACGAAAACACTGAACTACGATTGTTTAGGCTTACTGGAACAAAAAGATAATCTGAAAGAATAAACGAATGAGTGAGCCGCCTTTTGTTCACTTTTTAGTAGAACTCAAAATTTTGTTTCGTCTCGATACGTTCCATAACAATAAATTCTTGTGCTTAACTTGCAAATAAATGTGAGACACGAAAACACTATAATAAGGTTGTGTAGGCTGACTTTTTTTTAATGGTTTTTCTGGGTCTTTTGGAACAAGCAGATAATCTCAAATTTTTGTTTCGTCTCGATACGTTCAATAAAAATAAAATCTTGTGCTTAACTTCCAAATAAATGTGAGACACGAAAACACTAAAATAATTTTGTTTAGGCTGACTCTTTTTTTGGTGGTTTTTCTGGGTCTTTTGGAACCAGCAGATACTCTGGGAAAATCAATGAATGAGTGCGCCATCTTTTGTTCTTGTTTTAATAGAACTGTCGAATTTTTGTTTCGTCACGATAAGTTCCATAACAATAAATTCGTGTGCTTAACTTGCAAATAAATGTGAGACACGAAAACACTAAAATAATTTTGTTTAGGCTGACTTTTTTTTAATGGTTATCCTGGGTCTTTTGGAACAAGCAGATAATCTCAAATTTTTGATTCGTCTCGATACGTTCAATAAAAATAAAATCTTGTGCTTAACTTGCAAATAAATGTGAGACACGAAAACACTAAAATAATTTTGTTTAGGCTGACTCTTTTTTTAATGGTTTTTCTGGGTCTTTTGGAACAAGCAGATACTCTGGGAAAATCAATGAATGAGTGCGCCATCTTTTGTTCTTGTTTTAATAGAACTGTCGAATTTTTGGTTCGTCACGATACGTTCCATAACAATAAATTCTTGTGTTTAACTTGCAAATAAATGTGAGTCACGAAAACACTGAACTACGATTGTTTAGGCTTACTGGAACAAGAAGATAATCTGAAAGAATAAACGAATGAGTGAGCCGCCTTTTGTTCACTTTTTAGTAAAACTCAAAATTTTGTTTTCGTCTCGATACGTTCCATAACATTAAATTCTTGTGCTTAACTTGCAAATAAATGTGAGACACGAAAACACTAAAATAAGGTTGTTTAGGCTGACTGTTTTTTTTAATGGTTTTTCTGGGTCTTTTGGAACAAGCAGATAATCTGGAAAATCAATGGTTGAGTTCGCCGTCTTTTGTTCTTTTTTTAGTAGAACTGTCGAAGTTCTGTTTTGTCTCGATACGTTCCATAGCATAAATTCTTGTGCTTAACTTGCAAATAAATGTTAGACACGAAAACTCCAAAATAAAGTTGTTTTGGCTGACTATTTTTTAAATGGTTTTTCTGGGTCTTTTGAAACAAGCAGATAATCTGGAAAATCAATGGTTGAGTTCGCCGTCTTTTGTTCACTTTTTAGTAGAATTGTCGAATTTTTGTTTCGTCTCGATACGTTCCATAGCAATAAATTCTTGTGCTTAAATTGAAAATAAATGATAGACACGAAAACACTAAAATAAGGCTGTTTAGGCTGACTCTTTTCGTCTCGATACGTTTCATTACAATAAATTCTTGTGCTTAAATTGAAAATAAATGTGAGACACGAAAACACTAAAATAAGGTTGTTTAGGCTGACTCTTTTTTTAGTGGGTTTTCTGGGTCTTTTGGAACCAGCAGATACTCCGGAAAATCAATGAATTAGTGCGCCATTTTTTGTTCTCATTTTACTAGAACTGTCAAGTTATTGTTTCGTCTCGATACGTTTCATTACAATAAATTCTTGTGTTTAACTTGCAAATAAATGTGAGACACGAAAACACTGAACTACGATTGTTTAGGCTTACTGGAACAAAAAGATAATCTGAAAGAATAAACGAATGAGTGAGCCGCCTTTTGTTCACTTTTTAGAAGAACTCAAAATTTTGTTTCGTCTCGATACGTTCCATAACAATAAATTCTTGTGCTTAACTTGCAAATAAATGTGAGACACGAAAACACTAAAATAAGGTTGTTTAGGCTGACTCTTTTTTTAGTGGGTTTTCTGGGTCTTTTGGAACCAGCAGATACTCCGGAAAATCAATGAATTAGTGCGCCATTTTTTGTTCTCATTTTACTAGAACTGTCAAGTTATTGTTTCGTCTCGATACGTTTCATTACAATAAATTCTTGTGTTTAACTTGCAAATAAATGTGAGACACGAAAACACTGAACTACGATTGTTTAGGCTTACTGGAACAAGAAGATAATCTGAAAGAATAAACGAATGAGTGAGCCGCCTTTTGTTCACTTTTTAGTAGAACTCAAAATTTTGTTTCGTCTCGATACGTTCCATAACAATAAATTCTTGTGCTTAACTTGCAAATAAATGTGAGACACGAAAACACTAAAATAATTTTGTTTAGGGTGACTCTTTTTTTAATGGTTTTTCTGGGTTTTTTGGAACCAGCATATACTCCGAAAAATCAATGAATGAGTGCGCCATCTTTTGTTCTCGTTTTAATAGAACTGTCGAGTTATTGTTTCGTCTCGATACGTTACATAACAATAAATTCTTGTGTTTAACTTGCAAATAAATGATAGACACGAAAACACTAAAATAAGGCTGTTTAGGCTGACTCTTTTCGTCTCGATACGTTTCATTACAATAAATTCTTGTGCTTAAATTGAAAATAAATGTGAGACACGAAAACACTAAAATAAGGTTGTTTAGGCTGACTCTTTTTTTAGTGGGTTTTCTGGGTCTTTTGGAACCAGCAGATACTCCGGAAAATCAATGAATTAGTGCGCCATTTTTTGTTCTCATTTTACTAGAACTGTCAAGTTATTGTTCCGTCTCGATACGTTTCATTACAATAAATTCTTGTGTTTAACTTGCAAATAAATGTGAGACACGAAAACACTGAACTACGATTGTTTAGGCTTACTGGAACAAAAAGATAATCTGAAAGAATAAACGAATGAGTGAGCCGCCTTTTGTTCACTTTTTAGAAGAACTCAAAATTTTGTTTCGTCTCGATACGTTCAATAAAAATAAAATCTTGTGCTTAACTTCCAAATAAATGTGAGACACGAAAACACTAAAATAATTTTGTTTAGGCTGACTCTTTTTTTAGTGGTTTTTCTGGGTCTTTTGGAACAAGCAGATACTCTGGGAAAATCAATGAATGAGTGCGCCATCTTTTGTTCTTGTTTTAATAGAACTGTCGAATTTTTGGTTCGTCACGATACGTTCCATAACAACAAATTCTTGTGTTTAACTTGCAAATAAATGTGAGACACGAAAACACTAAAATAAGGTTGTTTAGGCTGACTCTTTTTTAGTGGGTTTTCTGGGTCTTTTGGAACCAGCAGATACTCCGGAAAATCAATGAATTAGTGCGCCATTTTTTGTTCTCATTTTACTAGAACTGTCAAGTTATTGTTCCGTCTCGATACGTTTCATTACAATAAATTCTTGTGTTTAACTTGCAAATAAATGTGAGACACGAAAACACTGAACTACGATTGTTTAGGCTTACTGGAACAAAAAGATAATCTGAAAGAATAAACGAATGAGTGAGCCGCCTTTTGTTCACTTTTTAGTAGAACTCAAAATTTTGTTTCGTCTCGATACGTTCCATAACAATAAATTCTTGTGCTTAACTTGCAAATAAATGTGAGACACGAAAACACTATAATAAGGTTGTGTAGGCTGACTTTTTTTTTAATGGTTTTTCTGGGTCTTTTGGAACAAGCAGATAATCTCAAATTTTTGTTTCGTCTCGATACGTTCAATAAAAATAAAATCTTGTGCTTAACTTCCAAATAAATGTGAGACACGAAAACACTAAAATAATTTTGTTTAGGCTGACTCTTTTTTTTGGTGGTTTTTCTGGGTCTTTTGGAACCAGCAGATACTCTGGGAAAATCAATGAATGAGTGCGCCATCTTTTGTTCTTGTTTTAATAGAACTGTCGAATTTTTGTTTCGTCACGATAAGTTCCATAACAATAAATTCGTGTGCTTAACTTGCAAATAAATGTGAGACACGAAAACACTAAAATAATTTTGTTTAGGCTGACTTTTTTTTAATGGTTATCCTGGGTCTTTTGGAACAAGCAGATAATCTCAAATTTTTGATTCGTCTCGATACGTTCAATAAAAATAAAATCTTGTGCTTAACTTGCAAATAAATGTGAGACACGAAAACACTAAAATAATTTTGTTTAGGCTGACTCTTTTTTTAATGGTTTTTCTGGGTCTTTTGGAACAAGCAGATACTCTGGGAAAATCAATGAATGAGTGCGCCATCTTTTGTTCTTGTTTTAATAGAACTGTCGAATTTTTGGTTCGTCACGATACGTTCCATAACAATAAATTCTTGTGTTTAACTTGCAAATAAATGTGAGACACGAAAACACTGAACTACGATTGTTTAGGCTTACTGGAACAAGAAGATAATCTGAAAGAATAAACGAATGAGTGAGCCGCCTTTTTGTTCACTTTTTAGTAAAACTCAAAATTTTGTTTTCGTCTCGATACGTTCCATAACATTAAATTCTTGTGCTTAACTTGCAAATAAATGTGAGACACGAAAACACTAAAATAAGGTTGTTTAGGCTGACTGTTTTTTTTAATGGTTTTTCTGGGTCTTTTGGAACAAGCAGATAATCTGGAAAATCAATGGTTGAGTTCGCCGTCTTTTGTTCTTTTTTAGTAGAACTGTCGAAGTTCTGTTTTGTCTCGATACGTTCCATAGCATAAATTCTTGTGCTTAACTTGCAAATAAATGTTAGACACGAAAACTCCAAAATAAAGTTGTTTTGGCTGACTATTTTTTAAATGGTTTTTCTGGGTCTTTTGAAACAAGCAGATAATCTGGAAAATCAATGGTTGAGTTCGCCGTCTTTTGTTCACTTTTTAGTAGAATTGTCGAATTTTTGTTTCGTCTCGATACGTTCCATAGCAATAAATTCTTGTGCTTAAATTGAAAATAAATGATAGACACGAAAACACTAAAATAAGGCTGTTTAGGCTGACTCTTTTCGTCTCGATACGTTTCATTACAATAAATTCTTGTGCTTAAATTGAAAATAAATGTGAGACACGAAAACACTAAAATAAGGTTGTTTAGGCTGACTCTTTTTTTAGTGGGTTTTCTGGGTCTTTTGGAACCAGCAGATACTCCGGAAAATCAATGAATGAGTGCGCCATCTTTTGTTTTCATTTTACTAGAACTGTCAAGTTATTGTTTCGTCTCGATACGTTTCATTACAATAAATTCTTGTGTTTAACTTGCAAATAAATGTGAGACACGAAAACACTGAACTACGATTGTTTAGGCTTACTGGAACAAAAAGATAATCTGAAAGAATAAACGAATGAGTGAGCCGCCTTTTGTTCACTTTTTAGAAGAACTCAAAATTTTGTTTCGTCTCGATACGTTCCATAACAATAAATTCTTGTGCTTAACTTGCAAATAAATGTGAGACACGAAAACACTAAAATAAGGTTGTTTAGGCTGACTCTTTTTTTAGTGGGTTTTCTGGGTCTTTTGGAACCAGCAGATACTCCGGAAAATCAATGAATGAGTGCGCCATCTTTTGTTTTCATTTTACTAGAACTGTCAAGTTATTGTTTCGTCTCGATACGTTTCATTACAATAAATTCTTGTGTTTAACTTGCAAATAAATGTGAGAAACGAAAACACTGAACTACGATTGTTTAGGCTTACTGGAACAAGAAGATAATCTGAAAGAATAAACGAATGAGTGAGCCGCCTTTTGTTCACTTTTTAGTAGAACTCAAAATTTTGTTTCGTCTCGATACGTTCCATAACAATAAATTCTTGTGCTTAACTTGCAAATAAATGTGAGACACGAAAACACTAAAATAATTTTGTTTAGGGTGACTCTTTTTTTAATGGTTTTTCTGGGTTTTTTGGAACCAGCATATACTCCGAAAAATCAATGAATGAGTGCGCCATCTTTTGTTCTCGTTTTAATAGAACTGTCGAGTTATTGTTTCGTCTCGATACGTTACATAACAATAAATTCTTGTGTTTAACTTGCAAATAAATGTGAGTCACGAAAACACTGAACTACGATTGTTTAGGGTTACTGGAACAAGAAGATAATCTGAAAGAATAAACGAATGAGTGAGCCGCCTTTTGTTCACTTTTTAGTAGAATTGTCGAATTTTTGTTTCGTCTCGATACGTTCCATAGCAATAAATTCTTGTGCTTAAATTGAAAATAAATGATAGACACGAAAACACTAAAATAAGGCTGTTTAGGCTGACTCTTTTCGTCTCGATACGTTTCATTACAATAAATTCTTGTGCTTAAATTGAAAATAAATGTGAGACACGAAAACACTAAAATAAGGTTGTTTAGGCTGACTCTTTTTTTAGTGGGTTTTCTGGGTCTTTTGGAACCAGCAGATACTCCGGAAAATCAATGAATTAGTGCGCCATTTTTTGTTCTCATTTTACTAGAACTGTCAAGTTATTGTTTCGTCTCGATACGTTTCATTACAATAAATTCTTGTGTTTAACTTGCAAATAAATGTGAGAAACGAAAACACTGAACTACGATTGTTTAGGCTTACTGGAACAAGAAGATAATCTGAAAGAATAAACGAATGAGTGAGCCGCCTTTTGTTCACTTTTTAGTAGAACTCTAAATTTTGTTTCGTCTCGATACGTTCCATAACAATAAATTCTTGTGCTTAACTTGCAAATAAATGTGAGACACGAAAACACTAAAATAATTTTGTTTAGGCTGACTCTTTTTTTAATGGTTTTTCTGGGTTTTTTGGAACCAGCAGATACTCCGAAAAATCAATGAATGAGTGCGCCATCTTTTGTTCTCGTTTTAATAGAACTGTCGAGTTATTGTTTCGTCTCGATACGTTACATAACAATAAATTCTTGTGTTTAACTTGCAAATAAATGTGAGTCACGAAAACACTGAACTACGATTGTTTAGGGTTACTGGAACAAGAAGATAATCTGAAAGAATAAACGAATGAGTGAGCCGCCTTTTGTTCACTTTTTAGTAAAACTCAAAATTTTGGTTTCGTCTCGATACGTTCCATAACATTAAATTCTTGTGCTTAACTTGCAAATAAATGTGAGACACGAAAACACTAAAATAAGGTTGTTTAGGCTGACTGTTTTTTTAATGGTTTTTCTGGGTCTTTTGGAACAAGCAGATAATCTGGAAAATCAATGGTTGAGTTCGCCGTCTTTTGTTATTTTTTTAGTAGAACTGTCGAAGTTCTGTTTTGTCTCGATACGTTCCATAGCATAAATTCTTGTGCTTAACTTGCAAATAAATGTTAGACACGAAAACACTAAAATAAGGTTGTTTTGGCTGACTATTTTTTAAATGGTTTTTCTGGGTCTTTTGAAACAAGCAGATAATCTGGAAAATCAATGGTTGAGTTCGCCGTCTTTTGTTCACTTTTTAGTAGAATTGTCGAATTTTTGTTTCGTCTCGATACGTTCCATAGCAATAAATTCTTGTGCTTAAATTGAAAATAAATGTGAGACACGAAAACACTAAAATAATTTTGTTTAGGCTGACTTTTTTTAATGGTTATCCTGGGTCTTTTGGAACAAGCAGATAATCTCAAATTTTTGATTCGTCTCGATACGTTCAATAAAAATAAAATCTTGTGCTTAACTTGCAAATAAATGTGAGACACGAAAACACTGAACTACGATTGTTTAGGCTTACTGGAACAAGAAGATAATCTGAAAGAATAAACGAATGAGTGAGCCGCCTTTTGTTCACTTTTTTAGTAGAACTCAAAATTTTGTTTCGTCTCGATACGTTCCATAACAATAAATTCTTGTGCTTAACTTGCAAATAAATGTGAGACACGAAAACACTAAAATAATTTTGTTTAGGGTGACTCTTTTTTTAATGGTTTTTCTGGGTTTTTTGGAACCAGCATATACTCCGAAAAATCAATGAATGAGTGCGCCATCTTTTGTTCTCGTTTTAAAAGAACTGTCGAGTTATTGTTTCGTCTCGATACGTTACATAACAATAAATTCTTGTGTTTAACTTGCAAATAAATGTGAGTCACGAAAACACTGAACTACGATTGTTTAGGGTTACTGGAACAAGAAGATAATCTGAAAGAATAAACGAATGAGTGAGCCGCCTTTTGTTCACTTTTTAGTAGAATTGTCGAATTTTTGTTTCGTCTCGATACGTTCCATAGCAATAAATTCTTGTGCTTAAATTGAAAATAAATGATAGACACGAAAACACTAAAATAAGGCTGTTTAGGCTGACTCTTTTCGTCTCGATACGTTTCATTACAATAAATTCTTGTGCTTAAATTGAAAATAAATGTGAGACACGAAAACACTAAAATAAGGTTGTTTAGGCTGACTCTTTTTTTAGTGGGTTTTCTGGGTCTTTTGGAACCAGCAGATACTCCGGAAAATCAATGAATTAGTGCGCCATTTTTTGTTCTCATTTTACTAGAACTGTCAAGTTATTGTTTCGTCTCGATACGTTTCATTACAATAAATTCTTGTGTTTAACTTGCAAATAAATGTGAGAAACGAAAACACTGAACTACGATTGTTTAGGCTTACTGGAACAAGAAGATAATCTGAAAGAATAAACGAATGAGTGAGCCGCCTTTTGTTCACTTTTTAGTAGAACTCTAAATTTTGTTTCGTCTCGATACGTTCCATAACAATAAATTCTTGTGCTTAACTTGCAAATAAATGTGAGACACGAAAACACTAAAATAATTTTGTTTAGGCTGACTCTTTTTTTAATGGTTTTTCTGGGTTTTTTGGAACCAGCAGATACTCCGAAAAATCAATGAATGAGTGCGCCATCTTTTGTTCTCGTTTTAATAGAACTGTCGAGTTATTGTTTCGTCTCGATACGTTACATAACAATAAATTCTTGTGTTTAACTTGCAAATAAATGTGAGTCACGAAAACACTGAACTACGATTGTTTAGGGTTACTGGAACAAGAAGATAATCTGAAAGAATAAACGAATGAGTGAGCCGCCTTTTGTTCACTTTTTAGTAAAACTCAAAATTTTGGTTTCGTCTCGATACGTTCCATAACATTAAATTCTTGTGCTTAACTTGCAAATAAATGTGAGACACGAAAACACTAAAATAAGGTTGTTTAGGCTGACTGTTTTTTTTAATGGTTTTTCTGGGTCTTTTGGAACAAGCAGATAATCTGGAAAATCAATGGTTGAGTTCGCCGTCTTTTGTTATTTTTTTAGTAGAACTGTCGAAGTTCTGTTTTGTCTCGATACGTTCCATAGCATAAATTCTTGTGCTTAACTTGCAAATAAATGTTAGACACGAAAACACTAAAATAAGGTTGTTTTGGCTGACTATTTTTTAAATGGTTTTTCTGGGTCTTTTGAAACAAGCAGATAATCTGGAAAATCAATGGTTGAGTTCGCCGTCTTTTGTTCACTTTTTAGTAGAATTGTCGAATTTTTGTTTCGTCTCGATACGTTCCATAGCAATAAATTCTTGTGCTTAAATTGAAAATAAATGATAGACACGAAAACACTAAAATAAGGCTGTTTAGGCTGACTCTTTTTCGTCTCGATACGTTTCATAACAATAAATTCTTGTGCTTAACTTGCAAATAAATTTGAGACACGAAAACACTAAAATAAGGTTGTTTAGGCTGACTCTTTTTTTAGTGGGTTTTCTGGGTCTTTTGGAACCAGCAGATACTCCAGAAAATCAATGAATTAGTGCGCCATTTTTTGTTCTCATTTTACTAGAACTGTCAAGTTATTGTTTCGTCTCGATACGTTTTATTACAATAAATTCTTGTGTTTAACTTGCAAATAAATGTGAGACACGAAAACACTGAACTACGATTGTTTAGGCTTACTGGAACAAGAAGATAATCTGAAAGAATAAACGAATGAGTGAGCCGCCTTTTGTTCACTTTTTAGTAGAACTCAAAATTTTGTTTCGTCTCGATACGTTCCATAACAATAAATTCTTGTGCTTAACTTGCAAATAAATGTGAGACACGAAAACACTATAATAAGGTTGTCTCGATACGTTCCATAACAATAAATTCTTGTGCTTAACTTGCAAATAAATTTGAGACACGAAAACACTAAAATAAGGTTGTTTAGGCTGACTCTTTTTTTAGTGGGTTTTCTGGGTCTTTTGGAACCAGCAGATACTCCGGAAAATCAATGAATGAGTGCGCCATCTTTTGTTCTCATTTTACTAGAACTGTCAAGTTATTGTTTCGTCTCGATACGTTTTATTACAATAAATTCTTGTGTTTAACTTGCAAATAAATGTGAGACACGAAAACACTGAACTACGATTGTTTAGGCTTACTGGAACAAGAAGATAATCTGAAAGAATAAACGAATGAGGTAGCCGCCTTTTGTTCACTTTTTAGTAGAACTCAAAATTTTGTTTCGTCTCGATACGTTCCATAACAATAAATTCTTGTGCTTAACTTGCAAATAAATGTGAGACACGAAAACACTAAAATAATTTTGTTTAGGCTGACTCTTTTTTTAATGGTTTTTCTGGGTTTTTTGGAACCAGCAGATACTCCGAAAAATCAATGAATGAGTGCGCCATCTTTTGTTCTCGTTTTAATAGAACTGTCGAGTTATTGTTTCGTCTCAATACGCTACATAACAATAAATTCTTGTGTTTAACTTGCAAATAAATGTGAGTCACGAAAACACTGAACTACGATTGTTTAGGGTTACTGGAACAAGAAGATAATCTGAAAGAATAAACGAATGAGTGAGCCGCCTTTTGTTCACTTTTTAGTAAAACTCAAAATTTTGGTTTCGTCTCGATAATTTCCATAACATTAAATTCTTGTGCTTAACTTGCAAATAAATGTGAGACACGAAAACACTTAAATAAGGTTGTTTAGGCTGACTGTTTTTTTTAATGGTTTTTCTGGGTCTTTTGGAACAAGCAGATAATCTGGAAAATCAATGGTTGAGTTCGCCGTCTTTTGTTCTTTTTTTAGTAGAACTGTCGAAGTTCTGTTTTGTCTCGATACGTTTCATAGCATAAATTCTTGTGCTTAACTTGCAAATAAATGTTAGACACGAAAACACTAAAATAAGGTTGTTTTGGCTGACTATTTTTTAAATGGTTTTTCTGGGTCTTTTGAAACAAGCAGATAATCTGGAAAATCAATGGTTGAGTTCGCCGTCTTTTGTTCTTTTTTTAGTAGAACTGTCGAAGTTCTGTTTCGTCTCGATACGTTCCATAGCAATAAATTCTTGTGCTTAAATTGAAAATAAACAAGAAAGGAAAGCTAACTTCGGGCGGAGCCGAAGTTTATATACCCTTGCAGTTAAAACCGGATATATATCGCAAACATCGGATATAGTTGGCCGATCCTTATGAATACATCATAAAAAAAATCTAAAAACAGTCCCAAGCTTCTATCTTCAAAAATAAGAAAGTTGATATTTCTACCAAGTACCATTTCCGATCGTTCAGTTATATGGCATCTATAGGATATAGTCGGCCGATCCTAATGAAATTTGGTAGGTTGGATTAACTGTCCAAAAATATAATCTGTACCAAGTTTCAGCTTTCTATCTTCAAAAACACGAAAGTTGGGTCATTTTCGATCGTTCAGTTATAAGGCAGCTATAAGATATAGTCGGCCGATCCTTATGAAATTTGGCATGTCGTAATAATTTGCTTAAAATAGCTCTGTAACTTTAAAAACACCGCAGTTATACCATTTCCGATCAATCAGTTATATGGCAGCTATAGGATATAGTCGGCCGATCCGGGCCGTTCCGACTTATATACTGCGTGCAAAAGAAAGAAGGGTGTGTGCAAAGTTTCAAGACGATAGCTTCAAAACTGAGAGACTAGTTCGCGTAGAAACGGACAGACAGACAGACGGACAGACGGACAGACGGACATGCTCATATCAACTCAGGAGGTGATCCTGATCAAGAATATATATACTTTATAGGGTCGGAGATGTCTCCTTCACTGCGTTGCACACTTTTGACCAAAATTATAATACCCTCTGCAAGGGTATAATGATAGACACGAAAACACTAAAATAAGGCTGTTTAGGCTGACTCTTTTCGTCTCGATACGTTTCATTACAATAAATTCTTGTGCTTAAATTGAAAATAAATGTGAGACACGAAAACACTAAAATAAGGTTGTTTAGGCTGACTCTTTTTTAGTGGGTTTTCTGGGTCTTTTGGAACCAGCAGATACTCCGGAAAATCAATGAATGAGTGCGCCATCTTTTGTTTTCATTTTACTAGAACTGTCAAGTTATTGTTTCGTCTCGATACGTTTCATTACAATAAATTCTTGTGTTTAACTTGCAAATAAATGTGAGACACGAAAACACTGAACTACGATTGTTTAGGCTTACTGGAACAAGAAGATAATCTGAAAGAATAAACGAATGAGTGAGCCGCCTTTTGTTCACTTTTTAGTAGAACTCAGAATTTTGTTTCGTCTCGATACGTTCCATAACAATAAATTCTTGTGCTTAACTTGCAAATAAATGTGAGACACGAAAACACTAAAATAAGGTTGTTTAGGCTGACTTTTTTTTAATGGTTTTTTTGGGTCTTTTGGAACAAGCAGATAATCTCAAATTTTTTTTCGTCTCGATACGTTCAATAAAAATAAAATCTTGTGCTTAACTTCCAAATAAATGTGAGACACGAAAACACTAAAATAATTTTGTTTAGGCTGACTCTTTTTTTAGTGCCTTTTCTGGGTCTTTTGGAACCAGCAGATACTCTGGGAAAATCAATGAATGAGTGCGCCATCTTTTGTTCTTGTTTTAATAGAACTGTCGAATTTTTGTTTCGTCACGATACTTTCCATAACAATAAATTCTTGTTCTTAACTTGCAAATAAATGTGAGACACGAAAACACTAAAATAATTTTGTTTAGGCTGACTTTTTTTTAGTGGGTTTTCTGGGTCTTTTGGAACAAGCAGATAATCTCAAATTTTTGATTCGTCTCGATACGTTCAATAAAAATAAAATCTTGTGCCTAACTTGCAAATAAATGTGAGACACGAAAACACTAAAATAATTTTGTTTAGGCTGACTCTTTTTTTAATGGTTTTTCTGGGTTTTTTGGAACCAGCAGATACTCCGGAAAATCAATGAATGAGTGCGCCATCTTTTGTTCTCATTTTACTAAAACTGTCGAGTTATTGTTTCGTCTCGATACGTTTCATTACAATAAATTCTTGTGCTTAACTTGCAAATAAATGTGAGACACGAAAACACTGAACTACGATTGTTTAGGGTTACTGGAACAAGAAGATAATCTGAAAGAATAAACGAATGAGTGAGCCGCCTTTTGTTCACTTTTTAGTAAAACTCAAATTTTGGTTTCGTCTTGATACGTTCCATAACATTAAATTCTTGTGCTTAACTTGCAAATAAATTTGAGACACGAAAACACTAAAATAAGGTTGTTTAGGCTGACTGTTTTTTTTAATGGTTTTTCTGGGTCTTTTGGAACAAGCAGATAATCTGGAAAATCAATGGTTGAGTTCGCCGTCTTTTGTTCTTTTTTTAGTAGAACTGTCGAAGTTCTGTTTTGTCTCGACACGTTCCATAGCATAAATTCTTGTGCTTAACTTGCAAATAAATGTTAGAAACGAAAACACTAAAATAAGGTTGTTTTGGCTGACTATTTTTTAAATGGTTTTTCTGGGTCTTTTGAAACAAGCAGATAATCTGGAAAATCAATGGTTGAGTTCGCCGTCTTTTGTTCACTTTTTAGTAGAATTGTCGAATTTTTGTTTCGTCTCGATACGTTCCATAGCAATAAATTCTTGTGCTTAAATTGAAAATAAATGATAGACACGAAAACACTAAAATAAGGCTGTTTAGGCTGACTCTTTTCGTCTCGATACGTTTCATTACAATAAATTCTTGTGCTTAAATTGAAAATAAATGTGAGACACGAAAACACTAAAATAAGGTTGTTTAGGCTGACTCTTTTTTTAGTGGGTTTTTTGGGTCTTTTGGAACCAGCAGATACTCCGGAAAATCAATGAATGAGTGCGCCATCTTTTGTTTTCATTTTACTTGAACTGTCAAGTTATTGTTTCGTCTCGATTCGTTTCATTACAATAAATTCTTGTGCTTAAATTGAAAATAAATGATAGACACGAAAATACTAAAATAAGGCTGTTTAGGCTGACTCTTTTCGTCTCGATACGTTTCATTACAATAAATTCTTGTGCTTAAATTGAAAATAAATGTGAGACACGAAAACACTAAAATAAGGTTGTTAAGGCTGACTGTTTTTTTAATGGTTTTTCTGGGTCTTTTGGAACCAGCAGATACTCTGGGAAAATCAATGAATGAGTGCGCCATCTTTTGTTCTCGTTTTAATAGAACTGTCGAATTTTGGTTTCGTCCCGATGTTACATAACAATAAATTCTTGTGTTTAACTTGCAAATAAATGTGAGACACGAAAACACTGAACTACGATTGTTTAGGCTTACTGGAACAAGAAGATAATCTGAAAGAATAAACAAATGAGTGAGCCGCCTTTTGTTCACTTTTTAGTAGAACTCAAAATTTTGTTTCGTCTCGATACGTTCCATAACAATAAATTCTTGTGCTTAACTTGCAAATAAATGTGAGACACGAAAACACTATAATAAGGTTGTCTCGATACGTTCCATAACAATAAATTCTTGTGCTTAACTTGCAAATAAATGTGAGACACGAAAACACTATAATAAGGTTGTTTAGGCTGACTTTTTTTTTAATGGTTTTTTTGGGTCTTTTGGAACAAGCAGATAATCTCAAATTTTTTTTTCGTCTCGATACGTTCAATAAAAATAAAATCTTGTGCTTAACTTCCAAATAAATGTGAGACACGAAAACACTAAAATAATTTTGTTTAGGCTGACTCTTTTTTTAGTGGTTTTTCTGTTTCTTTTGGAACCAGCAGATACTCCGGAAAATCAATGAATGAGTGCGCCATCTTTTGTTCTCATTTTACTAAAACTGTCGAGTTATTGTTTCGTCTCGATACGTTTCATTACAATAAATTCTTGTGCTTAACTTGCAAATAAATGTGAGTCACGAAAACACTGAACTACGATTGTTTAGGGTTACTGGAACAAAAAGATAATCTGAAAGAATAAACGAATGAGTGAGCCGCCAATCAATGGTTGAGTTCGCGTCTTTTGTTCACTTTTTAGTAGAATTGTCGAATTTTTGTTTCGTCTCGATACGTTCCATAGCAATAAATTCTTGTGCTTAAATTGAAAATAAGTGATAGACACGAAAACACTAAAATAAGGCTGTTAAGGCTGACTCTTTTCGTCTCGATACGTTTCATTACAATAAATTCTTGTGCTTAAATTGAAAATAAATGTGAGACACGAAAACACTAAAATAAGGTTGTTTAGGCTGACTCTTTTTTTAGTTGGTTTTCTGGGTCTTTTGGAACCAGCAGATAATCTGGAAAATCAATGGTTGAGTTCGCGTCTTTTGTTCACTTTTTAGTAGAATTGTCGAATTTTTGTTTCGTCTCGATACGTTCCATAGCAATAAATTCTTGTGCTTAAATTGAAAATAAGTGATAGACACGAAAACACTAAAATAAGGCTGTTAAGGCTGACTCTTTTCGTCTCGATACGTTTCATTACAATAAATTCTTGTGCTTAAATTGAAAATAAATGTGAGACACGAAAACACTAAAATAAGGTTGTTTAGGCTGACTCTTTTTTTAGTGGGTTTTCTGGGTCTTTTGGAACCAGCAGATAATCTGGAAAATCAATGGTTGAGTTCGCCGTCTTTTGTTCACTTTTTAGTAGAATTGTCGAATTTTTGTTTCGTCTCGATACGTTCCATAACAATAAATTCTTGTGCTTAACTTGCAAATAAATGTGAGACACGAAAACACTAAAATAAGGTTGTTTAGGCTGACTGTTTTTTTAATCGTTTTTCTGGGTCTTTTGGAACCAGCAGATACTCTGGGAAAATCAATGAATGAGTGCGCCATCTTTTGTTCTCGTTTTAATAGAACTGTCGAAGTTTTGTTTCGTCTCGATATTTTACATAACAATAAATTCTTGTGTTTTACTTGCAAATAAATGTGAAACACGAAAACACTGAACTACGATTGTTTAGGCTAACTGAAACAAGAAGATAATCTGAAAGAATAAACGAATCAGTGAGCCGCCTTTTGTTCACTTTTTAGTAGAACTCAAATTTTTGTTTCGTCTCGATACGTTCCATAACAATAAATTCTTGTGCTTAACTTGCAAATAAATGTGAGACACGAAAACACTAAAATAAGGTTGTTTAGGCTGACTGTTTTTTTAATCGTTTTTCTGGGTCTTTTGGAACCAGCAGATACTCTGGGAAAATCAATGAATGAGTGCGCCATCTTTTGTTCTCGTTTTAATAGAACTGTCGAATTTTTGTTTCGTCTCGATGTTACATAACAATAAATTCTTGTGTTTAACTTGCAAATAAATGTGAGTCACGAAAACACTGATCTACGATTGTTTAGGCTTACTGGAACAAGAAGATAATCTGAAAGAATAAACGAATGAGTGAGCCGCCGTTTGTTCACTTTTTTAATAGAATTAAAATTTTGTTTCGTCTCGATACGTTCCATAACAATAAATTCTTGTGCTTAACTTGCAAATAAATGTGAGACACGAAAACACTAAAATAATTTTGTTTAGGCTGACTCTTTTTTTAATGGTTTTTCTGGGTCTTTTGGAACCAGCAGATACTCTGGGAAAATCAATGAATGAGTGCGCCATCTTTTGTTCTCATTTTACTAGAACTGTCGAGTTATTGTTTCGTCTCGATACGTTTCATTACAATAAATTCTTGTGCTTAAATTGAAAATAAATGTGAGACACGAAAACACTAAAATAAGGTTGTTTAGGCTGACTGTTTTTTTAATGGTTTTTCTGGTTCTTTTGGAGCAAGCAGATAATCTCAAATTTTTGTTTCGTCTCGATACGTTCAATAAAAATAAAATCTTGTGCTTAACTTGCAAATAAATGTGAGACACGAAAACACTAAAATAAGGTTGTTTAGGCTGACTCTTTTTTTAATGGTTTTTCTGGGTTTTTTGGAACCAGCAGATACTCCGGAAAATCAAAGAATGAGTGCGCCATCTTTTGTTCTCATTTTACTAAAACTGTCGAATTTTTGTTTCGTCTCGATACGTTCCATAGCAATAAATTCTTGTGCTTAACTTGCAAATAAATGTGAGACACGAAAACACTAAAATAATTTTGTTTAGGCTGACTCTTTTTTAATGGTTTTTCTGGGTCTTTTGGAACAAGCAGATAATCTCAAATTTTTGTTTCGTCTCGATACGTCCAATAAAAATAAAATCTTGTGCTTAACTTGCAAATAAATGTGAGACACGAAAACACTAAAATAAGGTTGTTTAGGCTGACTCTTTTTTTAATGGTTTTTCTGGGTTTTTTGGAACCAGCAGATACTCCGGAAAATCAATGAATGAGTGCGCCATCTTTTGTTCTCATTTTACTAAAACTGTCGAGTTATTGTTTCGTCTCGATACTTTTCATTACAATAAATTCTTGTGCTTAACTTGCAAATAAATGTGAGACACGAAAACACTAAAATAATTTTGTTTAGGCTGACTTTTTTTAATGGTTTTTCTGGGTCTTTTGGAATAAGCAGATAATCTCAAATTTTTGTTTCGTCTCGATACGTCCAATAAAAATAAAATCTTGTGCGTAACTTGCAAATAAATGTGAGACACGAAAACACTAAAATAATTTTGTTTAGGCTGACTCTTTTTTTAATGGTTTTTCTGGGTCTTTTGGAACAAGCAGATAATCTCAAATTTTTGTTTCGTCTCGATACGTCCAATAAAAATAAATTCTTGTGTTTAACTTGCAAATAAATGTGAGACACGAAAACACTGAACTACGATTGTTTAGGGTTACTGGAACAAGAAGATAATCTGAAAGAATAAACGAATGAGTGAGCCGCCTTTTGTTCACTTTTTAGTAAAACTCAAATTTTTGTTTCGTCTCGATACGTTCCATAACAATAAATTCTTGTGCTTAAATTGAAAATAAATGTGAGACACGAAAACACTAAAATAAGGTTGTTTAGGCTGACTGTTTTTTTAATCGTTTTTCTGGGTCTTTTGGAACCAGCAGATACTCTGGGAAAATCAATGAATGAGTGCGCCATCTTTTGTTCTCGTTTTAATAGAACTGTCGAAGTTTTGTTTCGTCTCGATATTTTACATAACAATAAATTCTTGTGCTTAACTTGCAAATAAATGTGAGACACGAAAACACTAAAATAAGGTTGTTTAGGCTGACTCTTTTTTTAATGGTTTTTCTGGGTCTTTTGGAACAAGCAGATAATCTGGAAAATCAATGGTTGAGTTCGCCGTCTTTTGTTCTTTTTTTAGTAGAACTGTCGAAGTTCTGTTTTGTCTCGATACGTTCCATAGCATAAATTCTTGTGCTTAACTTGCAAATAAATGTGAGACACGAAAACACTAAAATAAGGTTGTTTAGGCTGACTGTTTTTTTAATCGTTTTTCTGGGTCTTTTGGAACCAGCAGATACTCTGGGAAAATCAATGAATGAGTGCGCCATCTTTTGTTCTCGTTTTAATAGAACTGTCGAAGTTTTGTTTCGTCTCGATATTTTACATAACAATAAATTCTTGTGTTTTACTTGCAAATAAATGTGAAACACGAAAACACTGAACTACGATTGTTTAGGCTAACTGAAACAAGAAGATAATCTGAAAGAATAAACGAATCAGTGAGCCGCCTTTTGTTCACTTTTTAGTAGAACTCAAATTTTTGTTTCGTCTCGATACGTTCCATAACAATAAATTCTTGTGCTTAACTTGCAAATAAATGTGAGACACGAAAACACTAAAATAAGGTTGTTTAGGCTGACTGTTTTTTTAATCGTTTTTCTGGGTCTTTTGGAACCAGCAGATACTCTGGGAAAATCAATGAATGAGTGCGCCATCTTTTGTTCTCGTTTTAATAGAACTGTCGAATTTTTGTTTCGTCTCGATGTTACATAACAATAAATTCTTGTGTTTAACTTGCAAATAAATGTGAGTCACGAAAACACTGATCTACGATTGTTTAGGCTTACTGGAACAAGAAGATAATCTGAAAGAATAAACGAATGAGTGAGCCGCCGTTTGTTCACTTTTTAATAGAATTAAAATTTTGTTTCGTCTCGATACGTTCCATAACAATAAATTCTTGTGCTTAACTTGCAAATAAATGTGAGACACGAAAACACTAAAATAATTTTGTTTAGGCTGACTCTTTTTTTAATGGTTTTTCTGGGTCTTTTGGAACCAGCAGATACTCTGGGAAAATCAATGAATGAGTGCGCCATCTTTTGTTCTCATTTTACTAGAACTGTCGAGTTATTGTTTCGTCTCGATACGTTTCATTACAATAAATTCTTGTGCTTAAATTGAAAATAAATGTGAGACACGAAAACACTAAAATAAGGTTGTTTAGGCTGACTGTTTTTTTAATGGTTTTTCTGGTTCTTTTGGAGCAAGCAGATAATCTCAAATTTTTGTTTCGTCTCGATACGTTCAATAAAAATAAATTCTTGTGCTTAACTTGCAAATAAATGTGAGACACGAAAACACTAAAATAAGGTTGTTTAGGCTGACTCTTTTTTTAATGGTTTTTCTGGGTTTTTTGGAACCAGCAGATACTCCGGAAAATCAAAGAATGAGTGCGCCATCTTTTGTTCTCATTTTACTAAAACTGTCGAATTTTTGTTTCGTCTCGATACGTTCCATAGCAATAAATTCTTGTGCTTAAATTGAAAATAAGTGATAGACACGAAAACACTAAAATAAGGCTGTTAAGGCTGACTCTTTTCGTCTCGATACGTTTCATTACAATAAATTCTTGTGCTTAAATTGAAAATAAATGTGAGACACGAAAACACTAAAATAAGGTTGTTTAGGCTGACTCTTTTTTTAGTGGGTTTTCTGGGTCTTTTGGAACCAGCAGATACTCCGGAAAATCAATGAATGAGTTCGCCATCTTTTGTTCTCATTTTACTAGAACTGTCAAGTTATTGTTTCGTCTCGATACGTTTCATTACAATAAATTCTTGTGCTTAAATTGAAAATAAATGTGAGACACGAAAACACTAAAATAAGGTTGTTTAGGCTGACTCTTCTTTTAGTGGGTTTTCTGGGTCTTTTGGAACCAGCAGATAATCTGGAAAATCAATGGTTGAGTTCGCCGTCTTTTGTTCACTTTTTAGTAGAATTGTCGAATTTTTGTTTCGTCTCGATACGTTCCATAGCAATAAATTCTTGTGCTTAAATTGAAAATAAGTGATAGACACGAAAACACTAAAATAAGGCTGTTAAGGCTGACTCTTTTCGTCTCGATACGTTTCATTACAATAAATTCTTGTGCTTAAATTGAAAATAAATGTGAGACACGAAAACACTAAAATAAGGTTGTTTAGGCTGACTCTTTTTTTAGTGGGTTTTCTGGGTCTTTTGGAACCAGCAGATACTCCGGAAAATCAATGAATGAGTTCGCCATCTTTTGTTCTCATTTTACTAGAACTGTCAAGTTATTGTTTCGTCTCGATACGTTTCATTACAATAAATTCTTGTGCTTAAATTGAAAATAAATGATAGACACGAAAACACTAGAATAAGGTTGTTTAGGCTGACTGTTTTTTTTATGGTTTTTCTGGGTCTTTTGGAACAAGCAGATAATCTGGAAAATCAATGGTTGAGTTCGCCGTCTTTTGTTATTTTTTTAGTAGAACTGTCGAAGTTCTGTTTTGTCTCGATACGTTCCATAGCATAAATTCTTGTGCTTAACTTGCAAATAAATGATAGACACGAAAACACTAAAATAAGGTTGTTTTGGCTGACTATTTTTTAAATGGTTTTTCTGGGTCTTTTGAAACAAGCAGATAATCTGGAAAATCAATGGTTGAGTTCGCCGTCTTTTGTTATTTTTTTAGTAGAACTGTCGAAGTTCTGTTTTGTCTCGATACGTTCCATAGCATAAATTCTTGTGCTTAACTTGCAAATAAATGATAGACACGAAAACACTAAAATAAGGTTGTTTTGGCTGACTATTTTTTAAATGGTTTTTCTGGGTCTTTTGAAACAAGCAGATAATCTGGAAAATCAATGGTTGAGTTCGCCGTCTTTTGTTCACTTTTTAGTAGAATTGTCGAATTTTTGTTTCGTCTCGATACGTTCCATAGCAATAAATTCTTGTGCTTAACTTGCAAATAAATGTGAGACACGAAAACACTTAAATAAGGTTGTTTAGGCTGACTGTTTTTTTTAATGGTTTTTCTGGGTCTTTTGGAACAAGCAGATAATCTGGAAAATCAATGGTTGAGTTCGCCGTCTTTTGTTATTTTTTTAGTAGAACTGTCGAAGTTCTGTTTTGTCTCGATACGTTCCATAGCATAAATTCTTGTGCTTAACTTGCAAATAAATGATAGACACGAAAACACTAAAATAAGGTTGTTTTGGCTGACTATTTTTTAAATGGTTTTTCTGGGTCTTTTGAAACAAGCAGATAATCTGGAAAATCAATGGTTGAGTTCGCCGTCTTTTGTTCACTTTTTAGTAGAATTGTCGAATTTTTGTTTCGTCTCGATACGTTCCATAGCAATAAATTCTTGTGCTTAACTTGCAAATAAATGTGAGACACGAAAACACTAAAATAAGGTTGTTTAGGCTGACTCTTTTTTAATGGTTTTTCTGGGTCTTTTGGAACAAGCAGATAATCTCAAATTTTTGTTTCGTCTCGATACGTCCAATAAAAATAAAATCTTGTGCTTAACTTGCAAATACATGTGAGACACGAAAACACTAAAATAATTTTGTTTAGGCTTTCTCTTTTTTTAGTGGGTTTTCTGGGTCTTTTGGAACCAGCAGATACCCCGGAAAATCAATGAATGAGTGCGCCATCTTTTGTTCTCATTTTACTAGGACTGTCGAGTTATTGTTTCGTCTCAATACGTTTCATTACAATAAATTCTTGTGCTTAAATTGAAAATAAATGATAGACACGAAAACACTAAAATAAGGTTGTTTAGGCTGACTGTTTTTTTAATGGTTTTTCTGGGTCTTTTGGAACCAGCAGATACTCTGGAAAAATCAATGAAAGAGTGCGCCATCTTTTGTTCTCGTTTTAATAGAACTGTAACAATAAATAAATAACAATAAATTCTTGTGTTTAACTTGCAAATAAATGTGAGACACGAAAACACTGAACTACGATTGTTTAGGCTTACTGGAACAAGAAGATAATCTGAAAGAATAAACGAATCAGTGAGCCGCCTTTTGTTCACTTATTAGTAGAACTCAAATTTTTGTTTCGTCTCGATACGTTCCATAACAATAAATTCTTGTGCTTAACTTGCAAATAAATGTGAGACACGAAAACACTAAAATAAGGTTGTTTAGGCTGACTGTTTTTTTAATGGTTTTTCTGGGTCTTTTGGAACCAGCAGATACTCTGGGAAAATCAATGAATGAGTGCGCCATCTTTTGTTCTCGTTTTAATAGAACTGTCGAAGTTTTGTTTCGTCTCGATATTTTACATAACAATAAATTCTTGTGTTTTACTTGCAAATAAATGTGAAACACGAAAACACTGAACTACGATTGTTTAGGCTAACTGAAACAAGAAGATAATCTGAAAGAATAAACGAATCAGTGAGCCGCCTTTTGTTCACTTTTTAGTAGAACTCAAATTTTTGTTTCGTCTCGATACGTTCCATAACAATAAATTCTTGTGCTTAACTTGCAAATAAATGTGAGACACGAAAACACTAAAATAAGGTTGTTTAGGCTGACTGTTTTTTTAATCGTTTTTCTGGGTCTTTTGGAACCAGCAGATACTCTGGGAAAATCAATGAATGAGTGCGCCATCTTTTGTTCTCGTTTTAATAGAACTGTCGAATTTTTGTTTCGTCTCGATGTTACATAACAATAAATTCTTGTGTTTAACTTGCAAATAAATGTGAGTCACGAAAACACTGATCTACGATTGTTTAGGCTTACTGGAACAAGAAGATAATCTGAAAGAATAAACGAATGAGTGAGCCGCCGTTTGTTCACTTTTTAATAGAATTAAAATTTTGTTTCGTCTCGATACGTTCCATAACAATAAATTCTTGTGCTTAACTTGCAAATAAATGTGAGACACGAAAACACTAAAATAATTTTGTTTAGGCTGACTCTTTTTTTAATGGTTTTTCTGGGTCTTTTGGAACCAGCAGATACTCTGGGAAAATCAATGAATGAGTGCGCCATCTTTTGTTCTCATTTTACTAGAACTGTCGAGTTATTGTTTCGTCTCGATACGTTTCATTACAAAAAATTCTTGTGCTTAAATTGAAAATAAATGTGAGACACGAAAACACTAAAATAAGGTTGTTTAGGCTGACTGTTTTTTTAATGGTTTTTCTGGTTCTTTTGGAGCAAGCAGATAATCTCAAATTTTTGTTTCGTCTCGATACGTTCAATAAAAATAAAATCTTGTGCTTAACTTGCAAATAAATGTGAGACACGAAAACACTAAAATAAGGTTGTTTAGGCTGACTCTTTTTTTAATGGTTTTTCTGGGTTTTTTGGAACCAGCAGATACTCCGGAAAATCAAAGAATGAGTGCGCCATCTTTTGTTCTCATTTTACTAAAACTGTCGAATTTTTGTTTCGTCTCGATACGTTCCATAGCAATAAATTCTTGTGCTTAACTTGCAAATAAATGTGAGACACGAAAACACTAAAATAATTTTGTTTAGGCTGACTCTTTTTTAATGGTTTTTCTGGGTCTTTTGGAACAAGCAGATAATCTCAAATTTTTGTTTCGTCTCGATACGTCCAATAAAAATAAAATCTTGTGCTTAACTTGCAAATAAATGTGAGACACGAAAACACTAAAATAAGGTTGTTTAGGCTGACTCTTTTTTTAATGGTTTTTCTGGGTCTTTTGGAACCAGCAGATACTCCGGAAAATCAATGAATGAGTGCGCCATCTTTTGTTCTCATTTTACTAAAACTGTCGAGTTATTGTTTCGTCTCGATACTTTTCATTACAATAAATTCTTGTGCTTAACTTGCAAATAAATGTGAGACACGAAAACACTAAAATAATTTTGTTTAGGCTGACTTTTTTTAATGGTTTTTCTGGGTCTTTTGGAATAAGCAGATAATCTCAAATTTTTGTTTCGTCTCGATACGTCCAATAAAAATAAAATCTTGTGCGTAACTTGCAAATAAATGTGAGACACGAAAACACTAAAATAATTTTGTTTAGGCTGACTTTTTTTAATGGTTTTTCTGGGTCTTTTGGAATAAGCAGATAATCTCAAATTTTTGTTTCGTCTCGATACGTCCAATAAAAATAAATTCTTGTGTTTAACTTGCAAATAAATGTGAGACACGAAAACACTAAAATAAGGTTGTTTAGGCTGACTGTTTTATTAATCGTTTTTCTGGGTCTTTTGGAACCAGCAGATACTCTGGGAAAATCAATGAATGAGTGCGCCATCTTTTGTTCTCGTTTTAATAGAACTGTCGAAGTTTTGTTTCGTCTCGATATTTTACATAACAATAAATTCTTGTGCTTAACTTGCAAATAAATGTGAGACACGAAAACACTAAAATAAGGTTGTTTAGGCTGACTCTTTTTTAATGGTTTTTCTGGGTCTTTTGGAACAAGCAGATAATCTGGAAAATCAATGGTTGAGTTCGCCGTCTTTTGTTCTTTTTTTAGTAGAACTGTCGAAGTTCTGTTTTGTCTCGATACGTTCCATAGCATAAATTCTTGTGCTTAACTTGCAAATAAATGTGAGACACGAAAACACTAAAATAAGGTTGTTTAGGCTGACTGTTTTTTTAATCGTTTTTCTGGGTCTTTTGGAACCAGCAGATACTCTGGGAAAATCAATGAATGAGTGCGCCATCTTTTGTTCTCGTTTTAATAGAACTGTCGAAGTTTTGTTTCGTCTCGATATTTTACATAACAATAAATTCTTGTGTTTTACTTGCAAATAAATGTGAAACACGAAAACACTGAACTACGATTGTTTAGGCTAACTGAAACAAGAAGATAATCTGAAAGAATAAACGAATCAGTGAGCCGCCTTTTGTTCACTTTTTAGTAGAACTCAAAATTTTTGTTTCGTCTCGATACGTTCCATAACAATAAATTCTTGTGCTTAACTTGCAAATAAATGTGAGACACGAAAACACTAAAATAAGGTTGTTTAGGCTGACTGTTTACCTGCAGATACTCTGGGAAAATCAATGAATGAGTGCGCCGTCTTTTGTTCTCGTTTTAATAGAACTGTCGAATTTTTGTTTCGTCTCGATGTTACATAACAATAAATTCTTGTGTTTAACTTGCAAATAAATGTGAGTCACGAAAACACTGATCTACGATTGTTTAGGCTTACTGGAACAAGAAGATAATCTGAAAGAATAAACGAATGAGTGAGCCGCCGTTTGTTCACTTTTTAATAGAATTAAAATTTTGTTTCGTCTCGATATGTTCCATAACAATAAATTCTTGTGCTTAACTTGCAAATAAATGTGAGACACGAAAACACTAAAATAATTTTGTTTAGGCTGACTCTTTTTTTAATGGTTTTTCTGGGTCTTTTGGAACCAGCAGATACTCTGGGAAAATCAATGAATGAGTGCGCCATCTTTTGTTCTCATTTTACTAGAACTGTCGAGTTATTGTTTCGTCTCGATACGTTTCATTACAATAAATTCTTGTGCTTAAATTGAAAATAAATGTGAGACACGAAAACACTAAAATAAGGTTGTTTAGGCTGACTCTTTTTTTAATGGTTTTTCTGGGTTTTTTGGAACAAGCAGATAATCTCAAATTTTTGTTTCGTCTCGATACGTCCAATAAAAATAAATTCTTGTGTTTAACTTGCAAATAAATGTGAGACACGAAAACACTGAACTACGATTGTTTAGGGTTACTGGAACAAGAAGATAATCTGAAAGAATAAACGAATGAGTGAGCCGCCTTTTGTTCACTTTTTAGTAAAACTCAAATTTTTGTTTCGTCTCGATACGTTCCATAACAATAAATTCTTGTGCTTAAATTGAAAATAAATGTGAGACACGAAAACACTAAAATAAGGTTGTTTAGGCTGACTGTTTTTTTAATCGTTTTTCTGGGTCTTTTGGAACCAGCAGATACTCTGGGAAAATCAATGAATGAGTGCGCCATCTTTTGTTCTCGTTTTAATAGAACTGTCGAAGTTTTGTTTCGTCTCGATATTTTACATAACAATAAATTCTTGTGCTTAACTTGCAAATAAATGTGAGACACGAAAACACTAAAATAAGGTTGTTTAGGCTGACTCTTTTTTTAATGGTTTTTCTGGGTCTTTTGGAACAAGCAGATAATCTGGAAAATCAATGGTTGAGTTCGCCGTCTTTTGTTCTTTTTTTAGTAGAACTGTCGAAGTTCTGTTTTGTCTCGATACGTTCCATAGCATAAATTCGTGTGCTTAACTTGCAAATAAATGTTAGACACGAAAACACTAAAATAAGGTTGTTTTGGCTGACTATTTTTTAAATGGTTTTTCTGGGTCTTTTGAAACAAGCAGATAATCTCAAATTTTTGTTTCGTCTCGATACGTCCAATAAAAATAAAATCTTGTGCTTAACTCGCAAATAAATGTGAGACACGAAAACACTAAAATAATTTTGTTTAGGCTGACTCTTTTTTTAGTGGGTTTTCTGGGTCTTTTGGAACCAGCAGATACCCCGGAAAATCAATGAATGAGTGCGCCATCTTTTGTTCTCATTTTACTAGAACTGTCGAGTTATTGTTTCGTCTCGATACGTTTCATTACAATAAATTCTTGTGCTTAAATTGAAAATAAATGATAGACACGAAAACACTAAAATAAGGCTGTTTAGGCTGACTCTTTTCGTCTCGAAACGTTTCATTACAATAAATTCTTGTGCTTAAATTGAAAATAAATGTGAGACACGAAAACACTAAAATAAGGTTGTTTAGGCTGACTGTTTTTTTAATGGTTTTTCTGGGTCTTTTGGAACCAGCAGATACTCTGGGAAAATCAATGAAAGAGTGCGCCATCTTTTGTTCTCGTTTTAATAGAACTGTAACAATAAATAAATAACAATAAATTCTTGTGTTTAACTTGCAAATAAATGTGAGACACGAAAACACTGAACTACGATTGTTTAGGCTTACTTGAACAAGAAGATAATCTGAAAGAATAAACGAATCAGTGAGCCGCCTTTTGTTCACTTATTAGTAGAACTCAAATTTTTGTTTCGTCTCGATACGTTCCATAACAATAAATTCTTGTGCTTAACTTGCAAATAAATGTGAGACACGAAAACACTAAAATAAGGTTGTTTAGGCTGACTGTTTTTTTAATCGTTTTTCTGGGTCTTTTGGAACCAGCAGATACTCTAGGAAAATCAATGAATGAGTGCGCCATTTTTTGTTCTCGTTTTAATAGAACTGTCGAAGTTTTGTTTCGTCTCGATATTTTACATAACAATAAATTCTTGTGTTTTACTTGCAAATAAATGTGAAACACGAAAACACTGATCTACGATTGTTTAGGCTTACTGGAACAAGAAGATAATCTGAAAGAATAAACGAATCAGTGAGCCGCCTTTTGTTCACTTATTAGTAGAACTCAAATTTTTGTTTCGTCTCGATACGTTCCATAACAATAAATTCTTGTGCTTAACTTGCAAATAAATGTGAGACACGAAAACACTAAAATAAGGTTGTTTAGGCTGACTGTTTTTTTAATCGTTTTTCTGGGTCTTTTGGAACCAGCAGATACTCTGGGAAAATCAATGAATGAGTGCGCCATCTTTTGTTCTCATTTTACTAAAACTGTCGAATTTTTGTTTCGTCTCGATACGTTCCATAGCAATAAATTCTTGTGCTTAACTTGCAAATAAATGTGAGACACGAAAACACTAAAATAATTTTGTTTAGGCTGACTCTTTTTTAATGGTTTTTCTGGGTCTTTTGGAACAAGCAGATAATCTCAAATTTTTGTTTCGTCTCGATACGTCCAATAAAAATAAAATCTTGTGCTTAACTTGCAAATAAATGTGAGACACGAAAACACTAAAATAAGGTTGTTTAGGCTGACTCTTTTTTTAATGGTTTTTCTGGGTTTTTTGGAACCAGCAGATACTCCGGAAAATCAATGAATGAGTGCGCCATCTTTTGTTCTCATTTTACTAAAACTGTCGAGTTATTGTTTCGTCTCGATACTTTTCATTACAATAAATTCTTGTGCTTAACTTGCAAATAAATGTGAGACACGAAAACACTAAAATAATTTTGTTTAGGCTGACTTTTTTTAATGGTTTTTCTGGGTCTTTTGGAACAAGCAGATAATCTCAAATTTTTGTTTCGTCTCGATACGTCCAATAAAAATAAAATCTTGTGCGTAACTTGCAAATAAATGTGAGACACGAAAACACTAAAATAATTTTGTTTAGGCTGACTCTTTTTTTAATGGTTTTTCTGGGTCTTTTGGAACAAGCAGATAATCTCAAATTTTTGTTTCGTCTCGATACGTCCAATAAAAATAAATTCTTGTGTTTAACTTGCAAATAAATGTGAGACACGAAAACACTGAACTACGATTGTTTAGGGTTACTGGAACAAGAAGATAATCTGAAAGAAAAAACGAATGAGTGAGCCGCCTTTTGTTCACTTTTTAGTAAAACTCAAATTTTTGTTTCGTCTCGATACGTTCCATAACAATAAATTCTTGTGCTTAACTTGCAAATAAATGTGAGACACGAAAACACTAAAATAAGGTTGTTTAGGCTGACTGTTTTTTTAATCGTTTTTCTGGGTCTTTTGGAACCAGCAGATACTCTGGGAAAATCAATGAATGAGTGCGCCATCTTTTGTTCTCGTTTTAATAGAACTGTCGAAGTTTTGTTTCGTCTCGATATTTTACATAACAATAAATTCTTGTGTTTTACTTGCAAATAAATGTGAGTCACGAAAACACTGATCTACGATTGTTTAGGCTTACTGGAACAAGAAGATAATCTGAAAGAATAAACGAATGAGTGAGCCGCCGTTTGTTCACTTTTTAGTAGAATTAAAATTTTGTTTCGTCTCGATACGTTCCATAACAATAAATTCTTGTGCTTAACTTGCAAATAAATGTGAGACACGAAAACACTAAAATAAGGTTGTTTAGGCTGACTGTTTTTTTTAATGGTTTTTCTGGGTCTTTTGGAACAAGCAGATAATCTGAAAAATCAATGGTTGACTTCGCCGTCTTCTGTTCTTTTTTTAGTAGAACTGTCGAAGTTCTGTTTTGTCTCGATACGTTCCATAGCATAAATTCTTGTGCTTAACTTGCAAATAAATGTTAGACACGAAAACACTAAAATAGGGTTGTTTTGGCTGACTATTTTTTAAATGGTTTTTCTGGGTCTTATGAAACAAGCAGATAATCTGGAAAATCAATGGTTGAGTTCGCCGTCTTTTGTTCACTTTTTAGTAGAATTGTCGAATTTTTGTTTCGTCTCGATACGTTCCATAGCAATAAATTCTTGTGCTTAACTTGCAAATAAATGTAAGACACGAAAACACTAAAATAATTTTGTTTAGGCTGACTCTTTTTTAATGGTTTTTCTGGGTCTTTTGGAACAAGCAGATAATCTCAAATTTTTGTTTCGTCTCGATACGTCCAATAAAAATAAAATCTTGTGCTTAACTTGCAAATAAATGTGAGACACGAAAACACTAAAATAATTTTGTTTAGGCTGACTCTTTTTTTAGTGGGTTTTCTGGGTCTTTTGGAACCAGCAGATACTCCGGAAAATCAATGAATGAGTGCGCCATCTTTTGTTCTCATTTTACTAGAACTGTCGAGTTATTGTTTCGTCTCGATACGTTTCATTACAATAAATTCTTGTGCTTAAATTGAAAATAAATGATAGACACGAAAACACTAAAATAAGGCTGTTTAGGCTGACTCTTTTCGTCTCGATACGTTTCATTACAATAAATTCTTGTGCTTTTTTTTTTTTTTATTATAGCTTTGCTTTTATTTATTGAATCTACTCTTAATTTTGAGACTAACAATAAGTTGACGAATCTTAACATTAAAATTTAACTAACAGTATACTAAGACTGCATTCTGGTTGCGCGTCCCTCAGGTCGGTCGCTGGGTGGGTAAGTCATTGCGACGAAGGCGTGATTGGTTGCTCAACCTTGTTAGACCTCTCGCCAGGTGGTTAGGGTGCACCGATAGCTTGGTTAAGTACTTTACCTTCTGTTCTGCGATCGCTTCTTTGACTGGTCGAATGTTTAAGTCGCGGTGTATGTTTTCGTTGCGAACGTACCACGGTGCCCCGGTGATTGTTCTCAAGATCTTCGACTGAACTCTTTGAATTATGTCAATGTTGCTATTGCTGGCGTTCCCCCATAACTGGGAGCCGTACATCCATATAGGTTTTAGTACCGAGTTGTACAGCAGGACTTTATATTCAAGGCTAAGAGGTGACCGAGCGTTGATAAGCCAATGAAGACCGCTGGCTTTTAGCTTTAGGTGTGTTCTTTTGGCTTCAATGTGCCGGCGCCATGTGAGTCTTCTGTCGAGATGTACTCCTAGGTATGTTACTTCGTTTGCTTGTGGGAGTAGAGTGTTGTTTAATGTTATCGGCGGGCAGTTTTGCCTGTTCAGAGTGAACGTAACATGCTTGCATTTTAGTTCGTTCACTTTAATTCGCCAGTCTGACAGCCATTTTTCGACATCGACCATATGATGAGCTAGCTGCGCAGTTGCTTGAATCGGGCATTTTGAGCGGCTAAGAATAGCTGTGTCATCGGCAAACGTGGATGTTGTTAGACGTGTGCTTGTCGGGATATCTGCAGTGTAGAGGACATATAATATTGGCCCTAGCACGCTGCCTTGAGGAACTCCAGCTCCAACAGTGTACTCATCGGATATAGCGGTATTGCACCTCACGACAAATTTTCTGTCGTGAAGGTAAGACTCCAAAATCTTGTGGGTGCTGTAGGGGAGCATTGTCTTGATCTTGTACATTAGACCTTCCAGCCAGACTCTATCGAATGCTTGAGAGACATCTAAAAATATGGCAGTACAGTACTCTCGTTTTTCGAACGCGTTCCGAATTTCGGATGTTATCCGGTTGACCTGCTCAATTGTTCCATGCTTTTCACGAAACCCAAATTGGTGTGACGGGATTCCTTCCTGGATTCTCAGGTATGTGTTTATCCGAGTCATTAGGCATTTTTCAAAGAGTTTAGATAGGCAAGAGAGTAGGCTTATAGGTCTATACGACGTGGGGATAGTGTGGTCTTTTCCCGGCTTTGCTATCATTATTATAATTGACTTTTTCCATCTCACTGGAAAGTGGCCAAGTTTTGCGATGGCATTAAATAGCTGGGTGAGAGTGCAAACGGCACAGTATGGGAGCTCAATGATCATTTTGGGAGTTATGAGGTCGCAGCCCGGGGATTTTTTCGGATTCAGTTGTCGTTTGATGATGTTAACGATTTCGTTTGGGCGAAACTCAATCGGCTCATGTTGAGGCTGGGGCTCATCTGATAGAGTCGGCAAAGTAAACGCATTGGTGGCAGGATTTGGTTGGAAGACATTTTTAAGGTGTTTGGCAAACGTACTGGCTCTGTTTGCGTCGCTGCGCGCCCACCCGCCTGTGGAATTTCTAATAGGCATCACGGTTTCTTTCGGTGAGCTCAGAGTTGGGTGAGCTCTCCATAGTGAGTGTTTCGTACTGTTAGTTGACAATTGCTCTATGTAGCGGTGGTGGACATACGTTTCTTCTTGCTGTAGAGCTTGATCAAGTTGACGTGAGGCATGTTTGAAGCGTTGCTTAGCAGATGGCGATCTGTGACATTGCCATTCTCGACGTAAGCGTCGCTTTTCGAGGACGAGCTGTTCGATTTGTAGATTTGTCTTCTTTTGATTGCGTTGTGTGTTTATAATTTGAGGTGTTGAAACTCGAGCTGCAGAGACGAGTACAGACTCCAGCGAATTAACAAAACTGTCTACGTTGGCTTCGTCGCTGAGGTGAGGACTCAGCTCAATGTGTGAGCTGATGTACTTCCTGTACTTAACCCAATTGGTTTTATGCGAGGTCAGATTTGATGATTGATCCCATGTTCCAGGGTGTTGGAGTAGAGTAAAAAGGACAGGCGAGTGATCAGATGAAAGATCCGAAAGGCATTCGGCGCATATCAGATTTTTAGGAATGTTTTTGGTAATCGTTTTTGGTAATTTTTAGAATTTTGGTAAATTCTTGTGCTTAAATTGAAAATAAATGTGAGACACGAAAACACTAAAATAAGGTTGTTTAGGCTGACTGTTTTTTTAATGGTTTTTCTGGGTCTTTTGGAACCAGCAGATACTCTGGGAAAATCAATGAATGAGTGCGCCATCTTTTGTTCTCGTTTTAATAGAACTGTAACAATAAATAAATAACAATAAATTCTTGTGTTTAACTTGCAAATAAATGTGAGACACGAAAACACTGAACTACGATTGTTTAGGCTTACTGGAACAAGAAGATAATATGAAAGAATAAACGAATCAGTGAGCCGCCTTTTGTTCACTTATTAGTAGAACTCAAATTTTTGTTTCGTCTCGATACGTTCCATAACAATAAATTCTTGTGCTTAACTTGCAAATAAATGTGAGACACGAAAACACTAAAATAAGGTTGTTTAGGCTGACTGTTTTTTTAATGGTTTTTCTGGGTCTTTTGGAACCAGCAGATACTCTGGGAAAATCAATGAATGAGTGCGCCATCTTTTGTTCTCGTTTTAATAGAACTGTCGAAGTTTTGTTTCGTCTCGATATTTTACATAACAATAAATTCTTGTGTTTTACTTGCAAATAAATGTGAAACACGAAAACACTGAACTACGATTGTTTAGGCTAACTGAAACAAGAAGATAATCTGAAAGAATAAACGAATCAGTGAGCCGCCTTTTGTTCACTTTTTAGTAGAACTCAAATTTTTGTTTCGTCTCGATACGTTCCATAACAATAAATTCTTGTGCTTAACTTGCAAATAAATGTGAGACACGAAAACACTAAAATAAGGTTGTTTAGGCTGACTGTTTTTTTAATCGTTTTTCTGGGTCTTTTGGAACCAGCAGATACTCTGGGAAAATCAATGAATGAGTGCGCCATCTTTTGTTCTCGTTTTAATAGAACTGTCGAATTTTTGTTTCGTCTCGATGTTACATAACAATAAATTCTTGTGTTTAACTTGCAAATAAATGTGAGTCACGAAAACACTGATTTACGATTGTTTAGGCTTACTGGAACAAGAAGATAATCTGAAAGAATAAACGAATGAGTGAGCCGCCGTTTGTTCACTTTTTAGTAGAATTAAAATTTTGTTTCGTCTCGATACGTTCCATAACAATAAATTCTTGTGCTTAACTTGCAAATAAATGTGAGACACGAAAACACTAAAATAATTTTGTTTAGGCTGACTCTTTTTTTAATGGTTTTTCTTGGTCTTTTGGAACCAGCAGATACTCTGGGAAAATCAATGAATGAGTGCGCCATCTTTTGTTCTCATTTTACTAGAACTGTCGAGTTATTGTTTCGTCTCGATACGTTTCATTACAATAAATTCTTGTGCTTAAATTGAAAAAGAATGTGAGACACGAAAACACTAAAATAAGGTTGTTTAGGCTGACTGTTTTTATAATGGTTTTTCTGGGTCTTTTGGAACCAGCAGATACTCTGGGAAAATCAATGAATGAGTGCGCCATCTTTTGTTCTCGTTTTAATAGAACTGTCGAATTTTTGTTTCGTCTCGATGTTACATAACAATAAATTCTTGTGTTTAACTTGCAAATAAATGTGAGACACGAAAACACTGAACTACGATTGTTTAGGCTTACTGGAACAAGAAGATAATCTGAAAGAATAAACGAATGAGTGAGCCGCCGTTTGTTCACTTTTTAGTAGAATTAAAATTTTTGTTTCGTCTCGATACGTTCCATAACATTAAATTCTTGTGCTTAACTTGCAAATAAATGTGAGACACGAAAACACTAAAATAAGGTTGTTTAGGCTGACTGTTTTTTTTAATGGTTTTTCTGGGTCTTTTGGAACAATCTGGAAAATCAATGGTTGAGTTCGCCGTCTTTTGTTCTTTTTTTAGTAGAACTGTCGAAGTTCTGTTTTGTCTCGATACGTTCCATAGCATAAATTCTTGTGCTTAACTTGCAAATAAATGTGAGACACGAAAACACTAAAATAAAGTTGTTTAGGCTGACTGTTTTTTTTAATGGTTTTTGTGGGTCTTTAGGAACCAGCAGATACTCTGGGAAAATCAATGAATGAGTGCGCCACCTTTTGTTCTCGTTTTAATAGAACTTGCGAAGTTTTGTTTCGTCTCGATACGTTACATAACAATTAATTCTAGTGTTTTACTTGCAAATAAATGTGAGACACGAATACACTGAACTACGATTGTTTAGGATAACTTGCAAATAAATGTGAGACACGAAAACACTAAAATAATTTTGTTTAGGCTGACTCTTTTTTTAGTGGGTTTTCTGGGTCTTTTGGAACCAGCAGATACCCCGGAAAATCAATGAATGAGTGCGCCATCTTTTGTTCTCATTTTACTAGAACTGTCGAGTTATTGTTTCGTCTCGATACGTTTCATTACAATAAATTCTTGTGCTTAAATTGAAAATAAATGTGAGACACGAAAACACTAAAATAAGGTTGTTTAGGCTGACTGTTTTTATAATGGTTTTTCTGGGTCTTTTGGAACCAGCAGATACTCTGGGAAAATCAATGAATGAGTGCGCCATCTTTTGTTCTCGTTTTAATAGAACTGTCGAATTTTTGTTTCGTCTCGATGTTACATAACAATAAATTCTTGTGCTTAACTTGCAAATAAATGTGAGACACGAAAACACTAAAATAATTTTATTTAGGCTGACTCTTTTTTTAATGGTTTTTCTGGGTCTTTTGGAACCAGCAGATACTCCGGAAAATCAATGAATGAGTGCGCCATCTTTTGTTCTCATATTACTAGAACTGTCTTGTTATTGTTTCGTCTCGATACGTTTCATTACAATAAATTCTTGTGCTTAAATTGAAAATAAATGAAAGACACGAAAACACTAAAATAAGGTTGTTTAGGCTGACTGTTGTTTTAATGGTTTTTTTGGGTATTTTGGTTTTTGTGGGTATTCAGCAGATACTCTGGGAAAATCAATGAATGAGTGCGCCATCTTTTGTTCTCGTTTTAATAGAACATCTTTTGTTCTCGTTCTCAACTTCCCTCTCTTTCTTTCAAGCGAACGGTCGTGTTTTTTTGTGCGCACTGCGTTTTTGACAAATATTGGTAAACCGGTGTTTACATACTTTGTGAATTAAATCTTGTGAATCATAACAACCTTAAAGCCTAAACCGTATCGCTTCGCGAGTGCTGTGGTATATTTGGAGTCGAATTAATAATTTGTCTAAATTCTATTCCAAGCATAGCTCAGCTCTGCTTCTTCCCCGGCTTATCTATATTTCTGCATTTCTCTTTTGCACTCTTTCAAAGCTCCCGCTTCGGCTTCTTGTTTGGCACAGTGGTTCAAGGTATTGTGTTTTTTAACTTTTTAAATATTAATTTGTGTCTTATTAAATAAAAAAAAAAAATAATAAATAAAATGGAATTTAAACTGGTCTGTGCCATTAAGTCTTGCAACAATTGCAATTTCCACATCCCAGCCTAGTATCCATTGCTGGTTATGTGAAAACGTCGTGCACGCCAAGTGTGCCGGTTTCACTGCATCAGTTTCGGATGCCATTTCCCGTAGGTCTGGGATACATTATTGTTGCGAAAATTGTCGTGCTGTGCAAGGCGAAATGAGGTCGTTCATGAGACAGACCAAAAATGGATTTAAAGAGCTGATCACTGGTTTTCGTAAAATCAATGACCAGCTCTGTGCGCTTGACACTCAATTTAGTGGCCTTCAGCTGCTAAATGAGTCCCCTAAGCGTAAGAAATCCGCTGTTTCTGATCCGCCTCAGCCTGCTCAGCCGACATTAATGCAGCCGCTTATATCTCTGGCCACCCCAAGAGCTAGAACTGAGAAAAATTCGTCAGAATTTCTCAGGGATAATGAGCAATTGTCCGATATGTCCGCCATGGCATCCCTTCAAGTGATGCCACAGGTCCTAGGGAACGAAACCCCCATTAGGGTCACCCAAAAGGGTATTCCACAGTCCGGACCACCGGCACCGACTGATGCTGCAGTTCTTGTACCTGCGACACCAAAACCCTTACAGGTGATTCCTCCATCGAAACTTATATTTGTTTCTCGGCTTGCCCCTGATACTTCAGAGATTGATATCTCGGCTTATATCAAAGCCAAAACTAAAGCCGATATAAAGGTGGAGGACATACAAAAATTTAAATATAATTATACAAGGCGCACGTCTTCTTTCAAGATTCGTGTTCCCGCGCTGATGTTCAAGACGATTTGTTCTCCCAGTTTTTGGCCAGAGAATCTTTTCGTCCAAGAACATCAGCCTAGTTCCGTAAAAAAAAAAGTTAATAAACCAGTGGGAGTGAGACTTCCCAATATCGGAACCACTGACCAACCCTCAACCTCTTCTTTGGCCACTAACCCAAAAAACTAGTTTCCTCACTAACTCTTACCTATCAGAATACTAGGGGGCTACGTAGCAAACTCCCCAAGCTATATTCTGAGTTCTTTCTTTGCATCCCATATAATAGCATTTACAGAAACTTGGTTAAATCCGGAGATCTTTAGCTCCGAAGTTTTTCCAAGTAAGTACACCACTTTTAGGCTTCGACCACGCATCGAGCGATGAGCGACTGAGCGACTGAGCGATTTTCTCTCGAGCGACGTTAATGAGCGATCGCTTTGATTGAGGTGGCCACGCACTGGGCGACATCACCTGAGATTAATTGTAAAAATGCCTTATTCTAGAGAGGTTCTACAAAATCTGCTTGAAAGCCGTTTCAGTAAATATAGGCAATTAAAAATTATAACAAGGCGTAGGTTTGGCGTTCATCCCATAAATCGATTGCGAAATGAGTATGGCGAGTTTCATCACTTATACAAAAATCTTCGAAACCATCCAGATCGATTTTGGCAATACCTTCGGATGTCAATCGATTCATTTGACTTGCTGTTAAGTAAAATTGAAAATGAAATAAGTAAACCAAGATCAGCAATTTCAGCTGAAGAACGATTGGTTTTATTATTAAGGTAAGTTTGTAAGTTGTAAATAAGTTTATTATAATTCTAATGCTATACTTATGATGATAATAGTTATTTTAAATGATATAATGATATAAAATATATATGTAAGTAGTAGTTAATTTTAATATTTATTCCTTATTTTTAAGCTTAGCAATAATTATATTTTGAATATCATTTCTAACCTCCAACTTTTCTATGTCCGTAAGTTTTTGAAAAAAAGGCAAAAGTGATTTAAAAAATAACAAATCTTCATTTTGGTTTTCTTCCTCTAATTTTTGTTCTTTTCCGATTTGACTTTTCAACATATCCAGTCGCTCTTTTTCTATTTCCAAAAATTCTGTTTCCAAATTAATTTTTCTTTTTTTGGGCGTCGTTTTTTCTACTGTACTTGTAGATTACATCACAGACATATTACTTTCATCGTCCTGAAGCATTTCTGAAAGCATTTCATTCATGCTTTCGTCGTCCTGCTGCAAATTGCCCTCAGTCGGATCTGGAGCAACTGTTTTTTTTAAAAAAGACATCAGCTCCAAATATGGCCATTTGATTTGAACAGGTTGAGCTTCGGATCCCGATGGTAGGCGTGGTAGTTTTTGCAACGTCCTTCTGTATGTGTCCTTTAAATTTTTCCATTTGGCCTTTGCTGCGGCTCCTAAAAAATTTGATTTTGTATATGTATTTTGTTCATAACAATTAGTTTTTATTAATAATTTTATTTTATTTTACATTAGTTTTATTTTGTTAAGCACATATTTTTATTTTTAGGTACCTTGCTACAGGTCATTCATTTCGTGACTTGGCATTTGCTTTTCGATTGGGAAGAAGCACTGTTAGCAAAATTATAAGCGAAACAAGCATTATAATTTGGAAATCACTCGTTAAGGAATATATGCCAACACCAACAACTGATATTCTTCAAAAAGTTACGGAAGATTATTATAGGCGTTGGAAGTTTCCAAACTGTCTGGGTAGCATTGACGGAAAACATTGCCAAATTAAGTGCCCAGCTCATACTGGATCACAATATTTCAATTATTTGCATTATTTTTCAATTGTTTTGCAAGGAGTGGCTGATGCTGATAAAAAATTTATAACAATTGAAGTGGGTGGCAGAGGAAAGCAAAGCGATGGTGGGACATTTTGTGGATCCACTTTGTTTAGATTGCTGGAAGCAGGGAAATTCAATGTTCCACCACCACAAGCACTACCAGGCTCAAATATCATTTTGCCAAACTTTTTAAGGATGTAGTCTCATGTGCCGGCCTACTTTTTAGAGGTTATTTCAAAAAATTTTTTTTGTAATAAAAAATAATGCGATCGTTTCAATTTTCACATATGTTTTTATAAGCATCATAAACTATTTGAAAATATTTTGTTTAATTTATTCTTGTTTAGTTTAATACACTTTATAGCATGCCAAAGTATGCATATAAAAAAAAAAGATAGGTCCCTGGCGCAGGTGATTTCGACTGCTAGAGTCATCCGAAACAAAAAATTAGAATAGATTATTGTTTTGTAAGCTAATGGCTCTGTCCCGTACTAGAATAAAATATTTTCATCAATAAAAAACAAAATGGCGAAGTCACAAAACAAAAAATTAAAAAAATTAAAAAAAAATGTATCTTAAATTAATGATAAAATAAAAACTAATCGTTAAAAATAAATGATTCTAGTACGGGACAGAGGTGTTACTTTTTAGAACAACATATCCAAATTTCAGCTAGATCGGTACCATAGAATTTTGTGAATCACCTGCGCCGCACACAAAAATGTCGTTTCGAGAAAAACGCGTTTAAAGTTTAGACGCTACCGAGAAACTCATACTTTCCGGTGTAGGCGCGCTCTCGATTATGGGCTGTATCTCTGTCATTATTTGATATTTTTATTTGAAACTTTAACAGTACATTCATAATAAACAATACTATCAAAATATAAAAAAAAAAAAAAATTTGATTTTTTCAACCTCACACATGAGACTACATCCTTAATTGGAGATGAAGCCTACCCACTGAAAAATTATTTGATGAGACCATATCCTCGAAAGAAGTTAAATGCAAAAACTGAAAAGTACAATGAAAGATTATCGATCGCCAGGAAGTGCATTGAATATGCTTTTGGTATTTTAACAAAGAAATGGCGAATTTTACAAAAAGATATTGAGACAAAACCTAGCACAGCAATTCACATTATAAAATGTGCTTGCATTCTACATAATTATGTAAGAGAACGTAATGGGGACAGTGATCTGGACTACATAAATACGACAGCGGAATTTAATAGCGGAATAGTTTCTTCAAGAAATGTGGATATTCTTGAAGAACCGTCACATTACAATAGAAGCAGTCAGTCAGCCATGAATGTTAGAAATTCTTTAACTGATTTTTTTTGGGATTTCCGAAATTAAGTTATTTGATGAAATGACTTTCACTTTAAATAAATATATACATTCATATACAAATATTAATTATAACTTTACTTACAGTGTTTTTGTTTATTATATAGAACGTTAAATAAAAGCTTACCTGTGCAGTTACAAATGACTCCTACTTCGTTCCATTGCTTTTCGGTAACATTTTTATTTTTGTACTCTTTATGAGAGTCGTTCCATAAAACGGTTCGGCTTTGAACAGCCGAAATTAAAATTTCCGCGCGTATTTTTGACATTTCTTCCACTTCGTCGCTCAGCGATGCACTAAAAATTAAAACCAATTCTAGCGCTGAGCGACGTCGCTCTGTTGCTCAAGAACTTCGCTCGTCACTCAGCGCCTGCGTGGCCACTCTAATGCTGTCTTATAAGCTTTAATATTTTAGGTCGCTCGAGGGAGCGTCGCTCAGTCGCTCATCCCTCGATGCGTGGCCGAAGCCTTAGACGGGATCGATCTCAGCGAAGAGGAGGTGGAGTCCTCATTTCGGTAGACTCTACTTTTGCTTCTGAAGAGGTGAAATCCCAAGAGTTTGGTGACATAGAATTTATTTGCGTTAAAATCACTATGTCCGTGAAAGCTTTATACATTACATGTTCATATATACCTCCAATGTCTGAACCGCCCACATATTGGCAGCATTTGTCCGCTATTCGATACGTCTCTAATCTTATGACGGATCGTGACCAACTCGTAGCGGTGGGTGACTTTAATATCCCAGAATTAAAGTGGTCCAACGTCGATAACTCACCATCTTTGTCACTTATAACTTACCATGACTTCACCGCGGGCATGTTTGACATGTCCCTAGGTCAGATCAATCATGTTAGAAATTCGCTAGGTCGGCTCTTAGACTTATGTTTTGTATCTGATCCGGATGGTACCGCTCTCTCCAGAGCTTTTCCCCTTTCAACCCCAGAGGATCCACATCACCCCACGCTGGAGGTCTCAATCGAAACCACTCCTGGTATCGATCAGATGTCTCCGAGCGTGGTAAATAAGATTCGCTGTTTCCGTAAAGCTGATTTTCAGAAACTTAATAGCCTTATCGATACATTTGACTGGTCTGATATTCTGGCGTGCACTGATCTTAATGTCACTCTAGAAAAATTTTATTTTACTTTAAATACATTTTTTGACTCATGTGTGCCTTGGAAACATCCGTCCGCTTCAACAAATCCTCCTTGGTATACAAGGTGCCTCACTAACCTAAAAAATAAAAAAAATAAGCTTTTACTTAAATATAAAAAAACCTGCAGTAGTGTTGATTTCTCAAGATACCTACTAGCTCGGTCGAATTTTACCGTGCATAACGCTGAATGTTATAGGAATTATATTGACCGCTGCCGGATTCAATTTACTCAGGATCCAAAGCAGTTTTATAATTTTGTAAACACTAAGCGTAAACACGTATCTTTTTCACCCCTGCTTACGTTTGAAAGTTCCTCTGCGATTTCGGATCAGGCCATTGCCGATCTATTCGCAGAGTTTTTTCAAACAACTTATTCTCCTCCTAAATTGACTGATCAGCCTTACGCATATAACATTTAAGCAGCAAAACTTATTTTCTGTCCGTTTTTTTCTGAGAACAACTTATTATCTGGTCTTTTAAGGGTAAAACCCATTTATTCGCCAGGCCCCAGGCCAGGCAAAGGGAAAAAGTCCGAGGCTGCCAACTACAGAGGCATCTCTAAGTTGTCGGCAATTCCAAAGTTATTTGAAAAATTAATTACCCCTCATTTGCAACACCTTTGCTCTTCGATTATCACTCCTTGTCAGCATGGCTTTATTAAGCGTCGCTCCTCCACCACAAACTTATTGGAGTTGACATCCTTTGTCATAGACGGCTTTTGTAAGGGATATCAAACCGATGTAATTCACACAGACTTCAGCAAAGCATTTGATTCAGTTAATCACTCACTCTTGTTGATTAAACTGAATATGCTGGGTTTTCCTAAAGACCTCTTAACGTGGATCTCCAGCTACCTAGATGGAAGGACACAAAGAGTCTTATTTAAAAACATACAGTCCCGTCTGGTCCGTGCTACATCTGGCGTCCCTCAAGGAAGTCATCTTGGCCCGTTATTAAATACGCTTTTTATAAACGACTTGCCCCCTGCTTTAACGAAATCTCTAGTTCTTATGTATGCAGATGATGTAAAGCTTTGTCTTCAGTACAAATCCATCTCTGCCCAATGCAGTCTTCAGTCTGACCTTAATAACTTTCAAAAATGGTGTTTAGCTAATGATCTAATACTTAATGAATCAAAATGCAAACATATGTCTTTTTATCGTTCTTGCCCTCTGCAAGCTACTTATTCTATTAATGGGATTGCCTTAGAAAAATTAACCCAGGTTAATGATCTCGGCATCCTATTAGACATCAAACTTAAATTTGCCGACCATATTTCCTTAATGGTTAATAAGGCTAAAGGAGTCCTTGGTTTTATCAAAAGGTGGTTAAAAGAATTTAATGACCCCTATATAACCAAAACATTATTTATTTCCTTGGTCCGTCCTATACTAGAGTACGGTTCATGTGTCTGGAGTCCCCAATATGGAGTACATAAGGACCGCATAGAATCCGTACAAAAGAACTTTTTAATATTTGCACTTAGAGGTCTATACTGGGATGCAAATCTTCAGCTTCCATCCTACAGTAGTAGACTTTTACTTATAAACTTACCTAGCTTAACAAATCGTAGGACAATGCTCGGTGTAGTGTTTCTACATAACCTTATTAACGGGGATGTAGATAGCCAGCATTTACTAACACGCTTAAATTTCAACATTCCTAATAGAAGGACTCGAAACTTTAGTCCTCTGTTCGTTAGCCGTTGTAGTTCGACACATGCACTGCATGACCCTTTTAGGGTATTATGTTCAAACTACAATGGTCTCTACTCTATTACATCTCTTTCCTGTCCCTCTAATTTAAAATATAGAATTTTAAATTTCCTTACTAACTCCTCTTAGCTTAACAAATTTCAATTAGCTTAATATGTACTAACAAATCGTTTCTCGAGCGCCCCTCGGTCGTCTGGGCCTCTAAGCTTTATGATGAATACAGGAATGCTAGCTGATGCTCTTATTGATGCACAAGCCATTTCCAAACTCTAAAAAAACCGCGAAAAAAAAAAAAAAAATAGAACTGTCGAAGTTTTGTTTCGTCTCGATACGTTACATAACAATAAATTCTTGTGCTTAACTTGCAAATAAATGTGAGACACGAAAACACCAAAAAAAGGTAGGTTGTTTAGGCTGAATCTTTTTTTAATGGTTTTCCTGGGTCTTTTGAAACAAGCAGAAAATCTCAAATTTTTGTTTCGTCTCGATACGTTCAATAAAAATAAATTCTTGTGCTTAACTTGCAAATAAATGTGAGACACGAAAACACCAAAAAAAGGTTGTTTAGGCTGACTGTTTTTTTAATGTTTTTTCTGGGTCTTTTGAAACAAGCAGATAATCTGGAAAATCAATGGTTGAGTTCGCCGTCTTTTGTTCACTTTTTAGTAGAACTGTCGAATTTTTGTTTCGTCTCGATACGTTCCATAGCAATTAATTCTTGTGCTTAACTGGCAAATAAATGTGAGACACGAAATCACCAAAAAAAGGTTGTTTAGGCTGAATCTTTTTTTTTAATGGTTTTTCTGGGTCTTTTGGAACCAGCAGATACTCTGGAAAATCAATGAGTGAGTGCGCCATCTTTTGTTCTCGTTTTAGTAGAACATCTTTAGTTCTCGTTCTCAACTTCCCTCTCTTTCTTTCAAGCGAACGGTCGTGTTTTTTTGTGCGCACTGCGTTTTTGACAAATATTGGTAAACCGGTGTTTACATACTTTGTGAATTAAATCTTGTGAATCATAACAACCTTAAAGCCTAAACCGTATCGCTTCGCGAGTGCTGTGGTATATTTGGAGTCGAATTAATAATTTGTCTAAATTCTATTCCAAGCATAGCTCAGCTCTGCTTCTTCCCCGGCTTATCTATATTTCTGCATTTCTCTTTTGCACTCTTTCAAAGCTCCCGCTTCGGCTTCTTGTTTGGCACAGTGGTTCAAGGTATTGTGTTTTTTAACTTTTTAAATATTAATTTGTGTCTTATTAAATAAAAAAAAAAAAATAATAAATAAAATGGAATTTAAACTGGTCTGTGCCATTAAGTCTTGCAACAATTGCAATTTCCACATCCCAGCCTAGTATCCATTGCTGGTTATGTGAAAACGTCGTGCACGCCAAGTGTGCCGGTTTCACTGCATCAGTTTCGGATGCCATTTCCCGTAGGTCTGGGATACATTATTGTTGCGAAAATTGTCGTGCTGTGCAAGGCGAAATGAGGTCGTTCATGAGACAGACCAAAAATGGATTTAAAGAGCTGATCACTGGTTTTCGTAAAATCAATGACCAGCTCTGTGCGCTTGACACTCAATTTAGTGGCCTTCAGCTGCTAAATGAGTCCCCTAAGCGTAAGAAATCCGCTGTTTCTGATCCGCCTCAGCCTGCTCAGCCGACATTAATGCAGCCGCTTATATCTCTGGCCACCCCAAGAGCTAGAACTGAGAAAAATTCGTCAGAATTTCTCAGGGATAATGAGCAATTGTCCGATATGTCCGCCATGGCATCCCTTCAAGTGATGCCACAGGTCCTAGGGAACGAAACCCCCATTAGGGTCACCCAAAAGGGTATTCCACAGTCCGGACCACCGGCACCGACTGATGCTGCAGTTCTTGTACCTGCGACACCAAAACCCTTACAGGTGATTCCTCCATCGAAACTTATATTTGTTTCTCGGCTTGCCCCTGATACTTCAGAGATTGATATCTCGGCTTATATCAAAGCCAAAACTAAAGCCGATATAAAGGTGGAGGACATACAAAAATTTAAATATAATTATACAAGGCGCACGTCTTCTTTCAAGATTCGTGTTCCCGCGCTGATGTTCAAGACGATTTGTTCTCCCAGTTTTTGGCCAGAGAATCTTTTCGTCCAAGAACATCAGCCTAGTTCCGTAAAAAAAAAGTTAATAAACCAGTGGGAGTGAGACTTCCCAATATCGGAACAACTGACCAACCCTCAACCTCTTCTTTGGCCACTAACCCAAAAAACTAGTTTCCTCACTAACTCTTACCTATCAGAATACTAGGGGGCTACGTAGCAAACTCCCCAAGCTATATTCTGAGTTCTTTCTTTGCATCCCATATAATAGCATTTACAGAAACTTGGTTAAATCCGGAGATCTTTAGCTCCGAAGTTTTTCCAAGTAAGTACACCACTTTTAGACGGGATCGATCTCAGCGAAGAGGAGGTGGAGTCCTCATTTCGGTAGACTCTACTTTTGCTTCTGAAGAGGTGAAATCCCAAGAGTTTGGTGACATAGAATTTATTTGCGTTAAAATCACTATGTCCGTGAAAGCTTTATACATTACATGTTCATATATACCTCCTATGTCTGAACCGCCCACATATTGGCAGCATTTGTCCGCTATTCGATACGTCTCTAATCTTATGACGGATCGTGACCAACTCGTAGCGGTGGGCGACTTTAATATCCCAGAATTAAAGTGGTCCAACGTCGATAACTCACCATCTTTGTCACTTATAACTTACCATGACTTCACCGCGGGCATGTTTGACATGTCCCTAGGTCAGATCAATCATGTTAGAAATTCGCTAGGTCGGCTCTTAGACTTATGTTTTGTATCTGATCCGGATGGTACCGCTCTCTCCAGAGCTTTTCCCCTTTCAGCCCCAGAGGATCCATATCACCCCACGCAGGAGGTCTCAATCGAAACCACTCCTGGTATCGATCAGATGTCTCCGAGCGTGGTAAATAAGATTCGCTGTTTCCGTAAAGCTGATTTTCAGAAACTTAATAGCCTTATCGATACATTTGACTGGTCTGATATTCTGGCGTGCACTGATCTTAATGTCACTTTAGAAAAATTTTATTTTACTTTAAATACATTTTTTGACTCATGTGTGCCTTGGAAATATCCGTCCGCTTCAACAAATCCTCCTTGGTTTACAAGGTGCCTCACTAACCTAAAAATAAAAAAAATAAGCTTTTACTTAAATATAAAAAAACCTGCAGTAGTGTTGATTTCTCAAGATACCTACTAGCTCGGTCGAATTTTACCGTGCATAACGCTGAATGTTATAGGAATTATATTGACCGCTGCCGGATTCAATTTACTCAGGATCCAAAGCAGTTTTATAATTTTGTAAACACTAAGCGTAAACACGTATCTTTTTCACCCCTGCTTACGTTTGAAAATTCCTCTGCGACTTCGGATCAGGCCATTGCCGATCTATTCGCAGAATTTTTTCAAACAACTTATTCTCCTCCTAAATTGACTGATCAGCCTTACGCATATAACATTCAAGCAGCAAATCTTATTTTCTGTCCGTTTTTTTCTGATAACAACTTATTATCTGGTCTTTTAAGGGTAAAACCCATTTATTCGCCAGGCCCCAGGCCAGGCAAAGGGAAAAAGTCCGAGGCTGCCAACTACAGAGGCATCTCTAAGTTGTCGGCAATTCCAAAGTTATTTGAAAAATTAATTACCCCTCATTTGCAACACCTTTGCTCTTCGATTATCACTCCTTGTCAGCATGGCTTTATTAAGCGTCGCTCCACCACCACAAACTTATTGGAGTTGACATCCTTTGTCATAGACGGCTTTTGTAAGGGATATCAAACCGATGTAATTCACACAGACTTCAGCAAAGCATTTGATTCAGTTAATCACTCACTCTTGTTGAGTAAACTGAATATGCTGGGTTTTCCTAAAGACCTTGTAATGCGCTTGTTGTAATTTAAAAAAAATAATAAAAAGAACAAAATGCCTAAAAGTAAACCCCAGTTAGCTAAGCTTGGTATAGAAAAATAGCAAAACAAAAAGCTTGGTTAAGCTTAAAGTTCTTTATCTACTGATAATCAATTATCTAGCTAGAATTTATCATTTAAGTTTCGGTCTAAGCGTAGAATAAGCAGCGGCCAAGTTCTTTTTCTCTTGTGGCTGCTAAGATAAGCGCATCGATCGCGGTTAAACTCACAGTATATATATTTAACCCAGGAAAAAAGAAAAAAACACGTGGTGAGAATTTCCATATAAGTTTCCAAAACTTATACGCCGAGGGAAGTGAGCAGCGCCCAGTGCAATTAAAGTGAATTAATTTTTTTTGTGGTGCCAATTTAAGGTAAATAAAACCTTTGGTTTCGGCCTCACGTGGTTTTTGTTCAATTCGACTTATTTTTTTTAGGTCGAATTGGCACCCAGTAAGAATCAAATTTTTATTGTTCTTACATTGGGAATAAGTTCATAAGGCCCCAACTAGCCAGTTTTACCCCTGAGAAGGGCTCGCAGCGCCACACCGCGGGATCAGATGGATTAATTTAACTTGGTGTGAGAAATTAAATTTTCTATGGAAATAAGGTGCATGTGCCAATAATTTTCCCTCATTAACTAAAACCCGCCAATGGCCAGCATATGCACCCCAATCATTTTCATCTTCCAATGACGTCACTCATCGCCCAAGACAGTTATGCCTGTCCAATGTTGGTTTCTGGAAATATTAATTTTATTTAGTTTTTTTATTTTCGTAGTAATTATTTTTTTGGAGCTTGGATTTTAATAATGTAAGAAGATAACGGTTCCAGTTCCCTTAATTTTGTATTTCTTATTTAATTACTTAAATACTAAAAAAATGAATGGTTCGGAAATATTAATCAGTTGGTGAATATATATATACATGAATACAAAATAACCCTTATACCCCAAAAATTATAGATTCATCGCTCAACCCGACAAAAGATCTTTTGGACGTGGAAAAATAAACTCGATGTAAGTGAAAAAAAAAAAAACATTATTCCAAATTAAAATTTTTTTTGTGGTTATGCCGATTTTTCTCAGTGTACCAAAAGCTTTTCACGAAAGATTTTTATTTCCCTAACGGTGAAATAGAACCATGCGGTTTGCAACTAAAATACCGAACAATGGTACACTGAAAAAAAAAAATATGGCGCGTGAATGCTAACGTTGTTGATTTTATATATATTTTCCTTTTGAATATATTCCCGAATATTAATTTACGGCCTTCCGCTCTAACTTAAGGAAAGAAAAATGAATTTTTTTTTCTCATAAATTAATTAATTAATATTTAATAAAAATTAATGGAATCTTGGAATATTATTTTTATATTATATTTTTTTTTGCTGAATTCCACCATTAAAAACATTTCTAATGTTAATTAAAATCCCTTGCTATCAAACTTGAATTGAAAATAAATAAGTCACTTAAAGACATTTTAAGAAATAAATTTAGGAAATAATATTAGAGAATACATGCTATGGAAGACCAGATTCTCTTAATAAACATTGTACTTAATAGCCATATATATTATCATTTCATTATTATTAATTCAACTTACTATTTCTTATGCCGACTATTAGAGATACAAATTCTAAGTTAATTTTTTTCGATTATAACCTATCTATTAAATACATTTAATTTTGTACGTACTTTTAATTTCCCCTTCTTTTTGCCTTATGCAACCTTATAACTATGAATAAAATTTATAACGTTTAAAATGAATTGCTAAATCTATTATCAGTGGGAGTCATACAGGATGAAGATGGCAGGTGAAATTAGATAGCCGATTTCTTTGGGATCACCAATAATTATTTCGCGGAACTGGTGATCATGGATGGGTGGGCAACAGCTGTGGCAAAACATCCGCCCAGCTTTACGTCATCTGCTGCAACTACACCAGCGCAGTGACAACGGCCTTAGTTACTTTGAATGTCGAAAGCAATGCAAGAATCCTTTTTGTCCCACTTCCCGCTATTTCCTTCAATACGTACTAACCCCCCGCACGCGAATTTCTTTTAAATAATCGATTGATAACTGCGAGCGAGTAGCACAAGGACCCTAGAGATCCACTCCCATCTACCGACCAAAAAGCCGGAACCAGCGCGTGCAACCTCCTTGCAGCTACACTACCATCTGCCCGCTTACATGGTTACATGTTACAATATTATTTAAAATGGCGCCCAACGTGGGGCCAGCCGTTTAAGGCTGCCCAAGAAAATAAAATGTACAAAAATTAAGATACCTATGTCATTCCATCCGACATATACCCTCGTACGTATTAGTTAGTTTCGGATGCCACTTCGGATCCAAGAAATTCTCATAGACTTCAAGGCCAAGTGTTTAGCTCCGATAACTATGTAGATACTGTGGTTAAGCTCCGACTTCCTGGATGCGTTACATCTTTAATTGGATATAACTCCGGAGTCAACGCGGCTTAACCTAGTTCCGGTGTTTAGGCAGAGATGGTAAAGTTTAAGCGTAATTGAATTGGCGGATTTCAGGCCGCAGTCATCCCTTAAAATTTACATCGTGTGCTTTTTCATCGTTGTGGTTGAGAGATAAATCTGATTTGGAATATATCTTTGTCTGTTGCAGGCGCCTTTCCAACAGAATATCCTCTCTAACCTATTCCCCTGTTGTGGCTCGAAGAGTATACGGAATTGGAAAATACCTTTTGTCTGATGCAGACACTTTTCCAACCGAATCCTTCATGGCCATGGCTCAATCCTTATATTCAAAGCCTTGAAAATTCTTCTGGAAGAGGTCCAATGATTCGGAAGATGGACCGCCGAAGTGTTACGAGGTTAACGAGTATAAAAATAATTGGGATCTTGCAACACCTTCGTTCATAAAAGACAAAAATTCAAATTATTTATTACCAGCCAGAAGCAGAATGTATGACTCCCAGATTTTCTTACGAATTTGTAACTCTTAAATTCATATATTCTTATATTATTATTTTTATAAAGTCATTCTGCTGATGTTGATGACAGTATATTTCACATAGTAGGTTAGAAGTAAAATTAAATTCTGAAATTACTAGGTAACCAAATTATATTAAGGAAACCCCGAAATGGTGTTATCCCATAGCACGGAGAATTTGTCTCATACGAGTGATACCGGAGAACATTGTTTTATTTGCTCCGAAATAATAGTTTACCAAGCGCAATTATTAACTACATCTTGTGGGCATATCTTTCACCGTGCGTGTTACAATTCCAAAGTAGGAAAGTCAAAAAGGTGTCCCGTCTGTAAGCAGGAACTAACCCAATCTAATTCAGCGTCTGTTGAAAACCTTAGTTCAGATCGATTATCTATTACAAGCACCCTCATGGCTTCAACATCTCAATCTCTACAGACTCGACTCCAAACAAAACGTATGGCTGCCGTACAACAGTCAGAGGTTCCAAATTTAGACTCGAGCAATATGGCTCAGACCATCACCAACCCACCGCAAGAACCAACCAATGCGGCTGAAACGGTACCCTCAACTCTTGCCGAAGCAATAAAGGCAGCCATGATAGAACAAACTCAGATGATAGCTTCTAGCTTAACCGATCAGACTAACAAGATAATCCAAGCACTTTCAGGTTGCCTTCGTGATAGTAGTTTAGCTGGATCAGCCAATGAATCTCCATCTTGTAGGCCATCGGTGGCACAATCGGGTTTGCCATCACAGAATCCACCGGAAACAAGATCAGAACCGTTCATAGGATTACCAACTCAGTTGCCTCATCCAAATCATTATGAAGTTCGACCCGATCGGGTAAGCCAAATAATGGCAAATTGGAAACTCAGATTCACTGGAAGGTCTTCTATGTCAGTTGAAGACTTTATCTATCGTGTAGAGGCTCTGACAACCCAAACTTTAGAGGGGGAGTGCGAGCGAATGGTTTTGGCGATATCACAAAAGTGTCACAGTACTTAACTGGCCAGGTCTGTGTCAGGCCCTTCGTGGACAATTTAACGATGATAAGACCGATAGGAGTATAAGGTCAGAAATAGAACACCGCAAGCAACGTCCTAATGAACTGTTTGACGATTTCTATGGTGTCATAGCGGCCCTAGCCGACAAACTTTCAACCCCACTATCTGAAGCTTCCCTAGTGGAAACATTAAGATATAATTTATTACCGGAAATTCAACATGAAATATTGTACGTCCCTACAACTACTCTCAAGGAGTTAAGAACAGTGGTCCGCACAAGAGAAATGTTCTTAAAAACTGTCTCAAAACCGAATTCTCTATCGACTTCTCGACCCAATCCTAGGCGACAAGTCAATTCTCTTCCGAACTCAGAGGTGGCACCTTCATCAGATGAGGACTCAGGTCAGGATGAATATGAGCTGTCTGCGCTTGATGTTTCCTGCTGGAACTGTGCCGCTAAAGGTCACAGATATCAAGAATGTCTGGCTGATCGAAAAATATTCTGCTATGGTTGTGGGAAGGCCGATACGTATAAACCTACATGTCGGACTTGTAACCCAAACGCTCAAAAAAACTACCAAGGGCGTGCACCACAGAAAAGTGCACGCAAACAGTTAATCAGCATAGCGACCAATACAGAGTAACACTTTCCGACGACCTCACGTCTGTAGGCCCACTACCGCAACCTAAATGTATACCATTCCCTATAACTAAGATAGGCGTTAAGAGAAAACGGTCTACTGGTCGTCGAGAAGCTTTTAAAAAAACAATGTATTTTTTAAAGTAGGTCAAGAAATTTTCCGACGCAATTTCCAACAAAGCAATTTCGCAAAAGGGTTTAGCTCCAAGCTGGCTCCCAATTACCTTAAAGCGCGAGTGCGAAGGAAATTAGGGAAGGTATACTACGAGCTAGAAGATCTACAAGGCCGCCTGATCGGGAATTTCCATGCCAAAGATCTTAAGCCATAAGCGTAGACAACAAGCGGGAATCTTCCTTGTGTTGTTCCACCCCAAGTTAGATTTTAGTGGGGGGGAAAATGTAATGCGCTTGTTGTAATTTTAAAAAAATAATAAAAAGAACAAAATGCCTAAAAGTAAACCCCAGTTAGCTAAGCTTGGTATAGAAAAATAGCAAAACAAAAAGCTTGGTTAAGCTTAAAGTTCTTTATCTACTGATAATCAATTATCTAGCTAGAATTTATCATTTAAGTTTCGGTCTAAGCGTAGAATAAGCAGCGGCCAAGTTCTTTTTCTCTTGTGGCTGCTAAGATAAGCGCATCGATCGCGGTTAAACTCACAGTATATATATTTAACCCAGGAAAAAAGAAAAAAACACGTGGTGAGAATTTCCATATAAGTTTCCAAAACTTATACGCCGAGGGAAGTGAGCAGCGCCCAGTGCAATTAAAGTGAATTAATTTTTTTGTGGTGCCAATTTAAGGTAAATAAAACCTTTGGTTTCGGCCTCACGTGGTTTTTTTGTTCAATTCGACTTATTTTTTTTAGGTCGAATTGGCACCCAGTAAGAATCAAATTTTTATTGTTCTTACATTGGGAATAAGTTCATAAGTCCCCAACTAGCCAGTTTTACCCCTAAGAAGGGCTCGCAGCGCCACACCGCGGGATCAGATGGATTAATTTAACTTGGTGTGAGAAATTAAATTTTCTATGGAAATAAGGTGCATGTGCCAATAATTTTCCCTCATTAACTAAAACCCGCCAATGGCCAGCATATGCACCCCAATCATTTTCATCTTCCAATGACGTCACTCATCGCCCAAGACAGTTATGCCTGTCCAATGTTGGTTTCTGGAAATATTAATTTTATTTAGTTTTTTTATTTTCGTAGTAATTATTTTTTTTGGAGCTTGGATTTTAATAATGTAAGAAGATAACGGTTCCAGTTCCCTTAATTTTGTATTTCTTATTTAATTACTTAAATACTAAAAAAATGAATGGTTCGGAAATATTAATCAGTTGGTGAATATATATATACATGAATACAAAATAACCCTTATACCCCAAAAATTATAGATTCATCGCTCAACCCGACAAAAGATCTTTTGGACGTGGAAAAATAAACTCGATGTAAGTGAAAAAAAAAACATTATTCCAAATTAAAATTTTTTTGTGGTTATGCCGATTTTTCTCAGTGTACCAAAAGCTTTTCACGAAAGATTTTTATTTCCCTAACGGTGAAATAGAACCATGCGGTTTGCAACTAAAATACCGAACAATGGTACACTGAAAAAAAAAATATGGCGCGTGAATGCTAACGTTGTTGATTTTATATATATTTTCCTTTTGAATATATTCCCGAATATTAATTTACGGCCTTCCGCTCTAACTTAAGGAAAGAAAAATGAATTTTTTTTTCTCATAAATTAATTAATTAATATTTAATAAAAATTAATGGAATCTTGGAATATTATTTTTATATTATATTTTTTTTTGCTGAATTCCACCATTAAAAACATTTCTAATGTTAATTAAAATCCCTTGCTATCAAACTTGAATTGAAAATAAATAAGTCACTTAAAGACATTTTAAGAAATAAATTTAGGAAATAATATTAGAGAATACATGCTATGGAAGACCAGATTCTCTTAATAAACATTGTACTTAATAGCCATATATATTATCATTTCATTATTATTAATTCAACTTACTATTTCTTATGCCGACTATTAGAGATACAAATTCTAAGTTAATTTTTTTTCGATTATAACCTATCTATTAAATACATTTAATTTTGTACGTACTTTTAATTTCCCCTTCTTTTTGCCTTATGCAACCTTATAACTATGAATAAAATTTATAACGTTTAAAATGAATTGCTAAATCTATTATCAGTGGGAGTCATACAGGATGAAGATGGCAGGTGAAATTAGATAGCCGATTTCTTTGGGATCACCAATAATTATTTCGCGGAACTGGTGATCATGGATGGGTGGGCAACAGCTGTGGCAAAACATCCGCCCAGCTTTACGTCATCTGCTGCAACTACACCAGCGCAGTGACAACGGCCTTAGTTACTTTGAATGTCGAAAGCAATGCAAGAATCCTTTTTGTCCCACTTCCCGCTATTTCCTTCAATACGTACTAACCCCCCCGCACGCGAATTTCTTTTAAATAATCGATTGATAACTGCGAGCGAGTAGCACAAGGACCCTAGAGATCCACTCCCATCTACCGACCAAAAAGCCGGAACCAGCGCGTGCAACCTCCTTGCAGCTACACTACCATCTGCCCGCTTACATGGTTACATGTTACAACCTCTTAACGTGGATCTCCAGCTACCTAGATGGAAGGACACAAAGAGTCTTATTTAAAAACATACAGTCCCGTCTGGTCCGTGCTACATCTGGCGTCCCTCAAGGAAGTCATCTTGGCCCGTTATTATTTACGCTTTTTATAAACGACTTGCCCCCTGCTTTAACGAAATCTCTAGTTCTTATGTATGCAGATGATGTAAAGCTTTGTCTTCAGTACAAATCCATCTCTGCCCAATGCAGTCTTCAGTCTGACCTTAATAACTTTCAAAAATGGTGTTTAGCTAATGATCTAATACTTAATGAATCAAAATGCAAACATATGTCTTTTTATCGTTCTTGCCCTCTGCAAGCTACTTATTCTATTAATGGGATTGCCTTAGAAAAATTAACCCAGGTTAATGATCTCGGCATCCTATTAGACATCAAACTTAAATTTGCCGACCATATTTCCTTAATGTTTAATAAGGCTAAAGGAGTCCTTGGTTTTATCAAAAGGTGGTCAAAAGAATTTAATGACCCCTATATAACCAAAACATTATTTATTTCCTTGGTCCGTCCTATACTAGAGTACGGTTCATGTGTCTGGAGTCCCCAATATGGAGTACATAAGGACTGCATAGAATCCGTACAAAAGAACTTTTTAATTTTTGCACTTAGAGGTCTATACTGGGATGCAAATCTTCAGCTTCCATCCTACAGTAGTAGACTTTTACTTATAAACTTACCTAGCTTAACAAATCGTAGGACAATGCTCGGTGTAGTGTTTCTGCATAACCTTATTAACGGGGATGTAGATAGCCAGCATTTACTAACACGCTTAAATTTCAACATTCCTAATAGAAGGACTCGAAACTTTAGTCCTCTGTTCGTTAGCCGTTGTAGTTCGACATATGCACTGCATGACCCTTTTAGGGTATTATGTTCGAACTACAATGGTCTCTACTCTATTACATCTCTTTCCTGTCCCTCTAATTTAAAATATAGAATTTTAAATTTCCTTACTAACTCCTCTTAGCTTAACAAATTTCAATTAGCTTAATATGTACTAACAAATCGTTTCTCGAGCGCCCCTCGGTCGTCTGGGCCTCTAAGCTTTATGATGAATACAGGAATGCTAGCTGATGCTCTTATTGATGCACAAGCCATTTCCAAATTCTAAAAAAAACCGCGAAAAAAAAAAAAAAAAATAGAACTGTCGAAGTTTTGTTTCGTCTCGATACGTTACATAACAATAAATTCTTGTGCTTAACTTGCAAATAAATGTGAGACACGAAAACACCAAAAAAAGGTAGGTTGTTTAGGCTGAATCTTTTTTTAATGGTTTTCCTGGGTCTTTTGAAACAAGCAGATAATCTCAAATTTTTGTTTCGTCTCGATACGTTCAATAAAAATAAATTCTTGTGCTTAACTTGCAAATAAATGTGAGACACGAAAATACTAAAATAATTTTGTTTAGGCTGACTCTTTTTTTAATGGTTTTTCTGGGTCTTTTGGAAACAGAAGATACTCTGGGAAAATCAATGAATGAGTGGGCTCTCTTTTGTTCTCATTTTACTAGAACTGTCGAGTTATTGTTTCGTCTCGATACGTTTCATTACAATAAATTCTTGTGCTTAAATTGAAAATAAATGTGAGACACGAAAACACTAAAATAAGGTTGTTTAGGCTGACTGTTTTTTTAATGGTTTTTCTGGGTCTTTTCGAACCAGCAGATACTCTGGAAAATCAATGAGTGAGTGCGCCATCTTTTGTTCTCATTTTACTAGAACTGTCGAATTATTGTTTCGTCTCGATACGTTACATAACAATAAATTCTAGTGTTTTACTTGCAAATAAATGTGAGACACGAATACACTGAACTACGATTGTATAGGCTAACTGGAACAAGAAGATAATCTGAAAGAATAAACGAATGAGTGAGCCGCCTTTTGTTCACTTTTTAGTAGAACTCAAAATTTTGTTTCGTCTCGATACGTTCCATAACAACAAATTCTTGTGCTTAACTTGCAAATAAATAAGGGACACGAAAACACTAAAATAAGATTGTTTAGGCTGTCTGTTTTTTGAAGGATGTTTCTGGGTCTTTTGGAACAAGCAGATAATCTGGAAAAATCAATAGATGAGTTCCTCGTCTTTTGTTCCCATTTTAATAGAACTGTCGAAGATCTGTTTTGTTTCGATACGTTCCATAGCACAAATTCTTGTGCTTAATGTTGTGTTCTTGTTGAGTTCTATTTCAAACTGACTTTATTATATGCGAAGCTCATAGAGTTTCCAGATTCTTAAAGTACTACATAGGTGTATTAGTGTATAGAACGGAGGAGTACAAAACAGATGTGAAATTGACAATATATAACACATCTCCTCCCTTAATTAAGAACGAATAGGAATTTTACGTTTTCGGAAATCCTTGGGCTTAAAACGATCTACTTCATGGCAAACATGACTACTTTGGCGAACTGGTATGCCGGATGAAAGTCGTGCTGGTTGTTTTTACTTGTGTTGTTGGTTTGATGACGTGGAGCTCTCGGGTGGCTCAGGTTCAGAATGACGTTGCTGAACGGTTGACGGAGTTACTGGTTCATCTTCTTGTTGTTGTAGTTGTTGATCTTGTTGTTGTAGTGGATGATCTTGTTGTTGTAGTGGATGATTTGAAGAGGGCGGAATATCCGGGATCCAATAAAACTCTGGAGGTTTTTCGATGGGGCTGCTTGCTGAGAACTTCGGTTTTAGCTGGTTGAAATGGCGCTTGATATAACCCTTTGTGGTGCGAACCAAGAAAACCATTTTTCCAATTGGACGGTCAATAGAGCCTTCAATCCACAATAGAGCACACCATTTGATTTGGGACGTACTTGGTAACTGATAGCTTGGCTTCGACAGGCTGCTCGAAAAGTTGACTTAGTACGGTACGGACTGGACGACCATGGATTAACTCGGCGGGAGATTTTCCGTAGGAATTTGGAGTGAACCTGTAGGAAGCGAGGTATTTAGTAACTGCTGCTCGAACTGGTATACCGTCTTTGAGGTTTTTCTTGACTTAGAATTTAAACGTCTGAACGAAACGCTCTGCTAATCCATTGGATGCTGGATGGAACTGTGATGTGGTAATGTGCTTTATTCCATGAAGTTTGCAGAATTCCTCAAAAGCGTCAGCCGTAAGCTGCGAACCGTTGTCGCTGACCATGGTTTTTGGATATCCTTCGATGGCGAATATCGATGATAGTGCAGCGATCGTGTTAGCGGTTGTAGTGGACGACATTTGAACTACAAATGGGAACTGCGGAACTTTTTAATGGTTTTCCTGGGTCTTTTGAAACAAGCAGATAATCTCAAATTTTTGTTTCGTCTCGATACGTTCAATAAAAATAAATTCTTGTGCTTAACTTGCAAATAAATGTGAGACACGAAAACACTAAAATAATTTTGTTTAGGCTGACTCTTTTTTTAATGGTTTTTCTGGGTCTTTTGGAACCAGCAGATACTCTGGGAAAATCAATGAATGAGTGGGCTCTCTTTTGTTCTCATTTTACTAGAACTGTCGAGTTATTGTTTCGTCTCGATACGTTTCATTACAATAAATTCTTGTGCTTAAATTGAAAATAAATGTGAGACACGAAAACACTAAAATAAGGTTGTTTAGGCTGACTGTTTTTTTAATGGTTTTTCTGGGTCTTTTCGAACCAGCAGATACTCTGGAAAATCAATGAGTGAGTGCGCCATCTTTTGTTCTCATTTTACTAGAACTGTCGAATTATTGTTTCGTCTCGATACGTTACATAACAATAAATTCTAGTGTTTTACTTGCAAATAAATGTGAGACACGAATACACTGAACTACGATTGTATAGGCTAACTGGAACAAGAAGATAATCTGAAAGAATAAACGAATGAGTGAGCCGCCTTTTGTTCACTTTTTAGTAGAACTCAAAATTTTGTTTCGTCTCGATACGTTCCATAACAACAAATTCTTGTGCTTAACTTGCAAATAAATAAGGGACACGAAAACACTAAAATAAGATTGTTTAGGCTGTCTGTTTTTTGAAGGATGTTTCTGGGTCTTTTGGAACAAGCAGATAATCTGGAAAAATCAATAGATGAGTTCCTCGTCTTTTGTTCCCATTTTAATAGAACTGTCGAAGATCTGTTTTGTTTCGATACGTTCCATAGCACAAATTCTTGTGCTTAATGTTGTGTTCTTGTTGAGTTCTATTTCAAACTGACTTTATTATATGCGAAGCTCATAGAGTTTCCAGATTCTTAAAGTACTACATAGGTGTATTAGTGTATAGAACGGAGGAGTACAAAACAGATGTGAAATTGACAATATATAACACATCTCCTCCCTTAATTAAGAACGAATAGGAATTTTACGTTTTCGGAAATCCTTGGGCTTAAAACGATCTACTTCATGGCAAACATGACTACTTTGGCGAACTGGTATGCCGGATGAAAGTCGTGCTGGTTGTTTTTACTTGTGTTGTTGGTTTGATGACGTGGAGCTCTCGGGTGGCTCAGGTTCAGAATGACGTTGCTGAACGGTTGACGGAGTTACTGGTTCATCTTCTTGTTGTTGTAGTTGTTGATCTTGTTGTTGTAGTGGATGATCTTGTTGTTGTAGTGGATGATTTGAAGAGGGCGGAATATCCGGGATCCAATAAAACTCTGGAGGTTTTTCGATGGGGCTGCTTGCTGAGAACTTCGGTTTTAGCTGGTTGAAATGGCGCTTGATATAACCCTTTGTGGTGCGAACCAAGAAAACCATTTTTCCAATTGGACGGTCAATAGAGCCTTCAATCCACAATAGAGCACACCATTTGATTTGGGACGTACTTGGTAACTGATAGCTTGGCTTCGACAGGCTGCTCGAAAAGTTGACTTAGTACGGTACGGACTGGACGACCATGGATTAACTCGGCGGGAGATTTTCCGTAGGAATTTGGAGTGAACCTGTAGGAAGCGAGGTATTTAGTAACTGCTGCTCGAACTGGTATACCGTCTTTGAGGTTTTTCTTGACTTAGAATTTAAACGTCTGAACGAAACGCTCTGCTAATCCATTGGATGCTGGATGGAACTGTGATGTGGTAATGTGCTTTATTCCATGAAGTTTGCAGAATTCCTCAAAAGCGTCAGCCGTAAGCTGCGAACCGTTGTCGCTGACCATGGTTTTTGGATATCCTTCGATGGCGAATATCGATGATAGTGCAGCGATCGTGTTAGCGGTTGTAGTGGACGACATTTGAACTACAAATGGGAACTGCGAGTAAGCGTCTACACAGATTAGCCACATGGAATCGAATATTGGGCCGGCGAAGTCGATATGGATTCGCTCCCACGCTGTTGTAGCTGCAGGCCAACTTTGGTACTCTTTCGGAGGAGCAGGATTGTTGCACTTGTAGATGCTGCATGACTGAGTAAGTATATCTGCGTCGATTGTAGGCCACCAAACATGTTGTCTCGCTAGCTGGTTCATTCGAACAATGCCCCAATGTCCTTCTTGTAACAGATTCAGGATACGCGCCTGAAGAGTTACTGGGATTACTATACGACTGGCATCTGTGTGTAGGCAAAGCAATTTTTTGTTGATTGTGAGGGCAAATTTTCGATTAAAGTATGGTGATAATGCTTCCTCGCCTTGCTGAAGTTTTTCTGGCCATCCTACAGTAACATACCGTAAGACTTGTTTGAAGTTTGTCCTTTTCGATGTGGTTAAGTATGATCTCAGAATTGATCGGTGGTGACAGTTCCATTTCGATGTGGCAGGCTTCTTGTTCTCTGTCGAAATCCGGATCCATGCCCACGGGAAGGCGTGATAGGGCATCTGCGTTGCCATGAGCAGATGTAGAGCGATACTGAATCTCAAAAATATTGGCCATGAGAATGATGGCCCAGCGCTGTAGCCTGTTTGATGTCATTAAAGGCAGATGTTTGCCTGGATTGAAAATCGTAACTAGTGGCTTGTGATCCGTTATAAGGGTAAACTTTCGGCCGTACAAATATTGGTGAAAACGTTTTACTCCGAATATTATAGAAAGTCCCTCTTTTTCGATTTGGCTGTACTTTACCTGATGCTTGTCAAGCGTTTTGGATGCGAAAACAATAGGTCTCTCCTTGCCATCATGTTGGATATGTGAAAGGACTACACCAATACCAAAAGATGATGCATCCGTCGCTAGGACTAGTGGTAGATTTCTAGTGGTAGATGCTCTCCACAACCAGAGCATGATTTTAGCGAACTTTTGTTTGTTTTGGCATCACTTTCACCACCACCAAGGAACGGTTTCTTTGTATAGGTGTGAACTGCGTTTATTGGGTCTTGCTTTGATACTGTTTCTTTGAGGGCTGCCACGGTTTCATAGGGCTGCCACGGTTTCGTTGTCTCATAGGTTTCTGCGACTATAAGCACATCTTCAAGAGTTGGCTGGGACTTCTGAAGAGCAGATGCCCGGACGGCATCGTATGGTGTATGTACTATGATCTGATCTCGAATCATTTCATTTACATAGTTAGAAGAACAACCGTTGACATTACAGACGAATTGGCATTCCCAAACGATCCCGCGCAAGTCGTCTACTCACTCTCTGTGTGTTTGTGAATGCTTCATCTCCCTTTTAAAAAACTCATAGCGAGCAGCAACAACGTGTCGTTTTGTTGTGAAATGTTCCGTTAACTTGTCTGTGAGTTCCTTGTATGTATACATGTTCAAATTGTTGCTCCCGAACAGATTTTTCAATAGTTCGAATATGTTAATTCCACAACACGAAAGAAAATAAGCCTTTTGCTTTATTTTTGCACTAACCGAATACGCGTTAAAATGCTGGGTTGATTCAAGCCACACGGGTGAATTATCTGCGTGCCCCCCATTTCACAAATTCGACAAAGACAATCAAAACTGGGAGTCTTACCAATTGTTCAAGGTATCACCCTGCCCTGGAGAAGCGTTTCTATCCATCATTGCTTGCATCCATTTTTGTTGCTGTTCCATAATGTCTCTTGTAAATGCTTGCTGTTGAGCAAGTATCGATTGGATCAAATCCTCATCTGCCGGCATCTGGATGAAAATCAACGACTGCTCGACACGATTTACGCGATTTTTCCGTTATTATCTTTCGACTAAAAACTTCACTTTTTTTCTCGTCGCCAATATGTTGTGTTCTTGTTGAGTTCTATTTCAGACTGACTTTATTGTATGCGAAGCTTATAGAGTTTCCAGATTCTTAAAGTACTACATAGGTGTATTAGTGTATAGAATGGAGGAGTACAAAACAGATGTGAAATTGACAATATATAACACTTAACTTGCCAAAAAACGTGAGACACGAAAACACTAAAATAAGGTTGTTAAGGCTGACTGTTTTTTAATGGTTTTTCTGGGTCTTCTCGAGCAAGCAGATAATCTGGGAAAATCAATGAATGAGTGCGCCATCTTTTGTTCTCATTTTACTTGAACTGTCGAATTTTTTTCGTCTCGATACGTTCCATAACAATAAACTCCTGTGCTTAACTTGAAAATAAATGTGAGACACGAAAACACTAAAATAAGGTTGTTTAGGCTGACTGTTTTTTTAATCGTTTTTCTGGGTCTTTTGGAACCAGCAGATACTCTGGGAAAATCAATGAATGAGTGCGCCATCTTTTGTTCTCGTTTTAATAGAACTGTCGAATTTTTGTTTCGTCTCGATGTTACATAACAATAAATTCTTGTGTTTAACTTGCAAATAAATGTGAGACACGAAAACACTGAACTACGATTGTCTAGGCTTACTGGAACAAGAAGATAATCTGAAAGAATAAACGAA
>JAECXV010000145.1:600000-841342 GCA_018153235.1 Drosophila malerkotliana malerkotliana
GACCAAAATTATAATACCCTCTGCAAGGGTATAAAAAGGACTCTTTGTTAATTTATATGTAAATATATACACATATATACAGAAACGCGAGTGAATTATTGAATAAGTCAGTGAATAAGTGAATAATATAAGTGTAATAATATAAGTATAAGTGAATAAGTGATCACTGAATAAGTTGATTAGTAACAGTAACCTTTTGGAACGAAACCAGGAATACAAGAGTTATATATGATGGTATGTATACAAATTCTCACAACCAATAAGAAAACAGGAAAGGAAAGCTAACTTCGGGCGGAGCCGAAGTTTATATACCCTTGCAGCTAAAACCGGATATACATATATCGCAAACATCGGATATAGTTGGCCGATCCTTATGAAATTTGGTAGGATGGATCAAAATATAATCTGTACCAAGTTCCAGCTTTCTATCTTCAAAAACACAAAAGTTGGGTCATTTCCGATCAATCAGTTATATGGCAGCTATAGGATATAGTCGGCCGTTCCGACTTATATACTGCGTGCAAAGGAAAGAAGGGTGTGTGCAAAGTTTCAAGATGATAGCTTTAAAACTGAGAGACTAGTTTGCGTAGAAACAGACAGACGGACAGACGGACAGACGGACATGCTCATATCAACTCAGGAGGTGATCCTGATCAAGAATATATATACTTTATAGGGTCGGAGATCACTGCGTTGCACACTTTTGGACAAAATTATAATACCCTCTGCAAGGGTATAAAAAAGTGTTGTATAGATATTATAAATAATATTGTTTATTTTTCATATTAGGTTAAAACAAAAAAAAAAAAAATCATTTAAAACATTTACTAAATATTTTTTAAATTAACTTATCATTGTAGGTGAAATTTTTATACCCTCTTGATCAGGATCACCTCCTGAGTTGATATGAGCATGTCCGTCTGTCCGTCTGTCCGTCTGTCTGTCCGTCTGTCTGTCCGTTTCTACGCGAACTAGTCTCTCAGTTTTAAAGCTATCGTCTTGAAACTTTGCACACACCCTTCTTTCCTTTGCACGCAGTATATAAGTCGGAACGGCCGGGATCGGCACCGCATTAAAAATCGCAGCCGGTACTCCAGATTTCGATGACTTCGAGAAAATTAAATAATTAAATTCCTAACAAACACAGTAAACATTTTGGTAATAAATGCTAAAGTAAAACAGATGAATACAGAAAATTTGTTTGAAATAATGCTATCAAGAAATAGAATAATTATTTCCGAACTCGAAGCCTTAATGTTGTCAGTTACACTTGCGAATATTGGAATAATCAACCCCGCAATTTTAGATTCAAATGATTTGCAAAATTTAATCAATGAACATTCTACAAATGTTACTGTTACTGATCTAATGGAAGTTGCTCAAATTAAAGTTTTATTAAATAATAATTTTTTACACTTTATATTAAAATATCCTAAGCCGTACGTAGCTTGTAAGAAGATAATCTTGCACCCCGTTGAAAACAACGGCACTATTCTTAATTTTTCTGAAGAAAATACTATAGCTGACTGTGAGAAATGCCCTAAACAACCTGCGCCCAGCAACTTCGCTCAACTCGCACCAGCCACCTTGAACCCCTAACAATCATCGATGACGGCGTCATCATTCTCAATGACGGAACAGCTACGATCAATGGACAACTGGTAACCGGAACGTTCCTCGTTACATTCGACGACGCGGTAAAAATAAATAACACCATATACCAAAACTTGAAGAGCTACGTAAAAAAATCACCAGCCCCCGCTGCATCAACAGTCCTTAACATTACGGACCATCAAGAAATACTGAGCTTACCATACTTACAAAAGTTAAATATGGAAAACCTACGTTACATTGGAAAAATAGAAAAGGCACTGGAAACACGGCCTATAATATCTGGAGTGGCCGCGATCGCCTTCTTGGCCATCTGCTTTACTATTTACGAGCTCTATCAGAAATGCCAGCGAGACCAACGTCAGCGTGACCTTCAAGTTATCAAGTTATGACAGCTTCAAGAAGTCCGAGGACGTCCTTCATCTAAGTAAGGGAGGAGTTAAAACGGTCTCTCAGCAAAGCGGAAGTTCCCAGGCTGATAATGCTTCACAGCATAAAATAATACAAGGCTAGCGACACCTGCGGACGTTGCACAGCGACGTTGCCGAAATCCCGGGCTTCGGTCAGCGCAATCAGCGGGTAATGCACTCCGATGCAACGGCGGCTACCCAACACCATGCATGGGCAGCCGGGTCAGCACTTTTACGGCATAGGGCTAGCTTTTGTTATAATTTTGGATTTTGGAAATAAACGGTGACGGTTAAACCTCACAATTACAAAGTCTTCTCATTCGCGAAATAAAATCGCGTCTTAAAAGAATTCTAACAAGAAAGGAAAGCTAACTTCGGGCGGAGCCGAAGTTGATATACCCTTGCAGTTAAAACCGTATATATATCGCAAACATCGGATATAGTTGGCCGATCCTTATGAAAATATGATAATATAACCCAATTTATTATAATACAAAATTTAAAACAAGTCCCAAACTTCTATCTTTAACAATACCAAAGTTTGTATTTCTAACAAAAACCATTTCCGAGCGTTCAGTTATATGGCAGCTATAGTCGGCCGATCCTAATGAAATTTAGAAGGTTGGATCAAATGACCAAAAATTGAATCTGTACTAAGTTTCAGCTTTCTATCTTCAAAAACACGAAAGTTGGGTCATTTTCGATCGTTCAGTTATATGGCAGCTATAGGATATAGTCGGCCGATCCTTATGAAATTTAGCATGTCGTTATTTAGCATGTTTTCCAAAAATAGCTCTTGTGTCAAATTTGAACTCTCTTACACTAAAAACACCAAAGTTATACCATTTCCGATCAATCAGTTATATGGCAGCTATAGAATATAGTCGGCCGATCCGTTCCGACTTATATACTGCGTGCAAAGGAAAGAAGGGTGTGTGCAAAGTTTCAAGACGATAGCCTTAAAACTGAGAGACTAGTTCGCGTAGAAACAGACCGACAGACGGACAGATAGACGGACAGACGGACATGCTCATATCAACTCAGGAGGTGATCCTGATCAAGAATATATATACCTTATAGGGTCGGAGATGTCTCCTTCACTGCGTTGCACACTTTTGACCAAAATTATAATACCCTCTGCAAGGGTATAAAAAGGACTCTTTGTTAATTTATATGTAAATATATACACATATATACAGAAACGCGAGTGAATTATTGAATAAGTCAGTGAATAAGTGAATAATATAAGTGTAATAATATAAGTATAAGTGAATAAGTGATCACTGAATAAGTTGATTAGTAACAGTAACCTTTTTGGAACGAAACCAGGAATACAAGAGTTATATATGATGGTATGTATACAAATTCTCACAACCAATAAGAAAACAGGAAAGGAAAGCTAACTTCGGGCGGAGCCGAAGTTTATATACCCTTGCAGCTAAAACCGGATATACATATATCGCAAACATCGGATATAGTTGGCCGATCCTTATGAAATTTGGTAGGATGGATCAAAATATAATCTGTACCAAGTTCCAGCTTTCTATCTTCAAAAACACAAAAGTTGGGTCATTTCCGATCGTTCAGTTATATGGCAGCTATATAACTGATTATTTATTATATAACTGCTATATAACTGATTATTTAGTATTATTTTTGGCAAAATAATACGACATGCCAAATTTCATAAGGATCGGCCGACTATATCCTATAGCTGCCATATAACTGAACGATCGGAAATGACCCAACTTTTGTGTTTTTGAAGATAGAAAGCTATAGAAGACTAGATAGAAGACTATATCCTATAGCTGCCATATAACTGATTGATCGGAAATGGTATAACTTTGGTGTTTTTAGAGAAAGAGAGGTCAAATTTGACATGAGAGCTATTTTTGGCAAAATATTACGACATGCCAAATTTCATAAGGATCGGCTGACTATATCCTATAGCTGCCATATAACTGAACGATCGGAAATGACCCATCTTTCGTGTTTTTGATGATAGAAAGCTGGCACTTGGTACACATTCTATTTTTGGTCAGTTAATCCGATCTACCAAATTTCATAACGATCGGTTGACTATATCTTATAGCTGACATATAACTGAACGATCGGAAATGGTATTTGGTAGAAATATCAACTTTCGTATTTTTGAAGATAGAAGCTTGCGACTTTTTTTTAGATTTTGTATTGTAATTAATTGGTTTTATTATGATGTTTGCGATATATATCCGGTTTTAGCTGCAAGGGTATATCAACTTCGGCTCCGCCCGAAGTTAGCTTTGCTTTCTTGTTTATCTTAAAATTCTGTGTGAAACTCTTTAAAGTTTTTCGATTGCTTTTGCAAAGACCAAAAACATGCAGTAATGTCCACAGGTATTTGAAAAGTATCCTTGCAATTGTTGCTTGTTATAAGTATATTTTGATGCATTTCTTTTTAAAAATGCAATAAATTCTTTTTTCTGAGGATATTGTCCATAAGAATCGAAAAATTCTGCTGACTTTTTGTTATAGAAGTAAAATGCAACCCAATGCATTCCTGGTTGGTATGAATAATCAGTGTTAGCTACAATCAATGCTGGATATTCATGAATTTCTTTTGGTAGTTTATCGGCCGAAAAAACCCCTTTAAATATTTTTTTAGTTTGAGGATGCTTGAAGAGCAAGTCCATGATTTGTATTGTATTCATTTTTACAAAAGTACTCGAATATTTCGATGCTTATCAATATCAATCATAGAGTCGTATTCACAATAAACAATGCAAGTAACAGCCTCAGCCAGAGGCTCAGAGAATCTATCTTCTATTCTGATCGTTCCTGGAGAAATCAGGTTAGCGCAAACACTAGAATTGGAGTGATCAGCAGTTAATCAAACAAAATTATTTTTGTCAAACATATCCTTGGAAATTTGGAGACCACGATCTTAATGCTTAATTCCATATGCTTTAAATAGTAAATTATATGTATTATGTATTTTATGTATTTTAAAGTTTTCAAAATTAAAAGGATATTATCCTCGATTTCCTGAATATGCTCTGTTTTTTACCATACAAAAGGCCAAAAAAATTTAAATTTGACCAATAACTGCATTTTCGATGGATAATGTATTATTTCCTGGGTATATTGTAAATGATTTTACTTCAACTTTATTGTATGGGTATATTGCATTTTTTGATTGTAAAACGTGATGATGAGCTAATAAAATGCTGGGGTTGACTACTACATGATTCATGAACAGCTGGGCTTCCAAGATCTTTAGATTCGATTCAGTCTCGGTTTTCAATAAATAAAAGGCTGTTTTTTCAATATTAAAAGTAATGCGCAAATCAACATTATTTACAAGCAGTTTTGGTTGGTTGAAAATATCTCCATGAACTTTTCCAAATAATTCTACTATTTTACTCTTTTGAAACATATTTTTAAGAATTTGACTGCTATCACATGTAAATGGTGTTTGGGTACCATAATTTGGGAAATATCCTTGTGTTGCTAAATGACTTTCACTTGCATCACAAACATAGCTTAAAATTTTTTGCAAATATGATCTATAATGATAATTACTGTCGCTTTGGGAAACCAAAGTATTATTTAAATATACCGATGAGCTTCTAAATATAGAATACAATATATTGTTTGCTACACCAACAGCATTTCCTTCAATACTACTATTATAAATTTGTTTAGGTTGAACCACAAGTTTTAAGTAAACACCTGAAAGATCTTTGTATGTTTCTCCATTCCCTAAACAAACGAATTCAATTGATAAAGCAGTATCCAAAGAAACAATAGGGTTGTATGAAACTTCTTCGGTTTTCAAAATACAGCTTTGTGTTGGATGAGGCTCAAAAAGATCCAGTTCGCTTTTCATGCATTCAATGTGATTACTCATTTTGATTTGGAAAAACTAACACATGTTTAAAATTTGAGTGTGTGCATAGCAGAGAAAAACAATGAGAGCAGAGAATTCACTGAGCGAAAAAAACGTATTTTTTTTATTTCATTTTTCGTTAATTCAAAAGTGGAATAGGCACTAAAATTGAGTATTTTATTAAAAAAAAAGGTTTGCTAGCAACATTTCTTCAACAAATGAAAAACTACGCTTTCCTATCTATATTCTCCATGAAGAAAACTTTTTCCAACCCAATTTCTGAGAAAAAGTTTTTCTTTTTCCAACCCAATTTTCTCAGTGGAAACATTTTGATTTTTAAGTTTGGGCTGTCAAATAAGTCGAAATGAGAGCAATTGAGAAAGCTTCTAAAAAAAATTGAAAGTTCTCACACTGTCAGTGTGCCGGCAGCGCTGCGGCAGAATTTTCTACCCTATACTCGCGTATAGGTATAGGTATACCCTATACTCGCGTATAAATGAGAGTTTATTAATTTAATTAAAAAGTCCACTAAAGAAATTTCCAATACCACGACCATGCTAAACAATTCTTGGGGAAACATAGAGACTAACTATGTTACTTAAGCTTCCACCGCACTGATTTAAATAATATTGATGATTACATTTCGCCATGATTGGTAAATCAATTCTAAATGTTAGTTAGCATTTAAATGTTCAATGTTAAATGTTAATAGAATGCTATTTTTGGCAAAGCAATACGACATGCCAAATTTTATAAGGATCGGCCGACTATATCCCATAGCTGCCATATAACCAATTGATCGGGAATGCTATAATTTTGGTGTTTTTATACCCTTGCAGAGGGTATTATAATTTTGGTCAAAATTGTGCAACGCAGTGAAGGAGACATCTCCGACCCTATAAAGTATATATATTCTTGATCAGGATCACCTCCTGAGTTGATATGAGCATGTCCGTCTGTCTGTGCGTCTGTTTGTCCGTCTGTCTGTCTGTTTCTACGCGAACTAGTCTCTCAGTTTTAAAGCTATCGTCTTGAAACTTTGCACACACCCTTCTTTTCTTTGCACGCAGTATATAAGTCGGAACGGCTATATCCTATAGCTGCCATATAACTGATTGATCGGAAATGGTATAACTTCGGTGTTTTTAGAGTTAGAGAGTTCAAATTTGACACAAGAGCTATTTTTAGGGCTATATTACGACATGCTAAATATTAAGGATCGGTCGACTATATCCTATAGCTGCCATATAACTGAACGATCGGAAATGACCCAACTTTTGTGTTTTTGAAGATAGAAGTTTGGGACATTTTTAGGTTTTGTATTATAATAAATTGGGTTATATTATCATATTTTCATAAGGATCGGCCAACTATATCCGATGTTTGCGATATATATCCGGTTTTAACTGCAAGGGTATATCAACTTCGGCTCCGCCCGAAGTTAGCTTTCCTTTCTTGTTTTAATTCATGTTTTAGAATAATATATATATATATATAAGAGAAGAATTAATATTATTAAATTAAGTTCAAGAATTAAATTTAGCTACATTTTGAAATTAAGAATTAATAAATTTGCGAGGATATATATTCAAATGATTCAAGATTCATGACTTACAAAATTTACTGTATAAATCAAAAGACTGAGTAATTTCTTTCAGTGGTATTCACTTACCGAAGTTCACCGCTGTTGAGCTCAAGGACAGGAATGCTATAGGTGTTTATAATAATAATTAATAAAAATATTACAATAAAATTTGTTTGGCCATGCTCGAATATTATAGCAAAGTTCGTACTTCAATTAAATTCCAAATATTACTCTTTTAAATTCATCGTGACTTATATATATATTTTTTTTATTATAGCTTTGCTTTTATTTATTGAATCTACTCTTAATTTTGAGACTAACAATAAGTTGACGAATCTTAACATTAAAATTTAACTAACAGTATACTAAGACTGCATTCTGGTTGCGCGTCCCTCAGGTCGGTCGCTGGGTGGGTAAGACATTGCGACGAAGGCGTGATTGGTTGCTCAACCTTGTTAGACCTCTCGCCAGGTGGTTAGGGTGCACCGATAGCTTGGTTAAGTACTTTACCTTCTGTTCTGCGATCGCTTCTTTGACTGGTAGAATGTTTAAGTCGCGGTGTATGTTTTCGTTGCGAACGTACCACGGTGCCCCGGTGATTGTTCTCAAGATCTTCGACTGAACTCTTTGAATTATGTCAATTTTGCTATTGCTGGCGTTCCCCCATAACTGGGAGCCGTACATCCATATAGGTTTTAGTACCGAGTTGTACAGCAGGACTTTATATTCAAGGCTAAGAGGTGACCAAGCGTTAATAAGCCAATGAAGACCGCTGCCTTTTAGCTTTAGGTGTGTTCTTTTGGCTTCAATGTGCCGGCGCCATGTGAGTCTTCTGTCGAGATGTACTCCTAGGTATGTTACTTCGTTTGCTTGTGGGAGTAGAGTGTTGTTTAATGTTATCGGCGGGCAGTTTTGCCTGTTCAGAGTGAACGTAACATGCTTGCATTTTAGTTCGTTCACTTTAATTCGCCAGTCTGACAGCCATTTTTCGACATCGGCCATATGATGAGCTAGCTGCGCAGTTGCTTGAATCGGGCATTTTGAGCGGCTAAGAATAGCTGTGTCATCGGCAAACGTGGATGTTGTTAGACGTGTGCTTGTCGGGATATCTGCTGTGTAGAGGACATATAATATTGGCCCTAGCACGCTGCCTTGAGAAACTCCAGCTCCAACAGTGTAATCATCGGATATAGCGGTATTGCACCTCACGACAAATTTTCTGTCGTGAAGGTAAGACTCCAAAATCTTATGGGTGCTGTAGGGGAGCATTGTCTTGATCTTGTACATTAGACCTTCCAGCCAGACTCTATCGAATGCTTGAGAGACATCTAAAAATATGGCAGTACAGTACTCTCGTTTTTCGAACGCATTCCGAATTTCGGATGTTATCCGGTTGACCTGCTCAATTGTTCCATGCTTTTCACGAAACCCAAATTGGTGTGACGGGATTCCTTCCTGGATTCTCAGGTATGTGTTTATCCGAGTCATTAGGCATTTTTCAAAGGGTTTAGATAGGCAAGAGAGTAGGCTTATAGGTTTATACGACGTGGGGATAGTGTGGTCTTTTCCCGGCTTTGCTATCATTATTATAATTGACTTTTTCCATCTCACTGGAAAGTGGCCAAGTTTTGCGATGACATTAAATAGCTAGGTGAGAGTGCAAACGGCACAGTATGGGAGCTCAATGATCATTTTGGGAGTTATGAGGTCGCAGCCCGGGGATTTTTTCGGATTCAGTTGTCGTTTGATGATGTTAACGATTTCGTTTGGACGAAACTCAATCGGCTCATGTTGAGGCTGGGGCTCATCTGATAGAGTCGGCAAAGTAAACGCATTGGTGGCAGGATTTGGTTGGAAGACATTTTTAAGGTGTTTGGCAAACGTACTGGCTCTGTGGAATTTCTAATAGGCATCACGGTTTCTTTCGGTGAGCTCAGAGTTGGGTGAGCTCTCCATAGTGAGTGTTTCGTACTGTTAGTTGACAATTGCTCTATGTAGCGGTGGTGGACATACGTTTCTTCTTGCTGTAGAGCTTGATCAAGTTGACGTGAGGCATGTTTGAAGCGTTGCTTAGCAGATGGCGATCTGTGACATTGCCATTCTAGACGTAAGCGTCGCTTTTCGAGGACGAGCTGTTCGATTTGTAGATTTGTCTTCTTTTGATTGCGTTGTGTGTTTATAATTTGAGGTGTGGAAACTCGAGCTGCAGAGACGAGTACAGACTCCAGCGAATTAACAAAACTGTCTACGTTGGCTTCGTCGCTGAGGTGAGGACTCAGCTCAATGTGTGAGCTGATGTACTTCCTGTACTTAACCCAATTGGTTTTATGTGAGGTCAGATTTGATGATTGATCCCATGTTCCTGGGTGTTGGAGTAGAGTAAAAAGGACAGGCGAGTGATCAGATGAAAGATCCGAAAGGCATTCGGCGCATATCAGATTTTTAGGAATGTTTTTGGTAATCGCAAAGTCAATTAAATCGGGAAGTTTCTTTGGGTGTGCCGGCCAGTATGTTGGTATGCCAGAAGAAGCATAGTCTAGCTTGTTCTTAGCTTTGATAATTGCATTATAGGGCTGCTTTCCTTTTGGGGTCACGAGACGAGATCCCAGTATTTGTGCTTGGCATTGTAGTCTCCTGCTGCTATGAAGTGGTCTCCGATTGAGTTAAAAAACTGCATAAACTCATCTTCGGATATGGTGAAGCGTGGGGGGCAGTATACGGCAGCTAGAGTTAATTGCTTGCCAGTATTTAGGTGTATATTTATTGATGTGGCCTGTAGGTAGTTTTTTGCAAATTTCGTATGATAATGGTGCTTGATACGGCTTCTGATTAAAATTCCATTCGTAGATATTCGTAGGGAAGTCATTATTTGGATTGTTGTGAAACCAGCATTTGTATTAATAGATTTTGGTTTCGCATTAGATCTTGCATAGTTGTACGCATAAACGACATGAACTCCGTAAGGCTTTGTTGTAGACTGCACATCATAGCTTCAAAGTTATTTTTTGGCTGCTCCGGAAGTTGATACTGCTGAGCCGTGTTCGGTTCTTGGTGTGCTGATTGCGGCAGTGAGCTTTTTGAGGCTGGGGTAGCCAGTCCTGATTTTAAAGCGCTTGCGTATGTAACATTTTTGTCAGAGTTTATAAGTCCTAGTGAGGATCTGGCTGCAGTCGAGAAGAAGACTTCAGGGTTTGACCTGGAGGCTATGGACTGATTATTTTGGGTGCGGGCAGTAAATCCCATCTGGTGGATGCGACTTTTCAGCTCCTTATAAACTGGGCAACCTCTATAGTTAGCAGTGTGATTTCCACCGCAGTTGCCGCACTTTTTCGAGTTTTGGTCATCTTTGCTCGCTGGGCAGTGTGCGGAGTCATGAAGCTCACCACAAACTACACAAACTGGGCGCAGTTTACAGTAAGACCTTGTATGGCCATATTCTTGGCAGTTCGCACATTGTACCGGGCCTTTGCGTTTGTGCGGCTCCTCAACTGTAATTCTGCGGTGCAGCAGGAACTGAAGATTGTATATAGGGTGCACTTCGTATTTCTTGAGGGGCTTAATTTGTGGTTAGAGTTCAACCTTAAAGAGTGGCTGCGGCTTTCTATCCCTGTTAGAGATATTGAACACTGTCTTAGCGCTAAATCCCTTCTCTTGTAGCGCCTTTGTTATCTCTGCAGGCGGTACTTCGGGCTCTATGCCCTTAAGTACGACTTGCAAGCCCTTTCTGCTTTTTAGCTGATACGTATAAAAATTTTTCTTTTTTTTGTCGGTGAGGTATTTTGACAATACTCTGTAATTATCTTCAGACTTTGTTTGAACTTTTGTTTCCTGGATATTGCCCTTTACGAGTGGTATTATGTGAAAGTTGTCCTTGCCAATGAGCTCTATAATTTTGTTGACAAGAACGTTGGAACTTTTTTCTCGTATGTATATTGGCGGGGGCTTAGGCTTCCTTTTTTCGACTTCTGTTATATATATATATAAATACATATTTATTTATATTAAAATTAATCAAGAAAAGGTAAATAATTAGGAATAATTAAAAATAATTAGAAATTTATACATTAAATTATTTTCAAAATTGTAATTAAAAATAAAAAGGTGCGAGGGAAGTTTTCTTCCGTGAAGAACTCCATAATAAAATAAGCAAAATATAAACTGGAAAGCTTTGTAATAATTATTAAGCAGGCCAATGCTTATACAAATTCACTGATAAACAAGAAAGTAAAGCTAACTTCGGGCGGAGCCGAAGTTGATATACCCTTGCAGTTCAAACCGCATATACAACTAATGTCAACATATATCGCAGACATCGGATATAGTTGGCCGATCCTTATGAAATTTGGTAGGTTGGATCAACTGACCAAAAATAGAACCTGTATTAAATTCCAGCTTTCTATTTTTAAAAACACGAAAGTTGGGTCATTTCCGATCGTTCAGTTATATGGCAGCTATAGGATATAGGCAGCCGATCCTTATGAATTTTGGTAGGTTGGATCAACTGACCAAAAATAGAATCTGTATTAAATTCCAGCTTTCTATTTTTAAAAACACGAATGTTGGGTCATTTCCGATCGTTCAGTTATGTGGCAGCTATAGGATATAGTCGGCCGATCCTTATGAAATTCGGCACGGAAATTCGGAAATTCGATCCTTCGGCAAATTCGGCAATATTTTGCCAAAAATAGCTCTCATGTCAAATTTGAACTATCGGATATAGTTGGCCGATCCTTATGAGAATATGATAATATAACCCAATTTATTATAATACAAAATTTAAAACAAGTCCCAAACTTCTATCTTCAAAAATACCAAAGTTGGTGTTTCTACCAAAAATCATTTCCGATCGTTCAGTTATATGGCAGCTATAGGATATAGTCAACCGATGTTAATGAAATTTGGTAGGTTGGATCAACTGACCAAAAATAGAATCTGTACTTACTTTCAGCTTTCTATCTTCAAAAAGACGAAAGTTGGGTCATTTTCGATCGTTCAGTTATATCGCAGCTATAGGATATAGTCGACCGATCCTTATAAATGTCGTAATATTTTGCCAAAAATAGCTCTTGTGTCAAATTTGAACTGTCTAACTCTAAAAACACCAAAGTTATACCATTTCCGATCAATCAGTTATATGGCAGCTATAGGATATAGTCGACCGATCCCAGTCGTTCCGACTTATATACTGCGTGCAAAGGAAAGAAGGGTGTGTGCAAAGTTTCAAGTCGATAGCTTTAAAACTGAGAGACTAGTTCGCGTAGAAACAGACAGACAGACAGACGGACATGCTCATATCAACTCAGGAGGTGATCCTGATCAAGAATATATTTACTTTATAGGGTCGGAGATGTCTCCTTCACTGCGTTGCACACTTTTGGACAAAATTATAATACCCTCTGCAAGGGTATAAAAAAACTGCACTGCAGCCGCCTGTCGACTCCAAAAATTGATAAAAATGATTCCATCCGATTTTACCGGAATTAATTCCGGTCGAATGTCGCTGAATTCTTTAATTAAACTAGACGATTACATAATGTCGTACTAGTCTGTCGTACTAGTACTAACTCCTTGCTAGCCGATTGCATAACTCGGTACTAGCCGCACTGGCACGTGGCACTGGGGAAAATAATTCTTAAAAGAAAGCTGCACTGCACTAACTCAAAAACATACCTGGCATTAAAATCACTACAATGACTAATTCACTGATATCCACAGCAACTTCCGCTGGGGCTTAATAAATTTTCCATATATTTCATTATAATAAAAACGAGTTTACTTTTCTTAATTTAGGCTTAATAATGCAGCCTTATCTCTTAAGCGTATGCAAGTAAGTGTCTAAGCTTTCCTATGCAAATCTAGCCCTAACTATGCTAGAATAAAAAGCTCTAAAAAGCTTTCACATAACTGATGCTGCACTATTATCTCGATATGCAGAAAACCCAATAGATAAGATCACGTGATATTTTTCGTTCACTTATCCAAGGTGACCGGAGAATAATAGATACAACACTTTAAGCTTTTAAAAAGATCTTAAATTCTATGTTTTCTGTGATATAGATGCCCTATTGGAAATCCACACACTACACCACAGTTAATGCCACAAAAATCTTATTCGCAGGGGTCATTAACTTAAATTACTAATATTAACCAAAAAACAAGAAAGAAAAGCTAACTTCGGGCGGAGCCGAAGTTTATATACCCTTGCAGTTAAAACCGAATATATATCGCAAACATCGGATATAGTTGGCCGATCCTTATGATTACATCATATTAAAACTAATTAACTAAAAAATAAAAAATCTAAAAAAAGTCCCAAACTTCTATCTTCAAAAATACGAAAGTTGATATTTCTACCAAGTACCATTTCCGATCGTTCAGTTATATGGCAGCTATAGGATATCGTCGGCGGATCCTAATGAAATTTGGTAGGTTGGATCAACTGGCCAAAACTAGAATCTGTATTAAGTTTCAACTTTCTATCTTCAAAAACACGAAAGTTGGGTCATTTCCGATCGTTCAGTTATATGGCAGCCATAAGATATAGTCGACCGATTCTTATGAAATTTGGCAAGTCGTAATGGTTTGCCAAAAATAGCTCTTGTGTCAAATTTGAACTCTCTAACTCTAAAAACACCGAAGTTATATCATTTCCGATCAATCAGTTATATGGCAGCTATAGGATATAGTCGGCCGATCCGGGCCGTTCCGACTTATATACTGCGTGCAAAGGAAAGAAGGGTGTGTGCAAAGTTTCAAGACGATAGCTTTAAAACTGAGAGACTAGTTCGCGTAGAAACAGACAGACAGACGGACAGACAGACGCACAGACAGACGGACAGACGGACATGCTCATATCAACTCAGGAGGTGATCCTGATCAAGAATATAAGCGCTCCTTTAACCGATTGCCTGAAAAGAGGGTAAGGGCTACAGTGGACACCTGAAGCGGAGGTAGCGTTCCAGAAGCTAAAGCAAGCACTGACCTGTGCGCCGGTTTTAACCCACCCTGACTTCCGAAAGCACTTCTGGATTCAGTGCGATGCGAGTCATGTAGGTATCGGCGCGGTGTTGTTCCAGAAGGACGACGATAACGCTGAACGGCCGATCGCCTTCTTTTCGGCAAAGCTGCGAGGCGCACAGCTGAACTACAGTGTAACCGAGAAGGAGTGTCTGGCTGCAGTCAAAGCTGTTGAGAGGTTCCGTCCCTACATAGAGATGATGCCGTTCACCATCTTGACGGATCACGCGAGCCTTAAGTGGCTGATGTCTTTTAAAAATCTGGAGGGGAGACTGGCCAGATGGTTTCTAGCGCTACAGCCTTACCAGTTTAACATCGAACATCGGAAAGGAAAGGACAATGTGGTGGCCGATACTCTTTCACGCCCCAACGATGTAGAAGAGCTGAGCCTTGTGAACATGGAGACGACGGCATTCGCAAGTGAGGAGTACCTGGAAAGAGTAAAGTAAGTAAAAGAGCAAGGAGATCGATTCCCAGACTTAGGAGTTGAAGAAGGCTTACTTTTCAAGAAGACTCGTTTTTGCCGGGAGGACAGCGATGAGTTCGACTGGAAATTGTGGATCCCTGAGGAACTAACAAGTACATTAGTACAACAAGCTCATGAAGGGGAGATGGCTCTGCATGGGGGGATCCGGAAGACATTAGCGAGGCTACAGCGAATGTACTATTGGCCGAACATGGTGGTCGGATTCCTTAGTGAACATATTTTCACGCAATTGGGAATGCCGGAAATCATACACACGGACAATGGCAGGCAATTTATCTCTAAGGAATTTGAGGATATGATGCAGCTGTATGGGATAACGCACATGAAACGGCAAATACGCACCGCAAGCAAACGCATCCGAGCGCGTCAACCAGTCGGTACTCGCGGCCATTAGGGTGAATATCGGCGAGGATCATGCCCGATGGGATGAACGGTTACCGGAGGTGCAGGCGGCACTGAGGGCAGCGTCACATTGCTCGACAGGGGCGTCCCCATATTTCGCAATGTTCGGGCAACATATGTTTTCGAACGGTGGAGATTACCAACTGGCCCGAAAGCTTAAGCCGTTGAACGAGTCGGAGATTCAGCAGCTACGAAGATCGGGGAAACAGCAAGTCCAGGGTTCCGGAATAAAGGAACGTATTCACCAGGCCTACGAAGATGCGGCGCGGAGGTACAATTTAAAAACCAAGGAAGTCAAGTACTTACCGGGACAAGGAGTTTCTAAGCGGAACTTTGTACTTAGCAATCTCCGCAAGAACATCAACGCCAAGTTCTGCAAAAAATATGTTAAGTGTAGGGTATACAAAGTTCTGGGCAACTCACTGTACGCGCTGGAGAACCTACGAGGGCAACCGATAGGCATCTTTCATGCCAAAGATTTGAAACAATGAGGGCCCGGCTAGCTCCAGTATAAACGGAAATCTCAGGGCGTGGACGAAGCCTACGTTGGGCTAAGCATCAAAGCAGTCGACACTGTTCTTCCACTCCTGTTATCCTCGCAAGCTAAGAAAACCGTAGTGTCCTGTTAGGTGTCGATAGTCGCTACTAGCGATGGCACGACGGGGCTAGGGATGGCACATCGGAGCAAATTGAATGGACCCGAAGGACACGTGGGAAAAAAAATTAATAAAAAATTCTCAATAATTTTCTACGGAGCTCTAACGTGAGTACGAGGAAAAAATGAAATCGAAAACAGAAATTATAACGATTCATTTGAACTTCAGTACATTTCGAAGAAAGAGGACTTGGAGCTCGTCAACCAACTGGAGCCATCCGAAGGCGAAAATTTCTGCAGAAAAGGAAATTGGTTACCCTTTCCGGTTTTTTTGGAAAATTAGAAATTTAAAAAGTACCTGAAACCCTGTCCGTATCCTAGCGTAGATTATAAACTTTTTTATTTAAATTATTTATTTGGTGTTTATTTTTCTTGTATTTAATCTATTAACTGTATTCGTCCCAAGGTGCCTTGGTTAGGTGTTACGTTAATTCATGGTTAATATTTAAGAGTACTATCCAATGAAAGTATAAAAGATGAAATAAAAAAAAATTAAATTAGAATGAAATGCGAGTGATAAAATATAAAGGGGGGGGAAGTGAAAACGCGTAATCCAGAATGTGAGAGTGCCGATCGATTGTGATGATCCCACGGATCCAAGATTTGGACCAAGGATGGGAAGCCTTCGTGGTGTCCAATACCGTAGGTTCTCGTGTCCGCTGTGTATTTGTTTTGCGGAGTTGATGAATGATTTAACGTAGTCGTTTTTACTTTTGCGTGTTTGGAATTTATTTATTTTTTTTGTTGAATTAGTGTATTATTATTTATTATTTATTATTATTTATTCACCTTTTTTTTTTTTTTTTTGTGAGGCTGTCGTTTGGGTTTTTCCGGGTGTTCCCATTCCTGTAGGTGTTAACGCGTGCTAGCCGGCGAAGTGAAAAATCCCAAACAAGAAAAGAAACAGGCAGACCCTTACAAATTATAAACTTTGGCATTTGTTTCATGTGCCAACGATATGTTATTCTTAGCTTTATTGCGAATACACTGCAAATCATCGGAACGCTGTGTTTCCGCATTATCTTTTAAGAGATTTAAATTTCTTAACAGTTCGTAGTCTTTTCCGTGAAGAACCATCTTCTGACCGAAGGTCATAAAATAAGGCGAAAATCTAGTGCTTTGATGGATACTGGCTCTAAGCGCTGCGCTTATCTCCGGCAGATCTGAACCTATATATGCGCGTATCGCGGAGAAAACAGATCGGTTATTTCGGTTCTACCTAACCCTTCTCGATTGTTATCAACCTCAAGGATTTGTCCTTTACGTTGCATTGACCTGGTCTGTACCCCTCTTTTTGGTATAGCACCTTTCCCTCTGTTACTGGAATTACCTCTGGATGGTTCAACGCTAGGATCTAAAGTTTCTCCTACAGTCTCTGCCTCGTTCAATTCAATCATTAAATTATTGGTTGCAAGAGAAAGCCGGTTAACCGAGCAACTACTATTGCAAACTGGACAAATTGACTTTACTTGTAAAAGTGGCATTAAACAGCTGTAATGAAATTTATGATTACAAGGAGTCGTTGCTAACATCTCATTCAATGTCACATGCTCGCAACAAATTGAACAAATAGTTTCCTGCTCTCCTACGCTTTCAGCCGGATTCTCTAAACTGTGTGTTACTGCCATGGTGAAATACTAAATTATCTCTCCGATACACAAATGATCAAATTTAAAGAAAAAAATATAGAATTAGATATATAATAATAAAAACAAGAAAGAAAAGCTAACTTCGGGCGGAGCCGAAGTTGATATACCCTTGCAGTTAAAACCGGATATATATCGCAAACATCGGATATAGTTGGCCGATCCTTATTAGAATATGATAATATAACCCAATTTATTATAATACAAAATTTAAAACAAGTCCCAAACTTCTATCTTTAACAATACCAAAGTTGGTATTTCTACCAAAAACCATTTCCGATCGTTCAGTTATATGGCAGCTATAGGATATAGTCAACCGATGTTAATGAAATTTGGTAGGTTGGATCAACTGACCAAAAATAGAATCTGTACTTACTTTCAGCTTTCTATCTTCAAAAAGACGAAAGTTGGGTCATTTTCGATCGTTCAGTTATATCGCAGCTATAGGATATAGTCGACCGATCCTTATAAATGTCGTAATATTTTGCCAAAAATAGCTCTTGTGTCAAATTTGAACTGTCTAACTCTAAAAACACCAAAGTTATACCATTTTCGATCAATCAGTTATATGGCAGCTATAGGATATAGTCGGCCGATCCGGGCCGTTAACCAACTCGTCAACCAACTGGAGCCATCCGAAGGCGAAAATTTCTGCAGAAAAGGAAATTGGTTACCCTTTCCGGTTTTTTTGGAAAATTAGAAATTTAAAAAGTACCTGAAACCCTGTCCGTATCCTAGCGTAGATTATAAACTTATTTATTTAAATTACTTATTTGGTTTTTATTTTTTTTTGTAATTAATCTATTAACTGTATTCGTCCCAAGGTGCCTTGGTTAGGTGTTAGGTTAATTCATGTTTAATATTTAAGAGTACTATCCAATGAAAGTATAAAAGATGAAATAAAAAAAAATTAAATTAGAATGAAATGTGAGTGATAAAATATAAAGGGGGGGGGGAAGTGAAAACGAGTAATCCAGAATGTGAGAGTGCAGATCGATTGTGATGATCCCACGGATCCAAGATTTGGACCAAGGATGGGAAGCCTTCGTGGTGTCCAATACCGTAGGTTCTCGTGTCCGCTGTGTATTTGTTTTGCGGAGTTGATGAATGATGTAACGTAGTCGTTTTTACTTTTGCTTGTTTGGAATTTATTTATTTTTTTTGTTGAATTAGTGTATTATTATTTATTATTTATTATTATTTATTCACCTTTTTTTTTTTTTTTTGTGAGGCTGTCGTTTGGGTTTTTCCGGGTGTTCCCATTCCTGTAGGTGTTAACGCGTGCTAGCCGGCGAAGTGAAAAATCCCAAACAAGAAAAGAAACAGGCAGACCCTTACAAATTATAAACTTTGGCATTTGTTTCATGTGCCAACGATATGTTATTCTTAGCTTTATTGCGAATACACTGCAAATCATCGGAACGCTGTGTTTCCGCATTATCTTTTAAGAGATTTAAATTTCTTAACAGTTCGTAGTCTTTTCCGTGAAGAACCATCTTCTGACCGAAGGTCATAAAATAAGGCGAAAATCTAGTGCTTTGATGGATACTGGCTCTAAGCGCTGCGCTTATCTCCGGCAGATCTGAACCTATATATGCGCGTATCGCGGAGAAAACAGATCGGTTATTTCGGTTCTACCTAACCCTTCTCGATTGTTATCAACCTCAAGGATTTGTCCTTTACGTTGCATTGACCTGGTCTGTACCCCTCTTTTGGTATAGCACCTTTCCCTCTGTTACTGGGATTACCTCTGGATGGTTCAACGCTAGGATCTAAAGTTTCTCCTACAGTCTCTGCCTCGTTCAATTCAATCATTAAATTATTGGTTGCAAGAGAAAGCCGGTTAACCGAGCAACTACTATTGCAAACTGGACAAATTGACTTTACTTGTAAAAGTGGCATTAAACAGCTGTAATGAAATTTATGATTACAAGGAGTCGTTGCTAACATCTCATTCAATGTCACATGCTCGCAACAAATTGAACAAATAGTTTCCTGCTCTCCTACGCTTTCAGCCGGATTCTCTAAACTGTGTGTTACTGCCATGGTGAAATACTAAATTATCTCTCCGATACACAAATGATCAAATTTAAAGAAAAAAACTTCTATCTTTAACAATACCAAAGTTGGTATTTCTACCAAAAACCATTTCCGATCGTTCAGTTATATGGCAGCTATAGGATATAGTCAACCGATGTTAATGAAATTTGGTAGGTTGGATCAACTGACCAAAAATAGAATCTGTACTTACTTTCAGCTTTCTATCTTCAAAAAGACGAAAGTTGGGTCATTTTCGATCGTTCAGTTATATCGCAGCTATAGGATATAGTCGACCGATCCTTATAAATGTCGTAATATTTTGCCAAAAATAGCTCTTGTGTCAAATTTGAACTGTCTAACTCTAAAAACACCAAAGTTATACCATTTTCGATCAATCAGTTATATGGCAGCTATAGGATATAGTCGGCCGATCCGGGCCGTTCCGACTTATATACTGCGTGCAAAGAAAAGAAGGTGTGTGCAAAGTTCAAGACGATAGCTTTTAAACTGAGAGACTAGTTCGCGTAGAAACAGACAGACAGACAGACGGACAGACGGACAGACGGACATGCTCATATCAACTCAGGAGGTGATCCTGATCAAGAATATATACACTTTTTAGGGTCGGAGATGTCTCCTTCACTGCGTTGCACACTTTTGACCAAAATTATAATACCCTCTGCAAGGGTATAAAAATATCAAACAAAAAAAAAAAAAAAAAAAATCCAAAATCAAAATCAATATATCAAAAAAAAAAAAAAAATAAAATCAAATCCAAAAATCAAAATCAAATCATATCCAAAATCAAAAAAAAAAAATTAAATCCGCCACCAAAACTCTTATATAGCTCTTCGGGAATCCGAAGTGTGCTGGAACACTTAACTGATAAAATAAAATCTCTCTTTCTCTGATTCTATTTGGGGATACTCTATTAAATTACTGACTCGCATAACTTCCGATAAAATGTACATCCAGTTGGTCAAGAGCTAAAATTCCTCCAGCGTCTTGCAGTTCCTAACCAGGATTTATTATACGGACTTGATACGTCTGAAATTATTGAGCTTGGTGAGGTCTGGTTATGCACAGCAGACGCTCTGGTCGATCAGTCAAATCTGCTGAACTGCAATCGCAATTCCGAGAGACGAACCGCTTATGGATTCCATTACTCTCCAAGTTAAACAGACTTCATAGGTATGACGAAAAAAAAAATACTATTTCGATATATCATTGTCTGACGGGTCAAGATGCCAAAAAAAACTCTAACTTCTTGCAGTTCCACGAAAGACGATAAAAAAAATAAAAGGAATCTGACTAGTTAATAACCTTCTAAAGCTAAAACTCTAATCAGGCCCCTCAAGTTGGGCGCCAATTTTATAATGTGTGGGATCGGTATAAGTTCCAAACAGAACCAAGATGCAAGGTGTTCTGCAAGGTCCAGAGGACATACCTTAGGGACGTATGGATGGGAGTGAAGGGCGTGCACTTCTTGTGGTCTTAGACTTAGCTCGACGGATGGGGGAGGTTCTTTTTCACGTATCCATACTACACATCATCAAAATAAATTAAGTGCACTTGCTCGAAAATTCAAGAAGAAACCCGGATGATTTTACTTTATAATCAAATCTCTGATTCTATTTGGGGATACTCTATTAAATTACTGACTCGCATAACTTCCGATAAAATGTACATCCAGTTGGTCAAGAGCTAAAATTCCTCCAGCGTCTTGCAGTTCCTAACCAGGATTTATTATACGGACTTGATACGTCTGAAATTATTGAGCTTGGTGAGGTCTGGTTATGCACAGCAGACGCTCTGGTCGATCAGTCAAATCTGCTGAACTGCAATCGCAATTCCGAGAGACGAACCGCTTATGGATTCCATTACTCTCCAAGTTAAACAGACTTCATAGGTATGACGAAAAAAAAAATACTATTTCGATATATCATTGTCTGACGGGTCAAGATGCCAAAAAAAAACTCTAACTTCTTGCAGTTCCACGAAAGACGATAAAAAAAATAAAAGGAATCTGACTAGTTAATAACCTTCTAAAGCTAAAACTCTAATCAGGCCCCTCAAGTTGGGCGCCAATTTTATAATGTGTGGGATCGGTATAAGTTCCAAACAGAACCAAGATGCAAGGTGTTCTGCAAGGTCCAGAGGACATACCTTAGGGACGTATGGATGGGAGTGAAGGGCGTGCACTTCTTGTGGTCTTAGACTTAGCTCGACGGATGGGGGAGGTTCTTTTTCACGTATCCATACTACACATCATCAAAATAAATTAAGTGCACTTGCTCGAAAATTCAAGAAGAAACCCGGATGATTTTACTTTATAATCAAATCCGAAAACAAGAAACAAATCCCCTAAAATACAAATAGCTTCAGAAGAGAGAGAGAGTGATTTCGATCAGTTGTAGGGTACTTAGATGTTCATTATACCCTAGTCTTAACCCACCCGACCTTGGCGAGATCTACGACGTTTGATTCGCCCCATATCACAATCCTATGTGATACCTATTGTGGTTCCAGCATGGCTATTTAAGGGTTCAGCGGCGGAACGGTTAGAGCCTTAAGCCTTCATAACGTTCAAAATATTCAAAGAAATAGTCTTATAAAATTGATTCATTTTGGCATTTCTATTTTCTGCTCTTAAAATCTATTAAAAATAGGTTCATTTTAATTCATGTTTTAGAATAATATATATATATAAGAGAAGAATTAATATTATTAAGTTAAGTTCAAGAATTAAATTTAGCTACATTTTGAAATTAAGAATTAATAAATTTGCGAGGATATATATTCAAATGATTCAAGATTCATGACTTACAAAATTTACTGTATAAATCAAAATACTGAGTAACTTCTTTCAGTGGTATCCACTTACCGAAGTTCACCGCTGTTGAGCTCAAGGACAGGAATGCTATAGGTGTTTATAATAATAATTATTAAAAATATTACAATAAAATTTGTTTGGCCATGCTCGAATATTATAGCAAAGTTCGTACTTCAATTAAATTCCAAATATTACTCTTTTAAATTCATCGTGACTTATATATATATAAATGCATATTTATTTATATTAAAATTAATCAAGAAAAGGTAAATAACTAGAAATAATTAAAAATAATTAGAAATTTATACATTAAATTATTTTCAAAATTGTAATTAAAAATAAAAAGGTGCGAGGGAAGTTTTCTTCCGTGAAGAACTTCATAATAAAATAAGCAAAATATAAACTGGAAAGCTTTGTAATAATTATTAAGCAGGCCAATGTTTATAAAAATTCACTGATAAAAAAAAAACTGCACTGCAGCCGCCTGGCGACTCGGATATAGTTGGCCGATCCTTATGATTACATCATAATAAAACCAATTAATTACAATAAAAAATCTAAAAAAAAAGTCCCAAGCTTCTATCTTCAAAAATACGAAAGTTGATATTTCTACCAAAAACCATTTCCGATCGTACAGTTATATGTCAGCTATAAGATATAGTCGGCCGATCGTTATGAAATTTGGTAGATCGGATTAACTGACCAAAAATATAATGTGTACCAAGTGCCAGCTTTCTATCATCAAAAACACGAAAGTTGGGTCATTTCCGATCGTTCAGTTATATGGCAGCAAAGATTATAAAGTACATAGATGGGACATCAGGGCCCAAAACGGTCAACTTTTTGCGTAGAGCTTGTTGGTGAGGGGGGAACGCACATGCATACGATTCTATTTTTAGAACTCTTTCCATGTATCCGTCAACAAAAATGTGAACCTATGTGTGTATGTGTGACTGCTCGCACGACGAAGTAAAAATGTTTTGGCTTCCAAATTTCAATTTCAATTTCTCGTTTCTGTTTTCGATGCGCCGATGTGGTAGTTGGTAGAACAAATAGTATTTTTGATCGCCGCAGATCGAGACAGGATGGTAGCGTAATGCATAGAGTTGTTACTCTATGTGTAATTTTTCTGTGTTCAAATCCTCGTAAGGACTTTGGACTTTGTCTTTCTTTTATAATTATTATTATTTTTTTTTCTTTAGTTGTAATATTTTTCTTTAATTTTACAATTGTAAAATTTTTTAATTCTTCATTATGGCCAATAAAATTTCAAGGGAGTCCTTCCGGCATTTTGTCATCCGACACGTCCGTCACTTATTTTTACTTTAATTGTTATAGAATGCAATTAAAATTAATAATAATAACGTAAAAATTAAAAGTAAAAAAAAAATAATAAAAAAATAAAAGTAAATATAAAAAGAATCATAAAACTAAAACTTTATCAAAATCGAAACCACCCGCTAATGAAATCGAACCCAGGACCCCATGAATAAGGACCACGCACTATCCACCTAGGCTACCCTCGAAGTTGATTTTATGATACTTAAAATTGGTGTTTAAGGAGGCGCTACAATCTATACCAAAAACAGAGTTGACGAGTAAGGATAGTAGAAGATATTTCTGATCTCTTTACTCTCACATTGGTTCGGTTACAACGTTTCAAACTTTCATCGTTCCAAAGATGTTACGATCTAAAAATAGAATTCTCTCTCTCCCTATCTCATCTGCCAGCCGTTTGTCGTGGAACCCGCTCTCAAATGTTTTCATTATTAAAGCTGGTTCCACGACGGAAAAAATGAAAACATTTGAGAGCGGGTTCCATGACGCGGCCTACCAAAATGCCGTAGAACCCGCACTTATAGACATTTTTACAGCGGGTTCCACTACGAACTGAGACGATGTTAAGGTGATTTTACAATTTTGTATTTTTTTTATTGGATTATAAATTTAGGAAAACACATTAAAATAATAAAACAATAATATAAATAGATTTAAAATTAAAAAAAAATGGATGTCCCGAGCCTGGTTTGAACTCATTTTACTTTGCACACCAGCCAAGCACTCTACCACTCGGCTATTCCTCATTCGTTGTCTCGCGAAAAATTTCGTTCGTTCCTCGTTCCAGCGGGTTCCACTGCTGGAACCCGCCATAGAACATTTTTCTTTGTATGAGATGTCTCATCTATGTACTTTGTAATCTTTGATGGCAGCTATAGGATATAGTCGGCCGATCCTTATGAAATTTGGCATGTCGTAATTTTTTGCCAAAAATAGCTCTCAATCCCCTCTCTTTCTTTCAAGCGAACGGTCGTGTTTTTTTTGTGCGCACTGCGTTTTATTAAAAATATTGGTAAACCGGTGTTTACATACTTTGTGAATTAAATCTTGTGAATCATAACAATCTTAAAGCCTAAACCGTATCGCTTCGCGAGTGCTGTGGTATATTTGGAATCGAATTAATAATTTGTCTAAATTCTATTCCAAGCATAGCTCAGCTCTTCTTCTTCCCCGGCTTATCTATATTTCTGCATTTCTCTTTTGCACTCTTTCAAAGCTCCCGCTTCGGCTTCTTGTTCGGCACAGTGGTTCAAGGTATTGTGTTTTTTAACTTTTTAAATATTAATTTTTGTCTTATTAAATAAAAAAAAAATAAAAAATAAATAAAATGGAATTTAAACTGGTCTGTGCCATTAAGTCTTGTAACAAGACAATTTCCACATCGCAGCCTAGCATCCGTTGCTGGTTATGTGAAAACGTCGTGCACGCCAAGTGCGCCGGTTTCACTGCATCAGTTTCGGATGCCATTTCCCGTAGGTCTGGGATACATTATTGTTGTGATAATTGTCGTGCTGTGCAAGGTGAAATGAGGTCGTTCATGAGACAGACCAAAAATGGATTTAAAGAGCTGATCACTGGTTTTCGTAAAATCAATGAACAGCTCTGTGCGCTGGACACTCAGTTTAGTGGCCTTCAGCTGCTAAATGAGTCCCCTAAGCGTGAGAAATCCGCTGTTTCTGATCCGCCTCAGCCTGCTCAGCCGACATTAATGCAGCCGCTTATATCTCTGGCCACCCCAAGGGCTAGAACTGAGAAAAATTCCTCCGAATTTCTCGGGGATAATGAGCAATTGTCCGATATGTCCGCCATGGCATCCCTTCAAGTGATGCCACAGGTCCTAGGGAACGAAACCCCTGATGCTGCAGTTCTTGTACCTGCGACACCAAAACCCTTACAGGTGATTCCTCCATCGAAACATATATTTGTTTCTCGGCTTGCCCCTGATACTTCAGAGATTGATATCTCGGCTTATATCAAAGCCAAAACTAAAGCCGATATAAAGGTGGAGGACATACAAAAATTTAAATACAATTATATAAGGCGCACGTCTTCTTTCAAGATTCGTGTGCCCGCGCTGATGTTCAAGACGATTTGTTCTCCCAGTTTTTGGCCAGAGAATCTTTTCGTCCAAGAACATCAGCCTAGTTCCAAAAAAAAAAAGTTAAAAAACCAGTGGGAGTGAGACTTCCCAATATCGGAACCACTGACCAACCCTCCACCTCTTCTTTGGCTACTAACCCAAAAAACTAGTTTCCTCATTAACTCTTACCTATCAGAATACTAGGGGGCTACGTAGCAAACTCCCCAAGCTATATTCTGATAGTTCTTTCTTTGCATCCCATATAATAGCATTTACAGAAACTTGGTTAAATCCGGAGATCTTTAGCTCCGAAGTTTTTCCAAGTAAGTACACCACTTTTAGACGGGATCGATCTCAGCGAAGAGGAGGTGGAGTCCTCATTTCGGTAGACTCTACTCTTGCTTCTGAAGAGGTGAAATCCCATGAGTTTGGTGACATAGAATTTATTTGCGTTAAAATCACTATGTCCGTTAAAGCTTTATACATTACATGTTCATATATACCTCCTATGTCTGAACCGCCTACATACTGGCAGCATTTGTCCGCCATTCGATACGTCTCTAATCTTATGACGGATCGTGACCAACTCGTAGCGGTGGGCGACTTTAATATCCCAGAATTAAAGTGGTCCAACGTCGATAACTCACCATCTTTGTCACTTATAACTTACCATGACTTCACCGCGGGCATGTTTGACATGTCCCTAGGTCAGATCAATCATGTTAGAAATTCGCTAGGTCGGCTTTTAGACTTATGTTTTGTGTCTGATCCTGATGGTACTGCTCTCTCCAGAGCTTTTCCCCTTTCATCCCCAGAGGATCCATATCACCCCACACTGGGGGTCTCAATCGAAACCACTCCTGGTATCGATCAGTTGTATCCGAGTGTGGTAAATAAGATTCGCTGTTTCCGTAAAGCTGATTTTCAGAAACTTAATAGCCTTATTGATACATTTGACTGGTCTGATATTCTGGCGTGCACTGATCTTAATGTCACTTTAGAAAAATTTTATTTTACTTTAAATAAATTTTTTGACTCATGTGTGCCTTGGAAATATCCGTCCGCTTCAACAAATCCTCCTTGGTTTACAAGGTGCCTCGCTAACTTAAAAAATAAAAAAAATAAGCTTTTACTTAAATATAAAAAAACCTGCAGTAGTGTTGATTTCTCAAGATACCTACTAGCTCGGTCGAATTTTACCGTGCATAACGCTGAATGTTACAGGAATTATATTGACCGCTGCCGGATACAATTTACTCAGGATCCAAAGCAGTTTTATAATTTTGTAAACACTAAGCGTAAACACGTATCTTTTTCACCCCTGCTTACGTTTGAAAATTCTTCTGCGACTTCGGATAAGGCCATTGCCGATCTATTCGCAGAATTTTTTCAAACAACTTATTCTCCTCCAAAATTGACTGATCAGCCTTACGCATATAACATTCAAGCAGCAAATCTTATTTTCTGTCCGTCTTTTTCTGAGAAAAACTTATTATCTGGTCTTTTAAGGGTAAAACCCATTTATTCGCCAGGCCCCGACGGAGTACCAGGCTGTGTGCTAAAATACTGCGCCAGGGCTCTGTGCAAACCTCTTCTAAGACTTTTCAACTTATCTTTGGAAACCTCGATTTTTCCCCTTAAGTGGAAGGAATCATTTATAATTCCCCTACATAAAAAAGGAAAAAGTCTGAGGCTGCCAACTACAGAGGCATCTATAAGTTGTCGGCAATTCCAAAGTTATTTGAAAAATTAATTACCCCTCATTTGCAACACCTTTGCTCTTCGATTATCACTCCTTGTCAGCATGGCTTTATTAAGCGTCGCTCCACCACCACAAACTTATTGGAGTTGACATCCTTTGTCATAGATGGCTTTTGTAAGGGATATCAAACCGATGTAATTTACACAGACTTCAGCAAAGCATTTGATTCAGTTAATCACTCACTCTTGTTGAGTAAACTGAATATGCTGGGTTTTCCTAAAGACCTCTTAACGTGGATCTCCAGCTACCTAGATGGAAGGACACAAAGAATTTTATTTAAAAACATTCAGTCCCGTCTGGTCCGTGCTACATCCGGCGTCCCTCAAGGAAGTCATCTTGGCCCGTTATTATTTACGCTTTTTATAAACGACTTGCCCCCTGCTTTAACGAACTCTCTAGTTCTTATGTATGCAGATGATGTAAAGCTTTGTCTTCAGTACAAATCCATCTCTGCCCAATGCAGTCTTCAGTCTGACCTTGATAACTTTCAAAAATGGTGTTTAGCTAATGATCTAATACTTAATGGATCAAAATGCAAGCATATGTCTTTTTATCGCTCTTGCCCTCTGCAAGCTACTTATTCTATTAATGGGATTGCCTTAGAAAAATTAACCCAGGTTAATGATCTCGGCATCCTATTACTTAAATTTATTACCATCAAACTTAAATTTGCCGACCATATTTCCTTAATGGTTAATAAGGCTAAAGGAGTCCTGGGTTTTATCAAAAGGTGGTCAAAAGAATTTAATGACCCCTATATAACCAAAACACTATTCATTTCTTTGGTCCGTCCTATACTGGAGTACGGTTCATGTGTCTGGAGTCCCCAATATGGAGTACATCAGGACCGCATAGAATCCGTACAAAAGAATTTCCTAATTTTTTCACTTAGAGGTCTAAACTGGGATGCAAACCTTCAACTTCCATCTTATAGTAGTAGACTCTTACTCATAAACTTACCTAGCTTAACAAATCGTAGAACAATGCTCGGTGTAGTTTTTCTGCATAACCTTATTAACGGGGATGTAGATAGCCAGCATTTACTAACACGCTTAAATTTTAACACCTAATAGAAGGACTCGAAACTTTAGTCCTCTGTTCCTTACCCGTTGTAGTTCGACATATGCACTGCATGACCCTTTTTGGGTATTATGTTCGAACTACAACGGTCTCTACTCTATTACATCTCTTTCCTGTCCCTCTAACTTAAAATATAGAATTTTAATAATTCTTAATTAATTAACAAATAACATATTAACATGCTTAATAATTAACAAATAACTTAATATATTCTAACAAATCGTTTCTTGAGCGCCCCTCGGTCGTCTGGGCCTCTAAGCTTTATGATGAATACAGGAATGCTAGCTGATGCTCTAATTGATGCACAAGCCATTTCCAAATTCTGAAAGACCGGTAAAAAAAAAAAAAAAAAAAAAAAAAAAATGTCAAATTTGACAAAACACACAGACAAAACTCTCTAACTCTATAGGATATAGTCGGCCGATCCCGGCCGTTCCGACTTATATACTACGTGCAAAGAAAAGAAGGGTGTGTGCAAAGTTTCAAGACGATAGATTTAAAACTGAGAGACTAGTTCGCGTAGAAACAGACAGACAGACAGACGGACAGACGGACATGCTCATATCAACTCAGGAGAATCAAGAATATATATACTTTATAGGGTCGGAGATGTCTCCTTCACTGCGTTGCACACTTTTGGACAAAATTATAATACCCTCTGCAAGGGTATAATGATTCCATCCGATTTGATCGGAATTAATTCCGGTCGAATGTCGCTGAATTCTTTTATTAAACTAGACGATTACATAATGTCGTACTAGTCAATTACGTAACTCCTTGCTAGCCGATTGCATAACTCGGTACTAGCCGCACTGGCACGTGGCACTGGGGAAAATAATTCTTTAAAGAAAACTGCACTGCACTAACTCAAAAACATACCTGGCATTAAAATCACTAAAATCACTAATTCACTGATATCCACAGCAACTTCCGCTGGGGCTTAATAAATTTTCCATATATTTCATTATAATAAAAACGAGTTTACTTTTCTTAATTTAGGCTTAATAATGCAGCCTTATCTCTTAAGCGTATGCAAGTAAGTGTCTAAGCTTCTGTAGTATGCACATATATTGAATACCCACTGTACCGAGAGTACTTAAAGGGTGCGCACTGTAACACTCTGTTGCAGTGTTTACATAATCCAAAGTCCCGGTCATAAACCTTAAGTGGCCGAAATATGAACCGATCGTTATGGCTTAGCCCGCACACAGGAAGTGCTAGTGTCAGCATAATCGTAACAAACGGTCAGCATATGCATACCCCTCGCGCCTCCACTTGAGAGCGCATAACAACGTATATTATTATATTCCTTTATATATAAGTACATAGCCGTCTCTCTGCCGCCGCCTGCGAGCAGCGCTGCTACGAGACTTAGCCTTACTTAGACTTAAGAAATATTGTAAAAGACAGAGACATTGATCGTTGGAGCGGCACCTCAGCTGCTCCTTCCAAATAAAAACGAACCAAACTCAACTCTTGGTAATATCCTTCATCACATGGCGACCGTGACAGCGATGGAACATCGAAGGATTAAAAGGGATATACCCAGGAGGATTCGCATAAGCAAAAAAAAGCCTGATAAACTGGATAAACTGGAAAATAACTGGAAAATCAAAAATGAATAATAAATCTACAAAAAATCTGAGTGAGTAGAGTGAAAGCAATGGGCAATCGCGGAGGAATTACCTAAAGTGGCTACTCTACGTAAACACTCCACCTCCCGCGTGGGCTACAGCCCAAAAACTTCAAACACCTCCTGCGCCACCGAGGGAACGTCAGCCTAGCCAAACCGGCGACGACCAGCTGACGGGGAAAAAAAAATGGAAATCAACTGAGGAGAAACATTTTTTTTAACCCATGCACTGCGATGCATATTTTTATACCCTTGCAGAGGGTATTATAATTTTGGTCAAAAGTGTGCAACGCAGTGAAGGAGACATCTCCGACCCTATAAAGTATATATATTCTTGATCAGGATCACCTCCTGAGTTGATATGAGCATGTCCGTCTGTCCGTCTGTCCGTCGGTCCGTCTGTCCGTCTGTCTGTCTGTTTCTACGCGAACTAGTCTCTCAGTTTTAAAGCTATCGACTTGAAACTTTGCACACACCCTTCTTTCTTTTGCACGCAGTATATAAGTCGGAACGGCCCGGATCGGCCGACTATATTCTATAGCTGCCATATAACTGATTGATCGGAAATGGTATAACTTCGGTGTTTTTAAAGTAAGACAGTTCAAATTTTACACGAGCGCTATTTTTGGCGTATAAAATAATACGACATGCTTAATTTCGTAAGGATCGGCCGACTATATCCTATAGCTGCCATATAACTGAACGATCGGAAATGACCCAACTTTCGTGTTTTTGAAGATAGAAAGCTGGAACTTGGTACAGATTATATTAATCTGTCAGTTAATCCGACCTACCAAATTTCATAACGATCGGCCGACTATATCTTATAGCTGCCATATAACTGAACGATCGGAAATGATTTTTGGTAGAAACACCAACTTTGGTATTTTTGAAGATAGAAGTTTGGGACTTGTTTTAAATTTTGTATTATAATAAATTGGGTTATATTATCATATTCTCATAAGGATCGGCCAACTATATCCGATGTTTGCGATATATATCCGGTTTTAACTGCAAGGGTATATCAACTTCGGCTCCGCCCGAAGTTAGTTTTCCTTTCTTGTTTTTATATAATATAATATTATTTGAAAAATTGAGCGGAACCTCTTTTGCCCAATTTGAAAGTATGGCCCGTATAGCTGTACAAATAACACAGTGCGACAAAAAAAGAAAAGTTGGAGGAACTTTTGAAGAGACCTAGTATGAATTGTTCATTAGGTCGAGTATAGTATAAAACCATGTTTGAAATTTTTCATACACCATCAAATCTCGATTTATTTCGAAAAAACGGTTTTTCAAAAGTGTTTTGCTCTTAAAAATTCCTGAACGCGTAATTTTAATCCGATTTTCAATTTTTTTACGTTTTTCAATAGTTAAATGTTGTAGCTTTTGAAAAAAAAATACATCTTTAATTTATTTAAACAGAAAGGATACAAATTTTACAATAGAAACTGACATTTTTGAATTTTTGTCATGTTTTTCAAACTTTGATGCCATTTTTTCGGTACAACTTCCAAGAAATAGTATCATTCTTAACACATATCAATATTGTCTCATTAATCCTGAATAAAACAAGACCAATTTTATTACAATTAATTACAAAAATACAAAATTACAAAATTATGAAAATTGTTGAAGTTATAACGCTTTTCCCAAAACAAGTTTACTAGCGCTCAGGAGTAAAAGTGTGTGAAAGAAAGGAATGGGCGGTATGGAATGGCACACTATTGCTCCGGAAAGCTATGAAGATTGGACTGACTTGTTTTGGGAAAAGCGTTATAACCGAGTGGTAGAGTGCTTGGATGGTGTGCAAAGTAAAACGAGTTCAAACCAGGCTCGGGACATCCATTTTTTTTAATTTTAAATCTATTTATATTATTGTTTTATTATTTTAATGTGTTTTCCTAAATTTATAATCCAATAAAAAAAATACAAAATTGTAAAATAACCTTAACATCGTCTCAGTTCGTAGTGGAACGCGCTGTAAAAATGTCTATAAGTGCGGGTTCTACGGCATTTTGGCAGGCCGCGTCGTGGAACCCGCTCTCAAATGTTTTCGTTTTTCCGTCGTGGAACCCGCTGTAATAATGAAAACATTTGAGAGCGGGTTCCACGACAAACGGCTGGCAGATGAGATAGGGAGTGAGAGAATTCTATTTTTAGATCGTAACATCTTTGGAACGATGAAAGTTCGAAACGTTGTAATCGAACAAATGTTAAAGAGTAAAGAGATCAGAAATATCTTTTACTATCCTTACTCGTCAACTCTGTTTTTGGTATAGATTGTAGCGCCTCCTTTAACACCAATTTTAAGTATCATAAAATTAACTTCGAGGGTAGTCTAGATGGATAGTTCGTGGTCCTTATTCATGGGGTCCTGGGTTCGACTTCATTAGCGGGCGGTTGTTTCGATTTTGATAGAGTTTTAGTTTTATGATTATTTTTATGTTTACATATATTTTTTTATTATTTTTTTTTTCTAATTTTAATTTTTACGTTATTATTATTATTTTTAATTGCATTCTATAACAATTTAAGTAAAAATAAGTGGCGGATGGGTCGGATGAGAAAATGCCGGAAGGACTCCCTTGAAATTTTATTAGCCGGACATAATGAAGAATTAAACAATTTTACAATTGTAAAATTAAAGAAAAATATTACAACTAAAGAAAAAAAATAATAATAATTATAAAAGAAAGAAAAAGTTCAAAGTCCTTACGAGGATTTGAAAACAGAAAAATTTCACATAGAGTAACTACTCTATGCATTACGCTACCATCCTGTCTCGATCTGCGGCGATCAAAAATACTATTTGTTCTACCAACTACCACATCGGCGCATCGAAAACAGAAACGAGAAATTGAAATTGAAATTTGGAAGCCAAAAAATTTTTTCTCCGTCGTGCGAGCAGTCACACATACGCACATAGGTTGACATTTTTGTTGACGGGTATATGGAAAGAGTTCTAAAAATAGAATCGTATGCATGTGCGTTTCCCCCCTCATCAACAAGCTCGACGCAAAAAGTTGACCGTTTTGGGCCCTGATGTCGCATCTATGTACTTTATAATCTTTGGTAATAGGTAGGAAAAAATGTTAGATAAAAACTCAGATTAAAAAAAAAACAAAATTTTTAATTTAAAGGAAAAAATACCATAAATTCCTAAAATTTATGTAAAATTTTAATTCTTTTCTAATGAAGAAAAAAATAAATAAATTCAAAAATAGCATAAATTCCTAAAATTTATGAAACATTTTAATACCTTTTTAATGAGAAGTAATAGCATAAGTAAAACAGATCAAATAAATGATTCTGACTACTACTTCCCAGAAAAATTAAGTAACATTACAAAATATGACTCAGAGAAAAATATAATGGAAATTGAAAAAAAAACATATACAATATCTAAAATGGGTTTAGTAGACACGAAAGTTGTAGATTCCACGGCAAATGTAGTTAATAAAATTGAATCCGAAAAAATCGATCTTCAAACAATTACAATATTGTTAATGATAATCGTTATTATAATGTTAGCAAGCGTATTGCTAAAATTGTATAAATTACACAACAAATGTTTAAAGAAAAAATTCCAGAGTCAAGCAAATGACCTGGACAAAATCTAAATAAAAAACCCAGAAAAAGCAAAAATTATTATACACAAATGTAAACACCTACAATCTAAGAAAATGAAATAACAGAAAATAAATATTAAAATATATTACGTAATTCTCTTTACGAAAATATGGCTAAACTAAAGGCATGGATTGGAACAAATTGTACGAGGAGTTATCAATAATTAAAACAAATTTTGACAGATCGTACAAGTCTCTAACTCAGAATAGACCCATTCAAAAGAATACGGTTAGGAAGCACGTTGAAATATTAGTAGAGTGCTTTAATGAAGCGCGTATGCTAATACATGATCATAGGGAAAGATTAAATCAAGATCATTGGTCACAGGTATCGAAACTTTTGATACGACTACCATCTAATTTAATATTTATTAAACAAAAGTTCAGTTTAGAAATATCATTACCAACCGTTCTAAACACTCTAACAGCAGTTGACACTGCACCTGACTCGGAATCAACAGAAACGAACGAATCTGAGTCAGAAGAGCTTCCCAAAGTAAACCCCAAAATAGAAGATGAAGATTTAAATAATCTTACTATTCCGGCGGTATACACTGATCTGGATAACTCTACAGATTCAGATACTTCGAGTGTCATAGAATACAAAATAGATAAATCCATCACAATGGCCCAAATTCTTCAGAGTTCTCATATGGGCATTGAATTTGTCGGATAACCCTCGAAGACGTGTTATTGAATCGCCTCCCACTAGAGTGAGGCCAAGAATCTCGTTCAAATGAGCCTGAAATATTAAACGACGGCTATTAAATCGTTTCTCCAACAAATTCAGCGCGACATCATAATTTTCATCGGAGACTTCCAAGGAGCGAACTGCTTCGAAAGCGGACTCCCGAAGGCAAGATCGCAACCTATGCAGCTTTTCCACCTTACTGATGCTCGGATTACCGCCGACGATTGTACAGAAAATCGAGTAAAACTCAGGCCATTCAGAGTATCCACCGCTGAAGGTAGGAAGAGGCAAAGCTTGAAACCTTTGACCCGACCCCGAGTCAACCTGCATGGTGGACATTAGCTAGGGTGGAGTGGGCAGCAATTCGGGAAGAGCGAAGGGTCGTCTCGTGCTCAATTTCGGCCTGCATTGTCACTACCAGCTCCGAGACAGTCCATCGGAGCTCACTACTGATCTGCGAAATGTCCAAATCCTCAAGCTCCCCGTGGATGGCCTTGAAGTCGCTGAACATGGCGACTATCTGACCATGACGCACGTTGAGCATGGCATCGTCCACCTTGGAAACAGGCTGAAGAGCTCGTTGGATCCTCTGCAAGTCCTGGAGAATACCCAGGGCCTTGCACTTTAGAACAGCACTACGGGTTGGAGTGGGTGCTCCTGTGTCTGCGCCGCTGGAGTTCATGGTTGATTTATTAAGTTCCGACCAACCCGAAGTAAATAATTCCGGCGCCAAATTTTATCGCTCCAAATTTATTTGCTCACGACGAACACGACTTGTCCCACTGTGAGCTCAGAATTGTAGCGGAATTGTGGAACGTATATATATATATGAAGTCTATGCGCGGGCGAATGCACTTGCTTTGTGGAACGTAAATATGTATGTGTGCCAATAATAAATAATTTACCGGGCCACAACTGAACTGCCGTTAGGTTTATGTTTGGTTCTTAATTTGAATTTGTTTATTATTTTATATAAACCTGATTGCTTATTAGCACCAAAACCGTTCATGTAATTTTTTAATCTTTACCACATATGTTTTCGCGGGAATAGTTTGGTTTAGTTTTAGTTTGTATAGTTTTAGTAAATTATAGTTAATAATTTAGCTAATTATATTAACTAGATCACGTCGGGGTCACCAATGTTTGGTTATTGAGAGTTTTCAATGCCGGAAAATTAAAGACGAATTTAATTATAGTACGTTATATTTTATTTATGCCGCAGGCAGATGAAACTGGGATCAACCATTATGATCATCCAGTTTATGGTGCTAAGCAGTGACTAATAATATGGACAGAGAGTGCAGCTCGACTAGACATACGCGAAGCTAAAGCTCTCGATAGTGGAGAGGGCCGCCCGACATAGTGATTGCGAAGCTAAAGCTCTCTTAAAATAGGCCCGTTGAAGTCGAGCGGCCGAGAAAGAGTCGGCTTGCGACCAACTAAGGCGATATATCCATACTTTAGCTTAATAAATAAACTATAACTAAATTATTACACTAAACATTATTTAAACATAAACATTAACCGCCGTGCTGCTGCTTGACCCGACAACAGTCAAATATTGATTTTATTAATACAGCATCTAAGCTTATACCAGTTTTTGATGGTAAGGCTGAAAATTTAACAAGTTTCATTGATGCTTTACAAATAATACAATCAATAAAAGGCGAGCACGAAGAATTAGCTATTTCCATTATTAAAACAAAGCTAAAAGGTGTCGCCAGGAATCTAATCGGTAATGAAACAACAATTACTGAGGTGATTGCTAGACTAAAAAGCAACGTCATAGGCGAAACTGTTGAGGTATTATCAGCGAAGCTGATGAATCTACAGCAGCGCAATAAAACTGCTAACCAATAAACACAAGAAATTGAGCAGATGACGAAAGCCTTAGAAGGTGCATATATATCAGATGGTTTATCTTTAGAGCTAGCCAGGAATTATTCCATGCAGCATGCAGTCAAAGCAATGACTAAAAACTGCACAATCGATAAGGTAAAACTTATCATGCAAGCTGGCACATTCAGTACGATGAACGAAGCCGTTTCCAAATTTGTTAATAGTTGCACTGAAGCAACTGGGCAGTCAAACACTGTCCTATATTATAAGAATTATCCACAGCGCGGCTCAAATCGCGGACGTGGCAGTTATGGAGGTAGTTTTCGTTGTAATCACAATAACTACAATCACAATAACTACAACAACGGTAATTATAACAACAATTATCAGAATAACAATAATTATCAGAATAACAATAGAGGGCGAGGCCCATATAGAGGAAACTATAGAGGCAGTGGTAGCTCAAACCGAGGCCACAATAGCAATAACCAAGGCAATGTAAGATTGACACAAAATAATAACCAAAACACATCGGAAAACTCCCAAAACCCTTTAAATATTCAACAATAAATGAAGTGATTCACACTATTAATCTCAGCCAAAATATATTCGTTTCATTTTTTAATGTAGCTACTGGGAAAGAACTTATATTTTTAATGGACACAGGTGCAGACATTTCCATTCTAAAAGAAACTTCGGATAATTTCCAAAACATCCAAAATGATTACATCATAGACATAAAAGGCATAAGTCAAGAAATAATAAAATCCCAAGGTTTAGTTTCTATAGAGATACAGACCACCAATTAAATAGTTCCACACGATTTTCATATCCTAAATTCACATTTCCCAATTCCATGCGATGGAATAATAGGCATCGACTTTATTAAAAAATACAACAGTCAATTAGACTTCAAGCCATCTGAAGATTGGCTTATAATTAGACCCAATAATTTAAAATTCCCAATTAAAGTACCAATAGCTCATAGTTCTGGCAATAATTCAATACTTCTGCCAGCAAGATCCCAAGTTATTCGGAAAATTGAACTTAATTCAGCAGCAGACAGTGTATTAATTCCAAATCAGGAAATTCAACATGGTATTTACGTTGCAAATACCATAGCAACATCCAATAATGCCTTCATAAGATTATTAAACACAACAAATAACGACCAAGTAGTGAGTACAGATAATCTAATATATGAGTCACTTTCGAACTACGATGTAGTCAACACAAATCCAGACAATAGAAAAAAATCCGTAATATCACAACTGTCAAAAAACTTCCCTCCACAGTTCAAGTCTCAGCTTACTAGCCTATGCACCCAGTATAGCGATATATTCGGATTGGAAACCGAATCAATAACCACTAATAATTTTTATAAACAAAAACTGAGATTAAAAGATGATGAACCAGTTTATATAAAAACCTATCGAAGCCCACAAGTCAGGTGAATGAAATACAAAAACAAGTAGAAAAATTAATCTCAGACGGGATTGTCGAACCGTCAGTATCCGAATATAATAGCCCATTGTTACTGGTTCCTATGAAATCATCCCCCGGATCAAATGCAAAGAAATGGCGATTAGTAATTGACTATCGCCAGATTAATAAAAAATTACTATCTGATAAATTCCCATTACCTAGAATTGATGATATTTTAGATCAACTAGGTCGAGCAAAATACTTTTCATGTCTTGACTTAATGTCAGGATTCCATCAAATTGAACTAGAAAAAGGTTCAAGAGATATAACGTCTTTTTCAACGAGCAACGGCTCATATCGCTTCACGCGATTACCCTTCGGATTAAAAATAGCTCCTAATTCGGTTCAGAGAATGATGACTATTGCGTTCTCTGGTCTAGAACCTTCTCAAGCGTTTCTTTATATGGATGACTTAATAGTAATCGGTTGTTCCGAAAAACATATGCTTAAAAACTTAACAGATGTTTTTGAGAAATGTAGGAAATTCAACCTAAAGCTACATCCAGAAAAATGTTAATTTTTTATGCATGAAGTGACTTTTCTAGGTCATAAATGTACTGATAAAGGAATACTTCCAGATGACAAGAAATACGATGTCATTATGAACTACCCAGTTCCGCACGACGCGGACAGTGCTAGACGTTTTGTAGCATTCTGTAACTATTATAGACGCTTTATAAAAAATTTCGCCGATTATTCACGGCACATAAAAAGATTATGTAAAAGAATGTTCCTTTTAAATGGACGGATGAGTGTGAAAATGCATTCCAATACTTAAAAACAAAACTTATGGAACCTACCTTGCTACAATACCCAGATTTCACTAAAGAATTCTGCATAATAACAGATGCAAGTAAGCAAGCATGTGGAGCGGTTTTAACTCAAAATCATAATGGTCTCCAACTTCCCATTGCATACGCATCAAGAGCATTTACAAAAGGTGAAAGTAACAAATGTACTACTGAGCAGGAATTAGCTGCAATTCACTGGGCGATATTATATTTTAGACCATATATATATGGAACACATTTCTTAATAAGAACAGACCATAGACCTTTAATATACCTTTTCTTAATGACAAAAATTCCGCGCGGAAAATCAAGAACAAGAATTGCCAAGGCAATCTTTAAATAAAGCTTCTAAGCCCAACGTATACGACGTCATAAACAATGATGAAGTACGTAAAGTAGTGACCTTGCAGATAAAAAATATGTTATGTTTATTTAAACAAGGCAGAAAAATTACTGCAAGATATGATGTTAGCGATTTATATACTAATGGAGTTATTGATTTAGATCAATTTTTCCAAAGGCTTCAAATGCAAGCCGGTATACATAAAATCAGCCAACTCAAAGTGGCACCGTGGGAAAATATCTTTGAATATACTTCAATAGATAAATTTAAATTAATGGGCAATAAAATATTGAAAACATTAAGAGTAGCGCTACTCAACCCGGTGACCCAAATAACAAATTTAAAAGAAAAAGAAGCAATTTTGTCTACATTTCATGATGATCCAATTCGTCATTGGATCATACTGGCATATCAAAAACTTTGGCCAAAGTAAAAAGACACTATTACTGGAAAAGCATGTCTAAAGATATAACTGAGTACGTAAGAAAATGTCAAAAATGCCATAAATCAAAAATAACTAAACACACAAAGACCCCTTTAACAATTACAGACACACCAATAAATGCTTTGACAGAGTGATAGTGGACACTATTGGTCCACTGCCAAAATCAGAAAATGGCAATGAGTATGCAGTCACTTTAATATGTGTGTTGTGACTGCGCCGATAGAATACGGGAGTCAATGATTAGCAGAAGTCTGCTATGGGGCTTTGCTGTTGCCGTTTTATAAAAACACAGGGTTTGTTTCAAGTATGTCACTGAATTTAATTTTGAATTGATTTTAGAGATCAAACAATGTTGGCAGTATAACAAAAATGTGTTTCAGTCGTAATAATTGGAAGAAGCTTAGAGATGTCCCGCTTTCCAAAGGGACCGGGGTCTCGAGATCGATAGACATCAAGCAGGTATCGATTGTAGGGTTGTGGTATGCACTAACATTACGTAATGAACATTACGACAACGAAAATGACCGTACAATGTGATTTAACTAAGTATTTAGTTGCCATACCTCTTCCGAATAAAAATGCCAATACTGTCGCTAAAGCAATATTTGAATCTTTTATCCTGAAGTACGGTCCAAGAAGACGTTCATTACGGACATGGGAACAGAATATAAGAATTCAATTATAGACGATTTGTGCAAATATTTAAATATTGATAGAAAGAAGTCATAGAACTTTCAATGAATACATACGATCTTACATATCGGTTGATAAAACTGATTGGGACGTATGGCTTCAATATTTTGTCTTCTGTTTCAACACGACCCCCTCTATGGCACATACATATTGTCATTTGTCAAACAAGTAATTTGCCAAAACATTTTAATAGCATAGATAGTGTAGAAGCACTATATAATATAGATGACTATGCTAAGGAGAGTAAGTATAGATAAGAAGTAGCCTATAAAAGAGCTAGAGTTATGTTAGAAGCAAATAAGAATAGAAATAAACTACTATACGATCATAAAGTAAGGGATATAGATATATCAGTAGGTGACAAAGTTTTATTAAAAAACGAGACAGGTCATAAGTTAGATCATAAATATACAGGTCCGTATATAGCAGTGGTGCTCATCCCATTGCTCTCGCTGCTCATTTGTTTTTGCAAATGCTCATGCCTACCGAGTTGTGTGAGTCTGCTCACGCCATAAGATTCGTTGCTCACGCCATAAGCATCGTTGGTCCCATCATAAGCAAAGGGCAATTACAATAACAATTTTTCGTGTTTTCCCTATTCTCCTCAATCGTACTAATCCGAATGAATTTTGTTGTTGGAGTGCCGAAAACTTTTCACTGCAAGAAATTCATTCTTATTTTTGTTTCTGGTCGATCTGTAGCGATGAATTGGTTCTTCGCAGAACATTTTTTTTTAATTAAAAAGCTTTGCATATTTGTCATAGTATAATAATAAGCTGTTGTAAAATATGTAGTGCCTTTTTTTAATTGCTGTAATAAAATGTATTTTTTATTATATTGATATTTTTAAACCCCTTGTGAATGTTACTATAATTTTATTTTTCAGTGCAGCCACATGGATGGGGAAAAAATTCTCGCACCAATGTATTGGTGATTTTTTGCATTGGTATGGGAGTTTGCTCTTCCGTATGCAGAGCTTGGGCACCACTGGTATATAGTAACGGAAATAGGAGATAGAGATAACATAGTAAAAGCAAATAATAAACATAAAAAAACAATCAGTTCATAAGGATAAATTAAAAATCTTTATTTCATAAATTGCACTTAGTATGGCCATACAAAGACACACATACATAGAAAAATAAATACATTTCTTAGATAGACAATAAATACTTGGACTTAAGAAATATTGTAAAAGACAGAGACATTTTGATCGTTGGAGCGGCACCTCAGCTGCTCCTTCCAAATAAAAACCAACCAAACTCAACTCTTGGTAATATCCTTCATCACATGGCGACCGTGACAGCGATGGAACATCGAAGGATTAAAAGGGATATACCCAGGAGGATTCGCATAAGCAAAAAAGCCGGATAAACTGGATAAACTGGAAAATAACTGGAAAATCAAAAATGAATAATAAATCTACAAAAAATCTGAGTGAGTAGAGTGAAAGCAATGGGCAATCGCGGAGGAATTACCTAAAGTGGCTACTCTACGTAAGCACTCCACCTCCCGCGTGGGCTACAGCCCAAAAACTTCAATCAGAACTAGATTTTCTGAAAGAAAAATTAATGAGTAACAAGAATAAAAGCCCAAAAATTGCCGCCACTCACTCAGTACCAATAAGGAAAATTAATGAAAAAATAATAACAAAACCTCCACCACCAAAGCCATTACCGAAACTAAAAAAGACGTGCCCGAAGGATTGCCCTGGACCACTGGACAGCCCCCACTGCAACCACACCTGTGCGAGGACCGGCACCGGTAACGCCTGAGTCAAAAAGGCCCCGGACAGCAGCAGCAGCAAATAGAGTGCGGGAATACGCCACCTCCTGCGCCACCGAGGGAACGTCAGCCTAGCCAAACCGGCGACGACCAGCTGACGGGGAAAAAAAATGGAAATCAACTGAGGAGAAACATTTTTTTTAACCCATGCACTGCGTTGCATAATTTTTTTATTGCACTGCGATGCATATTTTTTTTATATAATATAATATTTTTTGAAAAATTAAGCGGAACCTCTTTTGCCCAATTTGAAAGTATGGCCCGTATAGCTGTACAAATAACACAGTGCCACAAAAAAAGAAAAGTTGGAGGAACTTTTGAAGAGACCTAGTAGGAATTGTTCATTAGGTCGAGTTTAGTATAAAACCATGTTTGAAATTTTTCATACACCATCAAATCTCGATTTATTTCGAAAAAACGGTTTTTCGAAAGTGTTTTGCTCTTAAAAATTCCTGAACGCGTAATTTTAAGCCGATTTTCATTTTTTTACGTTTTTTAATAGTTAAATGTTGTAGCTTTTGAAAAAATACATCTTTAATTTATTTAAACAGAAAGGATACAAATTTTACAATAGAAACTGACATTTTTGAATTTTTGTCATGTTTTTCAAACTTTGATGCCATTTTTCGGTACAACTTCCAAGAAATGGTATCATTCTTAACACATATCAATATTGTCTCATTAATCCTGAATAAAACAAGACCAATTTCATTACAAAATTATGAAAATTGTTGAAGTTATAACGCTTTTCCCAAAACAAGTTTACTAGCGCTCAGGAGTAAAAGTGTGTGAAAGAAAGGAATGGGCGACACTATTGCTCCGGAAAGCTATGAAGATTGGACTGATTTGTTTTTGGGAAAAGCATTATAACTTCAACAATTTTAATAATTTCGTAATGAAATTGGTCTTGTTTTATTCAAAATTAATGAGACAATATTGATATGTGCTAAGAATGATACCATTTCTTGGAAGTTGTACCGAAAAAATGGCGTCAAAGTTTGAAAAACATGACAAGAATTCAAAAATGTCAGTTTCTATTGTAAAATTTGTATCCTTTCTGTTTAAATAAATTAAAGATGTATTATTTTTTCAAAAGCTAACACATTTAACTATTGAAAAACGTAAAAAAATTGAAAATCGGCTTAAAATTACGCGTTCAGGAATTTTTAAGAGCAAAACACTTTCTATTGGAAATACAATTGGCAGCACTACCCGATATATATCGGGAGCTTTGTTATTTTTATAAGTATCTCCTCTAAGGCCTCTTCTTCTGTTCTGTCACCTCTATCGCCAACAACTTTGTTCTACAACACCTTCATTATTACAAATAAATAAACTAAACTATTAGTTTGCTAAACAAACTATTGCTCAGCCTAAAATACAACAGGTTAAGGGTCCAGCACGCTTCCACTGCGCCAGAGAATAGTTCAAAGAAGGATAGTGAACAAATAGTGAGTTCATATGGCAAAATTCAATTTGTGGTGAAATTGCCGGCACACACATATATACATCACGCATGTAAAAGTCTGAGTCTTCTGGGGACGCAAAAGAAGGCGTCTTGTTGGCAACCGAGGAAAGAAGCGTGTTCGTTGCTTGTGTAGCTACGTGAAATGTTAGCTTGTGTAGCATAACTAAACGCAGATCAAAAAGCAAAATGAGTATTGCTAGTATACGCATAGAGCCTTTGGGCAAAGACAATTTCGACACCTGGAAAATACAAATGCAGGCCCTTTTGATAAAAAATGACTCGTGGAAATATGTCAACGGGACTCTTTTAAAACCCGAAGATAATTTCGCACAATGGATAAACGAAGATGCAAAGGCTAAGTCCGATCTCATTTTGGCCATGTCAACATCGGAACTTAGGCATACGAAGAACTGCGAAACTGCAAATGATATATGGGTAAAGCTGCACAACACTTACCAGTCTACGGGGCCAGCCCGTAAAGCCCGCTGATCGTACTGAAAATGAATGCAGGCGGAGATATGAGAAGCCACATAGATAAGTTTTCCGATTTAGTTGACAAAATAAACGAAGTAAATCTGCTGAATATTGACGATCTGTTAACCATCTTGCTACTATACAGTATACCAGAGAAGTACGAACAGTTTCGAATTGCGATTGAAACTCAGGAAAACTTAATATCAACAGAAGCACTAAAAATTAAGTTACTAGACGAATACGAGGCAAGAAACAGAAATCCAAGCGAGTCGACGCCTGGAGCATTATTGGTGCACAAGAAGTATAATCCCAGCAAGCCGAAACAACTAAGCACCAATCAAAAATTTAAGTTTAAATGTTACAGCTGTGGAAAAGTCGGTCACCGTGCAGCTGAGTGCAGATCAAAGCCAATGAAGAACCAGAGCGAAAGCATGTACATCAACATTGCTAATTATACAAATAGTGATTGCAGTAACTGGTGTCTAGACTCTGGAGCAACGTCACACATGTGCTCACAGAAAAATATGTTCGAGACCCTGGAGCCAGCTGAAGGCTCGAAGCTCAGACTGGTAAATGATGAGGCCACAAATATAAAAGGATGTGGATCCGTGCAGTTCTCCCCAAACAACAAGTTCACCGCCAGCCTGAAAAACGCACTCTATGTACCGGATTTAAGAACCAATCTCTTATCGGTCTCAAAAATATGTGACCATGGCTTCAATGTAATATTCAAGAAAGAGAAAGCTGAGGTAGTTAGAGCCAAAGGAGAAGAATTAGTTTTTACCGCTCCTCGCAAGTTGGACTTGTACCAGATCGAGGAAACACACGAAAGCAGCCAGATCGCCATAAGTAAGCAAAACAGCATCAAAGAATGGCATGAGCGTTTCGGCCATCTAAATGAGCCGGATCTGAAAGAACTGATCGGAAAAGGTAAAGTTCAAGGAGATAAGGTAAACCTAAAGGAGAGTCTCCCAATTTGTGAAATATGCATCAAGGGGAAGCAGTCCCAGAAGCCGTTCCCAGTATCGAATTCAAGGGCAAGGGATGTACTAGAATTAATCCACAGCGACGTATGCGGGCCCATGCGAGTAAACAGCCACGGAGGCAGCCGTTATTTTCTGACATTTACAGATGACTTCTCGAAATGGTGCGAGCTCTACACCATCAAAAGTAAATCAGAAGTGTTCCAAAAATTTAAAGAATTCAAGAACTACGTAGAACGACGAACTGGAAAGAAGCTAAAAACAATCAGGTCAGATAACGGCACAGAATACACCAATAATGAGTTCAAAAATTACCTTGCAGCTCAAGGAATAAAGCATCAGTATTCCGTTGAATATACACCTCAAGAAAACGGCACAGCCGAACGTAAAAACCGTACCCTTGTGGAAATGACTCGCTGTCTCATGTTACAGGCTGCTCTGCCTGCGAGCTACTGGGCCGAAGCAATAAACACAGCTAACTACATAAGAAACAGATGTCCTTCAAGAAGCCTATGTGGAGAAACGCCTTTCAAGCTGTGGAACAATCGCATCCCAGTTGTGAAGCATATGCAGAAGTTTGGTCAAATTGCTTACTCACTGGACAAACGATCGAAAAGTAAGTTCAGCTCAAAATCCAGGAAATGTGTTTTCGTTGGATACTGCAGCGATGCCAAAGCTTATAGGCTGTATGATGTAGAAACCAAAACTTTAATTAAAAGCCGAGATGTCGTTTTTACACACTTTTTTGGGCACGACTATAAGTACGAGGATTTTATGGAATTCCCAATCAATATCGACATTGAACCAGTAGCAGTTGATCGACCAGAAAATGACGACCCAGATGACAACAACGGCAGCCAAACAGAAGATCCCGAGCCAGAGGACCCTGAACCAGATGATGAACAACCAGAACCGGAAATATGGATGAAACGTGGACGCGGAAGACCAAAGAAGATATTAACAGGCAAACCAGGAAGGCCCAAGTTAATGTACAATCAAATAATTGCAGACCGAATCGACACATCAAACCAGCAGCTCGAGTCCGATCAAGAAGACATATTCTATGAAGCCACCTCACTTGCAATGAACTCAAAGGAGCTAACTGCGAGCGCAGCTCTTAAAGGCACGAATGCCATCGAATGGAAGGAGGCATTGATCATTGAAAAAAGTCATTGAAAAAGAACAATACATGGGAGGTTGTCGATCGTCAGAAAAACCATAGGGTTATCGAAACGAAGTGGGTGCTACGAACAAAATATTCGCCCGACGGAAAGATAAATTTTTGAAAAGGTATTGATTACGACGAGACCTTTTCTCCAGTATCCCGAATGAGCTCAATAAGGACATTAATAGCTTTAGCCACGGAACTCGGATTGGATGTTCACCAATTCGATTTCAACAGCGCCTATTTAAATGGGGACATCGAGGAAGAACTTTATGTCAGCGTCCCACCTGAGTTCCAGGAAATATTGACAGCAAATGAGAAAAAGATGTATGGCCCCGAGAAGGTTTGCAAGTTAAGAAAGGCACTATATGGTCTAAAGCAGAGCGGTCGCCAATGGTACAAAAAGCTGGACTGCACACTCAAAGAACTGAATCTTAAACCACTCGCAGCCGATCAGTGCGTGTACTTAAAGCGTGAACGAAATGGGATCCTGATAGTATCGCTTTACGTAGACGACCTCATAATAGCAACAAATAACGTCCAAATGCTTTCGCAGTTGAAGCATGAATTGTCTAACAAATTCCAGATGAAAGATTTGGGCAAGATATCGTATTGTTTGGGCATAGAATTTAAACAAAGCGAAAACAAGACAGAATTCACCATGGCCCAACCAAAGTATATAGCAGACATCCTGAAACGTTTCAACATGGAAAACTGCAAGCCTGTAAATACTCCAATTAATACAAGCGAAAAATTGTCTACAGAAATGTGTCCAACCACAGAAAGCGAAAAGGAAGAAATGTCTAGTGTGCCATATCAGAGTTTGGTAGGAGCCTTAATGTGGCTGGCAGTATCAACGCGCCCTGATATAGCGTTCGCAGTGAGTGCACTAAGCCAATATAACACAAATTTTGGGAAACAGCACTGGATTGCTGCAAAAAGGGTATTACGCTACTTAAAAGGAACCCAAAACCATGGCTTGTTTTATAAACGAAGTGGCCAAAACCTAGTAGGCTACGCAGATGCTGACTGGGCCGCCAACATTGACGATCGCAGATCTTTCACAGGTTTTGCCTTCAAGTGCAGCAATATCCTGGGAAAGTAGAAAGCAACGGACGGTTGCATTGTCAAGCACAGAGGCGGAGTACATGGCCCTATCAGACTCATCAAAAGAAGCGGTTCACCTTAGAAGTTTCCTTAGCGAAGTTTTGGGGCAACTGAAGACAACTGTCATTCACAACGACAATCAAGGAGCCGGGCAACTTGCTTGCAACCCCGTATTTCACAAACGCACCAAGCATGTTGACATCCGCCACCATTTCATCCGAGAGCTGGTTGAAGAGAGAACTATATCCGTAAATTACATATCAACGACCGAGATGCCGACATATTAACAAAAGGACTTGGAGCCTCAAAACACAACACCTGTAAGACATCCTTGGGTGTATGTCCAGCCGATTAGCAGCTTACCAATTGAGGGGAAGTATTGGAAATACAATTGGCAGCACTACCCGATATATATCGGGAGCTTTGTTATTTTTATAAGTATCTCCTCTAAGGCCTCTTCTTCTGTTCTGTCACCTCTATAGCCAACAACTACAACTATCGCCAGTTATATTTACAAATAAATATAACTATTGCTCAGCCTAAAATACAACAGGTTATGGGCCCAGCACGCTTCCACTGCGCCAGAGAATAGTTCAAAGAAGGATAGTGAACAAATAGTGAGTTCATATGGCAAAATTCAATTTGTGGTGAAATTGCCGGCACACACATATATACATCACGCATGTAAAAGTCTGAGTCTTCTGGGGACGCAAAAAGAAGGCGTCTTGTTGGCAACAGAGGAAAGAAGCGTGTTCGTTGCTTGTGTAGCTACGTGAAATGTTAGCTTGTGTAGCATAACTAAACGCAGATCAAAAAGCAAAATGAGTATTGCTAGTATACGCATAGAGCCTTTGGGCAAAGACAATTTCGACACCTGGAAAATACAAATGCAGGCCCTTTTGATAAAAAATGACTCGTGGAAATATGTCAACGGGACTCTTTTAAAACCCGAAGATAATTTCGCACAATGGATAAACGAAGATGCAAAGGCTAAGTCCGATCTCATTTTGGCCATGTCAACATCGGAACTTAGGCATACGAAGAACTGCAAAACTGCAAATGATATATGGGTAAAGCTGCACAACACTTACCAGTCTACGGGGCCAGCCCGTAAAGCCCGCTGATCTTACTGAAAATGAATGCAGGCGGAGATATGAGAAGCCACATAGATAAGTTTTCCGATTTAGTTGACAAAATAAACGAAGTAAATCTGCTGAATATTGACGATCTGTTAACCATCTTGCTACTATACAGTATACCAGAGAAGTACGAACAGTTTCGAATTGCGATTGAAACTCAGGAAAACTTAATATCAACAGAAGCACTAAAAATTAAGTTACTAGACGAATACGAGGCAAGAAACAGAAATCCAAGCGAGTCGACGCCTGGAGCATTATTGGTGCACAAGAAGTATAATCCCAGCAAGCCGAAACAACTAAGCACCAATCAAAAATTTAAGTTTAAATGTTACAGCTGTGGAAAAGTCGGTCACCGTGCAGCTGAGTGCAGATCAAAGCCAATGAAGAACCAGAGCGAAAGCATGTACATCAACATTGCTAATTATACAAATAGTGATTGCAGTAACTGGTGTCTAGACTCTGGAGCAACGTCACACATGTGCTCACAGAAAAATATGTTCGAGACCCTGGAGCCAGCTGAAGGCTCGAAGCTCAGACTGCAGTTCTCCCCAAACAACAAGTTCACCGCCAGCCTGAAAAACGGACTCTATGTACCGGATTTAAGAACCAATCTCTTATCGGTCTCAAAAATATGTGACCATGGCTTCAATGTAATATTCAAGAAAGAGAAAGCTGAGGTAGTTAGAGCCAAAGGAGAAGAATTAGTTTTTACCGCTCCTCGCAAGTTGGACTTGTACCAGATCGAGGAAACACACGAAAGCAGCCAGATCGCCATAAGTAAGCAAAACAGCATCAAAGAATGGCATGAGCGTTTCGGCCATCTAAATGAGCCGGATCTGAAAGAACTGATCGGAAAAGGCAAAGTTCAAGGAGATAAGGTAAACCTAAAGGAGAGTCTCCCAATTTGTGAAATATGCATCAAGGGGAAGCAGTCCCAGAAGCCGTTCCCAGTATCGAATTCAAGGGCAAGGGATGTACTAGAATTAATCCACAGCGACGTATGCGGGCCCATGCGAGTAAACAGCCACGGAGGCAGCCGTTATTTTCTGACATTTACAGATGACTTCTCGAAATGGTGCGAGCTCTACACCATCAAAAGTAAATCAGAAGTGTTCCAAAAATTTAAAGAATTCAAGAACTACGTAGAACGACAAACTGGAAAGAAGCTAAAAACAATCAGGTCAGATAACGGCACAGAATACACCAATAATGAGTTCAAAAATTACCTTGCAGCTCAAGGAATAAAGCATCAGTATTCCGTTGAATATACACCTCAACAAAACGGCACAGCCGAACGTAAAAACCGTACCCTTGTGGAAATGACTCGCTGTCTCATGTTACAGGCTGCTCTGCCTGCGAGCTACTGGGCCGAAGCAATAAACACAGCTAACTACATAAGAAACAGATGTCCTTCAAGAAGCCTATGTGGAGAAACGCCTTTCAAGCTGTGGAACAATCGCATCCCAGTTGTGAAGCATATGCAGAAGTTTGGTCAAATTGCTTACTCACTGGACAAACGATCGAAAAGTAAGTTCAGCTCAAAATCCAGGAAATGTGTTTTCGTTGGATACTGCAGCGATGCCAAAGCTTATAGGCTGTATGATGTAGAAACCAAAACTTTAATTAAAAGCCGAGATGTCGTTTTTACACACTTATTTGGGCACGACTATAAGTACGAGGATTTTATGGAATTCCCAATCAATATCGACATTGAACCAGTAGCAGTTGATCGACCAGAAAATGACGACCCAGATGACAACAACGGCAGCCAAACAGAAGATCCCGAGCCAGAGGACCCTGAACCAGATGATGAACAACCAAAACCGGAAATATGGATGAAACGTGGACGCGGAAGACCAAAGAAGATATTAACAGGCAAACCAGGAAGGCCCAAGTTAATGTACAATCAAATAATTGCAGACCGAATCGACACATCAAACCAGCAGCCCGAGTCCGATCAAGAAGACATATTCTATGAAGCCACCTCACTTGCAATGAACTCAAAGGAGCTAACTGCGAGAGCAGCTCTTAAAGGCACGAACGCCATCGAATGGAAGGAGGCATTGATAAACGAGTACAAGTCATTGAAAAAGAACAATACATGGGAGGTTGTCGATCGTCAGAAAAACCATAAGGTTATCGAAACGAAGTGGGTGCTACGAACAAAATATTCGCCCGACGGAAAGATAAATTGTCGAAAAGCTCGATTGGTTGCAAAAGGATTTACACAAAGAAAGGCACTATATGGTCTAAAGCAGAGCGGTCGCCAATGGTACAAAAAGCTGGACTGCACACTCAAAGAACTGAATCTTAAAACGTGAACGAAATGGGATCCTGATAGTATCGCTTTACGTAGACGACCTCATAATAGCAACAAATAACGTCCAAATGCTTTCGCAGTTGAAGCATGAATTGTCTAACAAATTCCAGATGAAAGATTTGGGCAAGATATCGTATTGTTTGGGCATAGAATTTAAACAAAGCGAAGACAAGACAGAATTCACCATGGCCCAACCAAAGTATATAGCAGACATCCTGAAACGTTTCAACATGGAAAACTGCAAGCCTGTAAATACTCCAATTAATACAAGCGAAAAATTGTCTACAGAAATGTGTCCAACCACAGAAAGCGAAAAGGAAGAAATGTCTAGTGTGCCATATCAGAGTTTGGTAGGAGCCTTAATGTGGTTGGCAGTATCAACGCGCCCTGATATAGCGTTCGCAGTGAGTGCACTAAGCCAATATAACACAAATTTTGGGAAACAGCACTGGATTGCTGCAAAAAGGGTATTACGCTACTTAAAAGGAACCCAAAACCATGGCTTGTTTTATAAACGAAGTGGCCAAAACCTAGTAGGCTACGCAGATGCTGACTGGGCCGCCAACATTGACGATCGCAGATCTTTCACAGGTTTTGCCTTCAAGTGCAGCAATATCCTGGGAAAGTAGAAAGCAACGGACGGTTGCATTGTCAAGCACAGAGGCGGAGTACATGGCCCTATCAGACTCATCAAAAGAAGCGGTTCACCTTAGAAGTTTCCTTAGCGAAGTTTTGGGGCAACTGAAGACAACTGTCATTCACAACGACAATCAAGGAGCCGGTCAACTTGCTTGCAACCCCGTATTTCACAAACGCACCAAGCATGTTGACATCCGCCACCATTTCATCCGAGAGCTGGTTGAAGAGAGAACTATATCCGTAAATTACATATCAACGACCGAGATGCCGACATATTAACAAAAGGATTTGGAGCCTCAAAACACAACACCTGTAAGACATCCTTGGGTGTATGTCCAGCCGATTAGCAGCTTACCAATTGAGGGGAAGTATTGGAAATACAATTGGCAGCACTACCCGATATATATCGGGAGCTTTGTTATTTTTATAAGTATCTCCTCTAAGGCCTCTTCTTCTGTTCTGTCACCCCTATCGCCAACAACTTTGTTTCAACACCTTCATTATTACAAATAAATAGAACTATTGCTCAGCCTAAAATACAACACTTTTGAAAACCGTTTTTTCGAAATAAACCAAGATTTGATGGTGTATGAAAAATTTCAAACATGGTTTTATACTATACTCGACCTAATGAACAATTCCTACTAGGTCTCTTCAAAAGTTCCAAATCACTGTCGCACTGTGTAATAGCAAAGATTATAAAGTACATAGATGGGACATCTCATACAAAGAAAAATGTTCTATGGCGGGTTCCAGCAGTGGAACCCGCTGGAACGAGGAGAAATTTTTCGCGCGACAACGAATGAGGAATAGCCGAGTGGTAGAGTGCTTAGCTGGTGTGCAAAGTAAAACGAGTTCAAACCAGGCTCGGGACATCCATTTTTTTTTAATTTTAAATCAATTTATATTATTGTTTTATTATTTTGATGTGTTTTCCTAATTTTATAATCCAATAAAAAAATACAAAATTGTAAAATCATCTTAACATCGTCTCAGTTCGTAGTGGAACCCGCTGTAAAAATGTATATAAGTGCGGGTTCTACGGCATTTTGGCAGGCCGAGTCGTGGAACCCGCTCTCAAATGTTTTCATTTTCCGTCGTGGAACCCGCTGTAATAATGAAAACATTTGAGAGCGGGTTCCACGACAAACGGCTGGCAGATGAGAGATGGAAAGAGAGAATTATATTTTTAGATCGTAACATCTTTGGAACGATGAAAGCTTGAAACGTTGTAATCGAACCAATGTAAGAGTAAAGAGATCAGAAATATCTTTTACTATCCACTCGTCAGCTCTGTTTTTTTTACGGATTCTAGCGCCTCCTTTAACACCAATTTTAAGTACCATAAAATCAACTTCGAGGGTAGCCTAGATGGATAGTGCGTGGTCCTTATTCATGGGTCCTGGGTTCGACTTCATTAGCGGCCGGTTGTTTCGATTTTGATAAAGTTTTAGTTTTATGATTCTTTTTATATTTATTTTATTATACCCTTGCAGAGGGTATTATAATTTTGTAATTGTGCAACGCAGTGAAGGAGACACCTCCGACCCTATAAAGTATATATATTCTTGATCAGGATCACCTCCTGAGTTGATATGAGCATGTCCGTCTGTCCGTCTGTCTGTCTGTCTGTTTCTACGCGAACTAGTCTCTCAGTTTTAAAGCTATCGACTTGAAACTTTGCACACACCCTTCTATCCTTTGCACGCAGTATATAAGTCGGAACGACCGGGATCGGCCGACTATATCCTATAGCTGCCATATAACTGAACGATCGGAAATGACCCAACTTTCGTGTTTTTGATGATAGAAAGCTGGTACTTGGTACACATTCTATTTTTGGTCAGTTAATCTGATCTACCAATTTTCATAACGATCGGTTGACTATATCTTATAGCTGACATATAACTGAATGATCGGAAATGGTTTTTGGTAGAAATACCAACTTTGATATTTTTGAAGATAGAAGCTTGGAACTTTTTTTTTATACATTTTATTGTAATTAATTGGTTTTATGATGATATTCTCATAAGGACCGGCAACCTTTATCCGATGTTTGCGATTTTTATCCGCTTTTAACTGCAAGGGTATATCAACTTCGCCTCCGCCGAAGTTAGCTTTCCTTTCTTGTTTTTATTTTTTTTTTTTTTGCTTTTAATTTTTACGTTATTTTTATTATTTTTAATTGCATTCTATTAGAATCGTTGTAAAAATAAGTGACGGGTGTGTCGGATGCCGGAAGGACTCCCTTGAAATTTTATTAGCATTATATTAGCGGGACATACTAAAGAATAAAATAAAACAATTTAAAGAAGAATAAAACAATTTTACAATTGTAAAATTAAAGAAAAATATTACAATTAAGAAAAGAAAAAAATAATAATTATAAAAGAAAGAAAAAGTTCCAAGTCCTGACGAGGATTTGAACACAGAAAAATTACACAAGAGTAACTACTCTATGCACTACGCTACTATCCTGTCTCGATCTGCGGCGATCAAAAATACTATTTGTTATACCAACTACCACATCTGCGCATCGAAAACAGAAACGAGAAATTGAAATTGAAATTGAAATTTGGAAGCCAAAACATTTTTACTCCGTCGTGCAAGCAGTCACACATACAAGTTATCCAACCCCTAAATACAGGCCACTTATGGCTTTTATAAACAATATTTTTAATCTCTGCATTTGCCTTTGGCTTGATCTTTGGCTCAATTATCCAACCCATAAATCCAGGCCACTTATGGCTTTCCACTTATGAATTTTATAAACAATATTTTCAAACTCTGCATTTGCCTTTGGCTTTGTCTTTGGCTCTGAGGTCCGATCTCGGTTCCCCATAAACAAATCAAAATCTAAAGTAAACATCAGCTTCCCTCCGAAGCCCAATCAATTACGCCTTTTGCGTTTCAAGTACCCACCAAATTGCATCGATCAGCTTAATCGAATTTCACAATAAGATGCGACAGTTTCATCTTAAGCCTCTAATCTAAACACAACTGATGGCCGAGGTTCTTTGGATCAGATTTAGAATTAAGAAGTCAGTCCTATTTTGACCGAGACCGCGAACGGTTGACAAAAATATTTAAGAGAAATCAAAAGTGTCTTGTAATTGTTACGTTTAATAAATAAAGGTTTAACACGAAGTTGTGTGATTAAAAAATAAAATTTACATTTTTTTAATTCAACGAACTACAAAAATTTTAACTAACATACATAGGTTCACATTTTTGTTGACGCATACATTTAAAGAGTTCCAAATATAGAATCGCATGCATGTGCGTTCCCCCTCACCAACAAGCTCGACTAAAAAAAATGACCGTTTTGGGCCCTGATGTCCCATCTATGTACTTTACAATCTTTGGTAATAGCATTCCCGATCAATCAGTTGTGGCAGTTATAGGATATAGTCGGCCGATCCCTATAAAATTGGGCATGTCGTATTATTTTGCCAAAAATAGCATTCGTGTTGAACTCTCTAACCATAAAAATTTGAACTCTCTAACTCTAAAAACACCAAAGTTTTACCATTTTCGATCAATCAGTTATATGGCAGTTATAGGATATAGTCTGCCGATCCTTATAAAATTTGTCGTGTCGTATTGTTTTGCCAAAAATAGCATCCTTACGAGATCTGAATTCTCTAGCTATAAAACACCAAAGTAATCGCATTCCCGATCAATCAGTTATATGGCACATATAGGATATAGTCGGCCGATCTTTATAAAATTTGGCACGTCGTATTATTTTGCCAAAAATAGCATTCGTACGAAATCTGAAATCTTTAGCTATAAAAACACCAAAGTAATAGCAAAGATTATAAAGTACATAGATGGGACATCTCATACAAAGAAAAATGTTCTATGGAGGATTCCAGCAGTGGAACCCGCTGGAACGAGCGGGTTCCATTGCGCGACAAGTTAAGTTTGAGAAATTTTTCGCGCGACAACGAATGAGGAATACCCGAGTGGTAGAGTGCTTGGCTGGTGTGCAAAGTAAAACGAGTTCAAATCAGGCTCGGGAAGTCCATTTTTTTTAATTTTAAATCTATTTATATTGTTTTATTATTTTAATGTGTTTTCCTAAATTTATAATCCAATAAAAAAAATACAAAATTGTAAAATCATCTTAACATCGTCTCAGTTCGTAGTGGAACCCGCTGTAAAAATGTATATAAGTGCGGGTTCTACGGCATTTTGGCAGGCCGCGTCGTGGAACCCGCTGTAATAATGAAAACATTTGAGAGCGGGTTCCACGACAAACGGCTGGCAGATGAGATAGGGAGTGAGAGAATTCTATTTTTAGATCGTAACATCTTTGGAACGATGAAAGTTTGAAACGTTGTAATCGAACCAATGTAAGAGTAATAGATCAGAAATATCTTTTACTATCCTTACTCGTCAGCTCTTTTTTTTTTTACGGATTCTAGCGCCTCCTTTAACACCAATTTTAAGTATCATAAAATCAAATTCGGGGGTAGCCTAGATGGATAGTGCGTGGTCCTTATTCATGAGTCCTGGGTTCGACTTCATTAGCGGGCGGTTGTTTCGATTTTGATAAAGTTTTAGTTTTATGATAATTTTTATATTTATTTTATTATACCCTTGCAGAGGGTACTATAATTTTGTTCAAAAGTGTGCAACGCAGTGAAGGAGACATCTCCGACCCTATAAAGTATATATATTCTTGATCAGGATCACCTCCTGAGTTGATATGAGCATGTCCGTCTGTCCGTCTGTCTGTTTCTACGCAAACTAGTCTCTCAGTTTTAAAGCTATCGACTTGAAACTTTGCACACACCCTTCTTTCCTTTGCACGCGGTATATGATTCGGAACGGCCCGGATCGGCCGACTATATCCTATAGCTGCCATATAACTGATTGATCGGAAATGGTATAACGTTGGTGTTTTTAGAGTAAGAGAGTTCAAAATTGACATGAGAGCTATTTTTGGCAAAACAATAAGACATGCTAAATTTCATAAGGATCGGCCGACTATATCTTATAGCTGCCATATAACTGAACGATCGGAAATGACCCAACTTTCGTGTTTTTGAAGATAGAAAGCTGGAACTTGGTACAGATTCTATTCTATATTCCGGTTTTAACTGCAAAGGTATATCAACTTCGGCTCCGCCCGAAGTTAGCTATCCTTTCTTGTTTTTTTATTATTGTTTTTTTACTTTTAATTTTTACGTTATTATTATTATTTTTAATTGCATTCTATAAAAATTAAGGTAAAAATAAGTGACGGACGTGTCGGATGACAAAATGCCGGAAGGACTCCCTTGAAATTTTATTGGCCATAATGAAGAATTAAAAAATTTTACAATTGTAAAATTAAAGAAAAATATTACAACTAAGGAAAAAAAAATAATAATAATTATAAAAGAAAGACAAAGTCCAAAGTCCTTACGAGGATTTGAACACAGAAAAATTACACATAGAGTAACTACTCTATGCAATACGCTACCATCCTGTCTCGATCTGCGGGGATCAAAAATACTATTTGTTCTACCAACTACCACATCGGCGCATCGAAAACAGAAACGAGAAATTGAAATTGAAATTTGGAAGCCAAAACATTTTTACTCCGTCGTGCGAGCAGTCACACATACATACATAGGTTTACATTTTTGTTGACGGATAGTTGTAAAGAATTCTAAAAATTGAATCGAATGCATGTGCGTTCACCCCTCACCAACAAGCTCGACGCAAAATGTTGACCGTTTTGGGCCCTGATGTCCCATCTATGTACTTTATAATCTTTGACTATATCTTATAGCTGACATATAACTGAACGATCGGAAATGGTATTTGGTAGAAATATCAACTTTCGTATTTTTGAAGATAGAAGCTTGGGACTTTTTTTTAGATTTTTTATTGTTATTAATTGGTTTTATTATGAGGATCAGAAGGATCGGCCTTCAGAAGGAACTATATCCGATGTTTCCGATATATATCCGGTTTTAGCTGCAAGGGTATATCAACTTCGGCTCCGCCCGAAGTTAGCTTTGCTTTTTTTTTTTTTTTATTTTTCTTTAATTGTAATATTTATACCCTTGCAGAGGGTATTATAATTTTGTCCAAAAGTGTGCAACGCAGTGAAGGAGACATCTCCGACCCTATAAAGTATATATATTCTTGATCAGGATCACCTCCTGAGTTGATATGAGCATGTCCGTCTGTCTGTTTCTACGCAAGCTAGTCTCTCAGTTTTAAAGCTATCGACTTGAAACTTTGCACACACCCTTCTTTCCTTTGCACGCAGTATATAAGTCGGAACGGCCGGGATCGGCCGACTATATCCTTTAGCTGCCATATAACTGATTGATCGGAAATGGTATAACGTTGGTGTTTTTAGAGTTAGAGAGTTCCAAATTGACATGAGAGCTATTTTTCGCAAAATAATACGACAGGCCAAATTTCATAAGGATCGGCCGACTATATTTTATAGCTGCCATATAACTGAACGATCGGAAATGACCCAACTTTCGTGTTTTTGATGACAGAAAGCTGGCACTTGGTACACATTCTATTTTTGGTCAGTTAATCCGATCTACCAAATTTCATAACGATCGGTTGACTATATCAAAGATTATACAGTACATAGATGGGACATCTCATACAAAGAAAAATTTTCTATGGCGGGTTCCATTGCGCGACAAGTTAAGTTTGAGAAATTTTTCGCACCACAAAGAATGAGGAATAGCCGAGTGGTAGGTGTGCAAAGTAAAACGAATTCAAACTAGGCTCGGGACATCCCTTTTATTTTAATTTTAAATCTATTTATATTATATTTTTATTCTTTTAATGTATTTTTCTAAATTTATAATCCAATAAAAAAATATACAAAATTGTAAAATCACCTTAACATCGTCTCAGTTCGTAGTGGAACCCGCTGTAAAAATGTATATAAGTGCGGGTTCTACGGCATTTTGGCAGGCCGAGTCGTGGAACCCGCTCTCAAATGTTTTCATTTGTTCCGTCGTGGAACCCACTGTAATAATGAAAAAACATTTGAGAGCGGGTTCCACGACAAACGGCTGGCAGATGAGAGATGGAAAGAGAGAATTCTATTTTTAGATCGTAACATCTTTGGAACGATGAAAGTTTGAAACGTTGTAATCGAACCAATGTAAGAGTAATAGATCAGAAATATCTTTTACTATCCTTACTCGTCAGCTCTGTTTTTTTACGGATTCTAGCGCCTCCTTTAACACCAATTTTAAGTATAATAAAATCAACTTCGAGGGTAGCCTAGATGGATAGTGCGCGGTCCTATTCATGGGGTCCTGGGTTTGATTTCATTAGCGGGATGTTGTTTCAATTTCGATAAAGTTTTAGTTTTATGATTATTTTTATATATACTTTTATTTTTTTATTATTTTTTTTTTTACTTTTATTTTTTCGTTATTATTATTATTTTTAATTGCATTCTATTACAATTTTTGTAAAAATAAGTGACGGACGTGTCGGATGACAAAATACCGGAAGGACTCCCTTGAAATTTTATTAGCATTTTATTAGCGGGACATAATGAAGAAAAAAACAATTTTACAATTGTAAAATTAAAGAAAACAAGAAAGGAAAGCTCACTTCGGGCGGAGCCGAAGTTGATATCCTTGCAGTTAAAACCGGATATATATCGCAAGCCGATTCTTATGATTAAATCATAATAAAACCAATAAGCTACAATAAAAAATCTAAAAAAAGTCCCAAACTTCTATCTTCTGTTTCTGTTTCTGTTTTCGATGCGCCGATGTGGTAGTTGGTAGAACAAATAGTATTTTTGATCGCCGCAGATCGAGACAGGATGGTAGCGTAATGCATAGAGTAGTTACTCTATGTGTAATTTTTCGGTGTTAAAATCCTCGTAAGGACTTTGGACTTTCTTTCTTTTATAATTATTATTATTTTTTTTCTTTAGTTGTAATATTTTTCTTTAATTTTACAATTGTAAAATTTTTTAATTCTTCATTATGGCTAATAAAATTTCAAGGGAGTCCTTCCGGCATTTTGTCATCCGACACGTCCGTCACTTATTTTTATTTTAATTGTTATAGAATGCAATTAAAAATAATAATAATAACGTAAAAATTAAAAGTAAAAAAACAATAATAAAAAAACAAGAAAGGAAAGCTAACTTCAGGCGGAGCCGAAGTTGATATACCCTTGCAGTTAAAACCGGAATATAGAATAGAATCTGTACCAAGTTCCAGCTTTCTATCTTCAAAAACACGAAAGTTGGGTCATTTCCGATCGTTCAGTTATAGGATATAGTCGGCCGATCCTTATGAAATTTGGTAGGTTAGATCAACTGACCAAAAATAGAATCTGTATTAATTTCAAAGTACCAAAGTTGGTATTTCTACCAAAAACCATTTCCGATCGTTCAGTTATATGTCAGCTATAAGATATAGTCAAAGATTATAAAGTACATAGATGGGACATCAGGGCCCAAAACGGTCAACTTTTTGCGTCGAGCTTGTTGGTGAGGGGTGAACGCACATGCATTCGATTCAATTTTTAGAATTCTTTACAACTATCCGTCAATAGAATCTGTACGAAGTTCCAGCTTTCTTGCTTCAAAAACACGAAAGTTGGGTCATTTCCGATCGTTCAGTTATATGGCAGCTATAGGATATAGTCGGCCGATCCTTATGAAATTGGGAAGGTTGGATCAACTGACCAAAAATAGAATCTGTATTAAATTCCAGCTTTCTATCTTCAAAAACACGAAAGTTGGGTCATTTCCGATCGTTCACTTATATGGCAGCTATAGGATATAGTCGGCCGATCCTTATGAAATTTGGCATGTCATAATATTTTGCCAAAAATAGCACTCATGTTAAATTTGAACTCTCTAACTCAAAAAAACACCAAACACCAATCTGTATTAAATTCCAGCTTTCTATCTTCAAAAACACGAAAGTTGGGTCATTTCCGATCAATCAGTTATATGGCAGCTATAGGATATAGTCGGCCAATCCTAATGAATGTTTGTAGGTCGGATTAACTGACCAAAAATATAATCTGTACCAAGTTCACCTTTCTATCTTCAAAAACACGAAAGTTGGGTCATTTCCGATCGTTCAGTTATATGGCAGCTATAAGATATAGTCGGCCGATCCTTATGAAATTTAGCATGTCTTATTATTTTACCAAAAATAGCTCTTATGTCAAGTTTGAACTCTCTAACTTTAAAAACAATAACGTTATACCATTTCCGATCAATAAGTTATATGGCAGCTATAGGATATAGTCTTCCGATCCCGGCCGTTCCGACTTATATACTGCGTGCAAAGGAAAGAAGTGCAAAGTTGCAAAGAAGTGTGTGCAAAGTTTCAAGTTGATAGCTTTAAAACTTAGAGACAAGTTTGCGTAGAAACAGATAGACGGACATTGTAAAATTGTTTAATTCTTCATTATGGCTAATAAAATTTCAAGGGAGTCCTTCCGGCATTTTGTCATCCGACACGTCCGTCACTTATTTTTACTTTAATTGTTATAGAATGCAATTAAAAATAATAATAATAGCGTAAAAATTAAAAGTAAAAAAACAATAATAAAAAAACAAGAAAGGAAAGCTAACTTCGGGCGGAGCCGAAGTTGATATACCCTTGCAGTTAAAACCGGAATATAGAATAGAATCTGTACCAAGTTTCAGCTTTCTATCTTCAAAAACACGAAAGTTGGGTCATTTCCGATCGTTCAGTTATATGGCAGCTATAGGATATAGTCGGCCGATCCTTATGAAATTTGGCGTGTCGTATTATTTTCCTCACCTAAAAATAACTCTCATGTAAAATTTGAACGCTCTAACTAAAAACACCAAAGTTATACCATTTCCGACCAATCAGTTGTATGGCAGCCATAGGATATTGTCGGCCGATCCTTATAAAATTTGGCATGTCGTGTTATTTTGCCAAAAATAGCAGTCTTACGAAATCTGAACTCTCTAGCTATAAAAAAACCAAGTAATAGCACTCCCGATCAATCAGTTATATGGCAGCTATAGGATATAGTCGGCCGATCCTTATAAAATTTGGCGAGTCGTATTATTTTCCCTCACCCAAAAATAACTCTCATGTAAAATTTGAACTCTCTAACTCTTAAAACACCAAAGTTATACCTTTTCCGACCAATCAGTTGTATGGCAGCCATAGGATATTGTCGGCCGATCCTTATAAAATTTGGCATGTCGTGTTATTTTGCCAAAAATAGCATTCTTACGAAATCTGAATTCTCTAGCTATAAAAAAACCAAGTAATAGCATTCCCGATCAATAAGTTATATGACAGCTATAGGATATAGTCGGCCGATCCTTATACAAATTGGCGTGTCGTGTTATTCTACCCTCACCCAAAAACAGCTCCCATGTAAAATTTGAACTTTCTAATTCTAAAAACACCAAAGTTACACCATTTCCGACCAATAAGTTGTATGGCAGCCATAGGAAATAGTCGGCCGATCCTTAAAAAATTTGGCCTTTCGTATTATTTTGCCAAATATAGCATTCTTACGAAATCTGAATTCTCTTGCTATAAAAACACCAAGTAATAGCATTCCCGATCAATCAGTTATATGGCAGCTATAGGATATATTCGGCCAATCCTTATAAAATTTGGCGAGTCGTATTATTTTCCTTCACCCAAAAAAAACTCTCATGTAAAATTTGAACTCTCTAACTCTAAAAACACCAAGGTTACACCATTTCCGACCAATAAGTTGTATTACAGCCATAGGATATAGTACGCGGATCCTTAAAAAATTTGGCCTGTCGTATTATTTTGCCAAAAATAGCATTCTTACGAAATCTGAATTCTCTAGCTATAAAAACACAACAGTAATAGCATTCCCGATCAATCAGTTATATGGCAGCTATAGGATATAGTCGGCCGATCCTTATAAAATTTGGCGAGTCGTATTATTTTCCCTCACCCAAAAATAACTCTCATGTAAAATTTGAACTCTCTAACTCTTAAAACACCAAAGTTATACCTTTTCCGACCAATCAGTTGTATGGCAGCCATAGGATATTGTCGGCCGATCCTTATAAAATTTGGCACGTCGTGTTATTTTGCCAAAAATAGCATTCTTACGAAATCTGAACTCTCTAGCTATAAAAAAACCAAGTAATAGCACTCCCGATCAATCAGTTATATGACAGCTATAGGATATAGTCGGCCGATCCTTATACAAATTGGCGTGTCGTGTTATTCTACCCTCACCCAAAAACAGCTCCCATGTAAAATTTGAACTTTCTAATTCTAAAAACACCAAAGTTACACCATTTCCGACCAATAAGTTGTATGGCAGCCATAGGAAATAGTCGGCCGATCCTTAAAAAATTTGGCCTTTCGTATTATTTTGCCAAATATAGCATTCTTACGAAATCTGAATTCTCTTGCTATAAAAACACCAAGTAATAGCATTCCCGATCAATCAGTTATATGGCAGCTATAGGATATATTCGGCCAATCCTTATAAAATTTGGCGTGTCGTATTATTTTGCCCTCACCCAATAATAGCTCTCATGTAAAATTTTAACTTTCTAACTCTTAAAACACCAAAGTTATACCTTTTCCGACCAATCAGTTGTATGGCAGCCATAGGATATTGTCGGCCGATCCTTATAAAATTTGGCATGTCGTGTTATTTTGCCAAAAATAGCATTCTTACGAAATCTGAATTCTCTAGCTATAAAAAAACCAAGTAATAGCATTCCCGATCAATAAGTTATATGACAGCTATAGGATATAGTCGGCCGATCCTTATGAAATTTGGCGTGTCGTATTATTTTGCCCTCACCCAATAATAGCTTTCATGTAAAATTTGAACTTTCCAACTCTAAAGACACAAAAGTAATAGCATTCCCGATTAATCAGTTATATGGCAGCAAAGATTATAAAGTACATAAATGGAACATCTCATACAAAGAAAATTTTTCTTTGGCGGGGTCCAGCAGTGGAACTCGCTGGAACGAGCGGGTTCCATTGCGCGACAAGTTAAGTTTGAGAAATTTTTCGCGCGACAACGAATGAGGAATAGCCGAGTGGTAGAGTGCTTGGCTGGTGTGCAAAGTAAAACGAGTTCAAATCAGGCTCGGGAAGTCCATTTTTTTAATTTTAAATCTATTTATATTGTTTTATTATTTTAATGTGTTTTCCTAAATTTATAATCCAATAAAAAAAATACAAAATTGTAAAATCATCTTAACATCGTCTCAGTAGTAGTGGAACCCGCTGTAAAAATGTATATAAGTACGGGTTCTACGGCATTTTGGCAGGCCGCGTCGTGGAACCCGCTGTAATAATGAAAACATTTAAGAGCGGGTTCCACGACAAACGGCTGGCAGATGAGAGATGGAAAGAGAGAATTCTATTTTTAGATCGTAACATCTTTGGAACGATGAAAGTTTGAAACGTTGTAATCGAACCAATGTAAGAGTAAAGAGATCAGAAATATCTTTTACTCTCCTTACTCGTCAGCTCTGTTTTTTTACGGATTCTAGCGCCTCCTTTAAAAAATATTTTGCCAAAAAAAGCATTCTTACGAAATCTGAATTCTCTAGCTATAAAAACACAACAGTAATAGCATTCCCGATCAATCAGTTATATGGCAGCTATAGGATATAGTCGGCCGATCCTTATAAAATTTGGCGAGTCGTATTATTTTCCCTCACCCAAAAATAACTCCGACCAATCAGTTGTATGGCAGCCATAGGATATTGTCGGCCGATCCTTATAAAATTTGGCATGTCGTGTTATTTTGCCAAAAATAGCATTCTTACGAAATCTGAATTCTCTAGCTATAAAAAAACCAAGTAATAGCATTCCCGATCAATAAGTTATATGACAGCTATAGGATATAGTCGGCCGATCCTTATAAAAATTGGCGTGTCGTGTTATTCTGCCCTCACCCAAAAACAGCTCTCATGTAAAATTTTAACTTTCTTACTCTAAAAACACCAAAGTTACACCATTTCCGATTAATCTGCTATAGGGCAGCTATAGGATATAGTCGGCCGATCCTTAAAAAATTTGGCCTGTCGTATTATTTTGCCAAAAATAGCATTCTTACGAAATCTGAATTCTCTTGCTATAAAAACACCAAGTAATAGCATTCCCGATCAATCAGTTATATGGCAGCTATAGGATATAGTCGGCCGATCCTTATGAAATTTGGCGTGTCGTATTATTTTGCCCTCACCCAATAATAGCTCTCATGTAAAATTTTAACTTTCTAACTCTTAAAACACCAAAGTTATACCTTTTCCGACCAATCAGTTGTATGGCAGCCATAGGATATTGTCGGCCGATCCTTATAAAATTTGGCATGTCGTGTTATTTTGCCAAAAATAGCATTCTTACGAAATCTGAATTCTCTAGCTATAAAAAAACCAAGTAATAGCATTCCCGATCAATAAGTTATATGACAGCTATAGGATATAGTCGGCCGATCCTTATAAAAATTGGCGTGTCGTGTTATTCTGCCCTCACCCAAAAACAGCTCTCATGTAAAATTTTAACTTTCTAACTCTAAAAACACCAAAGTTACACCATTTCCGATTAATCTGCTATAGGGCAGCTATAGGATATAGTCGGCCGATCCTTAAAAAATTTGGCCTGTCGTATTATTTTGCCAAAAATAGCATTCTTACGAAATCTGAATTCTCTTGCTATAAAAACACCAAGTAATAGCATTCCCGATCAATCAGTTATATGGCAGCTATAGGATATAGTCGGCCGATCCTTATGAAATTTGGCGTGTCGTATTATTTTGCCCTCACCCAATAATAGCTCTCATGTAAAATTTTAACTTTCCAACTCTAAAAACACCAACGTTATACCATTTCCGATTAATCTGCTATAGGGCAGCTATAGGATATAGTCGGCCGATCCTTATAAAATTTGGCATGTCGTGTTATTTTGCCAAAAATAGCATTCTTACGAAATCTGAATTCTCTTGCTATAAAAACACCAAGTAATAGCATTCCCGATCAATCAGTTATATGGCAGCTATAGGATATAGTCGGCCGATCCTTATGAAATTTGGCGTGTCGTATTATTTTGCCCTCACCCAATAATAGCTCTCATGTAAAATTTTAACTTTCTAACTCTTAAAAAACCAAAGTTATACCTTTTCCGACCAATCAGTTGTATGGCAGCCATAGGATATTGTCGGCCGATCCTTATAAAATTTGGCATGTCGTGTTATTTTGCCAAAAATAGCATTCTTACGAAATCTGAATTCTCTAGCTATAAAAAAACCAAGTATTAGCATTCCCGATCAATAAGTTATATGACAGCTATAGGATATAGTCGGCCGATCCTTATGAAATTTGGCGTGTTGTATTATTTTGCCCTCACCCAATAATAGCTTTCATGTAAAATTTGAACTTTCCAACTCTAAAGACACAAAAGTAATAGCATTCCCGATTAATCAGTTATATGGCAGCAAAGATTATAAAGTACATAAATGGAACATCTCATACAAAGAAAATTTTTCTTTGGCGGGTTCCAGCAGTGGAACTCGCTGGAACGAGCGGGTTCCATTGCGCGACAAGTTAAGTTTGAGAAATTTTTCGCGCGACAACGAATGAGGAATAGCCGAGTGGTAGAGTGCTTGGCTGGTGTGCAAAGTAAAACGAGTTCAAATCAGGCTCAGGAAGTCCATTTTTTTTAATTTTAAATCTATTTATATTGTTTTATTATTTTAATGTGTTTTCCTAAATTTATAATCCATTAAAAAAAATACAAAATTGTAAAATCATCTTAACATCGTCTCAGTTCGTAGTGGAACCCGCTGTAAAAATGTATATAAGTACGGGTTCTACGGCATTTTGTGAGCCGCGTCGTGGAACCCGCTGTAATAATGAAAACATTTAAGAGCGGGTTCCACGACAAACAGCTGGCAGATGAGAGATGGAAAGAGAGAATTCTATTTTTAGATCGTAACATCTTTGGAACGATGAAAGTTTGAAACGTTGTAATCGAACCAATGTAAGAGTAAAGAGATCAGAAATATCTTTTACTCTCCTTACTCGTCAGCTCTGTTTTTTTTACGGATTCTAGCGCCTCCTTTAACACCAATTTTAAGTATAATAAAATCAACTTCGAGGGAAGCCTAGATGGATAGTGCGTGGTCCCTATTCATGAGTCCTGGGTTCGACTTCATTAGCGGGCGGTTGTTTCGATTTTGATAAAGTTTTAGTTTTATGATAATTTTTATATTTATTTTATTATACCCTTGCAGAGGGTATTATAATTTTGTTCAAAAGTGTGCAACGCAGTGAAGGAGACATCTCCGATCCTATAAAGTATATATATTCTTGATCAGGATCACCTCCTGAGTTGATTTGAGCATGTCCGTCTGTCCGTCTGTCTGTTTCTAAGCAAACTAGTCTCTCAGTTTTAAAGCTATCGACTTGAAACTTTGCACACACCCTTCTATCCTTTGCACGCAGTATATAAGTCGGCCGGGATCGGCCGACTATATCCTATAGCTGCCATATAACTGATTGATCGGAAATGGTATAACTTTGGTGTTTTTAGAGTTGGAGAGTTCGAAATTGACATGAGAGCTATTTTTGGTAAAATAATAAGACATGCCAAATTTCATAAGGATTGGCCGACTATATCTTATAGCTGCCATAAAACTGAACGATCGGAAATGACCCAACTTTCGTGTTTTTGATGATAGAAAGCTGGCACTTGGTACACATTCTATTTTTGGTCAGTTAATACGATCTAACAAATTTCATAACGATCGGTTGACTATATCTTATAGCTGACATATAACTGAACGATCGGAAATGGTATTTGGTAGAAATATCAACTTTCGTATTTTTGAAGATAGAAGCTTGGGACTTATTTTTAGATTTTTTATTGTAATTAATTGGTTTTATTATGATGTAATCATAAGGATCGGCGAACTATATCCGATGTTTGCGATATATATCCGGTTTTAGCTGCAAGGGTATATCAACTTCGGCTCCGCCCGAAGTTAGCTTTGCTTTCTTGTTATATACTTTTATTTTTTTTATTATTATTTTTTCCTTTTCTTTTACTTTTAAATTTTACGTTATAATTATTATTTTTAATTGCATTCTATAACAATGAAAGTAAAAACAAGAAAAGAAAGCTAACTTCGGGCGGAGCCGAAGTTGATATACCCTTGCAGTTAAAACCGTATATATATCGCAAACATCGGATATAGTTGGCCGATCCTTATGAAATTTGGTAGGATGGATCAAAATATAATCTGTACCAAGTTCCAGCTTTCTATCTTCAAAAACACGAAAGTTGGGTCATTTCCGATCGTTGAGTTATATGGCAGCTATATGATATTGTCGGCCGATCCTTATGAAATTTGGCATGTCGTATTATTTTGCCAAAAATACCTCTCATGTCAAATTTGAACTCTCAAACTCTAAAAACACCAAAGTTATACCATTTCCGACCAATCAGTTGTTTGGCAGCCATAGAATATTTTCGGCCGATCCTTATAAAATTTGGCATTTCTATCTCTAAGAACACCAAAGTTGTATGGCAGCCATAGGATATTGTCGGCCGATCCTTATAAAATTTGGCATGTCCTATTATTTTACCAAAAATAGCATTCTTACGAAATCTGAATCCTCTAGCTATAAAAAAACCAAGTAATAGCATTCCCGATCAATCAGTTATATGGCAGCTATAGTATATAGTCGGCCGATCCTTATAAAATTTGGCGTGTCGTATTATTTTGCCCTCACCCAAAAACAGCTCTCATGTAAAATTTGAACTTTCTAACTCTAAAAACACCAAAGTTATACCATTTCCGACCAATCAGTTGTTTGGCAGCCATAGAATATTTTCGGCCGATCCTTATAAAATTTGGCATGTCGTATTATTTTACCAAACAAAGCATTCTTACGAAATCTGAATCCTCTAGCTATAAAAACACAAAAGTAATACCATTCCCGATCAATCACTTTTATGGCGGCTATAGGATATAGTCGGCCGATCCTTATGAAGTTTGGCGTGTCGTTTTATTTTCCCTCACCCAAAAATAACTCTCATGTAAAATTTGAACTCTCTAACTCTAAAAAGACCAAAGTTATACCATTTCTGACCAATCAGTTGTATGGCAGCCATAAGATATAGTACGCCGATCCTTAAAAAAATTTGGCATGTCGTATTATTTTACCAAAAATAGCATTCTTACGAAATCTGAATCCTCTAGCTATAAAAACACAAAAGTAATAGCATTCCCGATCAATCACTTTTATGGCGGCTATAGGATATAGTCGGCCGATCCTTATGAAATTTGGCGAGTCGTATTGTTTTTCCTCACCCAAAAATAACTTTCATGTAAAATTTGAACTTTCTAACTCTAAAAACACCAAAGTTATACCATTTCTGACCAATCAGTTGTATGGCAGCCATAGGATATTGTCGGCCGATCCTTAAAAAATTTGGCATGTCGTATTATTTTACCAAAAAAAGCATTCTTACGAAATCTGAATCCTCTAGCTAGGTTAGGTTAGGTTAGGTTGAGGCGGCGATGAGGGGCCGGTTCTGACCCCCATCCACTTGAGCCGCTGGGGCTCCTTGTGATACCGCACAGGCAAGGATCCTACAAAAGGACCTCTCCCTTCCCTCTACTTATGTGCCCAAGGGTGCTCTATCCTTCTTGAAACGGCTCGCGGTCCCATCCAGATTTACGGATGAAGGCTACGAGTCTGTGTGGAGCGACCTCCGCGAGGTCTGTAAGGTCTGTAAGTATTGCTGCGCCCAAGAATTTGAGTCGGATGCGCCCCAGCGCAGGGCATTGGCACAGGAGGTGTGCGACTGTCTCTTCCTCTTCTTCGTTTCCACAGCTCCTGCAGTAGTCATAATGTGGCACCGCTAGTCTAGCCGCGTGTGCTCCTATTAACCAATGTCCCGTAATGGCCTTGATCGCCAGACTACAGTCCTGCCTATTAAGGGCGATAAGCATCATTGACCTCTTCCTAGATCGGATTGGCCATATCATGCGGGAGTTCCTGCAGTTTTGGAGGTTTCTCCATTTCCGCAGTGATGCGCGGTCAAAGTGATCCCTGCATTTTAGCCTATACGTAGCTAAGGGGATACCTACTGGTTCCTTCTCCGGTAGGAGAGGATTGGTAGTACCTGCTCTTGCTAGTTCGTCGGCGGCGCAGTTACCCTCATGGTCCCTATGCCCGGGCACCCATATGAGGTGTATGTCATGCTGCTCTGCCATCTCGTTAAGAGATCTGCGACAGTCATTCACTGTCCTGGAGTTGGATGAAAGACCGTCAAGGGCTTTGAGTGCCGCTTGACTGTCTGAAAAGATACAGATTGTGTCCTGATTACCAATAAGTGCTGGGGATCTGAGTTCTTCTCCGATAGCTATTACTTCTGCTTGGAAAACACTACAGTGGTCTGAAGGACTCATTTAAACACAGCTGTTCGCAATGGAAACCGCCTCCCACCTGGCAATTCAATTTTGAACCGTCTGTGTAAATATGGAGGGAACCGGCTGGTCCCGGGATTTGTGTGTCCCATTCCTCCCTTGTTGGAATGTAGACCTTGTATTTTAAGGTGGGATTATCGAAAGGTACGCAGTAGTCTGTAGACCCCGTTGGCGTGCAGTGGTGCAGATCTAACTTGGTATGTCCGTAGTCAGTCCTTTTCCATGCGCCCGTCTCTCGTAGCCTGATTGCCGATAGCGTGGCCATCTTGACTCCCACTATCTCTACCGGTAATAGGTCGAGTATGAAGTCTAGTGCGTCCGTAGGAGTGGTACGTAGGCTGCCCGTGATACAGACCTCCGCCATCCTTTGCGTTTTCCTGAGCTTCTCCCTGATTGTGGAGTTGGTGAGAGCAGGCCACCATACCACCACCCCGTAGAAGAGGATGGGTCTTATGACCGCTGTATAAAGCCATCTTACTATTTTTGGTGACATTCCCCATTTAAGACCAATGGCTTTTCTGCAAGTATAGAGCGCGATTGTAGCTTTGTTGGCTCTATCTATAGTGTTTGATTTCCTGTCCAGTTTCCTGTCTAGCGTAATCCCTAGGTACTTGGCGCTATCGCTAAGAGATAGTGTTTCTCCTAATAGTTTTGGAAGCCTTAAGTTTGGTATTTTGTACTTCCTGGTGAAGAGGACGAGCTCTGTTTTGGATGGGTTCACACCTAGTCTATTTGTAGCTGCCCACGTTGAGAGGACCCTAAGTTTGTCCGTCATGCGGTCACATAGAGTCTGGGTAAATTTTCCTGAGAAGGCAATTGCGACATCATCCGCGTAAGCGATAACTTTGCAACCACCCCCTTCTAGGGATCGCAGTAGGCTATTAACCGCCACGTTCCAGAGTAGGGGTGAGAGTACGCCTCCTTGCGGGGTGCCTCTTCTGACGTATCTATGAATAGATTCTCCTCCTAGTGACGCCTCAACAGTCATGTTTACCAGAATCTGCTTTATAAGACGTACGGATTGACTATCTATTCCTAGTCCTGTCAGCGCATTGGTTATCGAGCTTGGTAGGATGTTGTTGAACGCACCTTCTATGTCTAGAAAAGCAATGAGTGCGTATTCCTTATCACTAAGTGCCTTCTCGACAAAAGTAGTGATTTCGTGGAGTGCCTTTTCCGTGGATCGGCCCTTCCTATACGCATGTTGTGATCCCGAGATATCATCTGGGTTTATAGTAAGATTTATATGGAGGCTGATTAGTCTCTCCATTGTCTTGAGAAGGAAGGACGACAGGCTTATTGGTCTGAAGTCCTTGGGGGTGCAGTGAGATGGTTTTCCCGCCTTGGGTATAAATACGACTTTCGTCCGTAACCACATTTGGGGTACGATGCCCATCCTAAAAATTGTTGAGAAAGCTATCTTGACCCAAGATTTCAGGTTGGGACCGGCTTTAATTAGTTGAGCCGGGACAATGCCGTCTGGGCCCGGGGATTTTAAGGGCTTGAAGCTATTTATTGCCCAGCTGAGATATCTATCATTCAATAGGTATTCAAGTGGATTAGTGGTGGGTGTGCTATTCCCCTGTGTCTGCATATTCAGGGTTGTGTCTTCTCGAGAGCATCCCGGGAAATGTGTCTCTATGAGAGCCTCTAGGGTTTCTTTGCTGGACGATGTCCAGTTGCCCTCTGAGGTTTTAATGTATCCTACATTTGGTGCAGTAGTTGCAAGGACCTTCCTGAGTCGAGAGGCCTCTGATGTTTGCTGAATGTTCGTGCAGAACTCGGCCCAGGCATTCCTTTTTACCTTGCGAAGCTCTTTGTTATATCGCCTAAGGTCCGCTTTGTACGACTCCCAGGCTGTCTCCGAGTTTGTTTTTCTGGCAAAATTGAAGGCCTTGCGGGCCTTGGTTTTAAAGGGCGCAAGTGTTTGCGACCACCATGGTGGTTTCTTTGACTTGCTTTTGCCCGATCTTATTTTGGGACAAGCTTTATTGAATGCCCTGGCGCACGCTGCCGTGAGCGTGTCCACCATGGCATCCAGGGCTGCCCTACTATCAACATTCCCTGTTGGAGGATTTCCCAAGGAACTATCCAGCTTCTTTCTATATAACTCCCAGTTCGCTTTTCTCGGGTTGCGTACCGTTAGTCGATTAAAGTTCTCGAAGTTGACCACTAATTCTATGTAACGGTGGTCTGAGAATGAGTGTTTCCCTAGGACTCCCCATCTAACAATCCTGTCTGCTAGTGATTCAGTGTAAAGAGTGACGTCAAGTACTTCTCTTCTGTTCTTGACTATGAAGGTGGGTTCTGTACCCCACCAAAAGATTGGAGCCTAGGATAAAATCGAAAATTGACTCACCCCTCTCGTTTGTGTCAGTGCTGCCCCACTGGTGATGATGGGCGTTAGCATCGCAACCTATGATCAGGTCGATCTTGTGCTTCCTGCTGTCTTCCACCAGCTGTTTGATCAGAGGGTGCGGGGGAAGGGCCTCCTGGTCGTGGCCCATATACGCCGAACATATCCTTAGAGGGCCATTTGGGCTCTCTACGGCTGCGGCTACGTGGTCTTCATTGCTGAAATTGGGTAGCAAAAAGAGGTTAAGGTTCTTTTTTGCGAGGATGCAGGCTCGCCTTTTACCTGTAGTGTTGGCTTTGCAGAGCCTGAACTCCGACGCCCCCAGCCCAAGAATCCTGTCTCCTAGGATCCAGGGTTCTTGGATGAGGGCCACATCTGCTCCACTCTCGGCGAGGTGGAGAAGGAGGGCAGCTGACGCTGCTTTACTGTGGTGGAGGTTTATTTGTAAGATCGTCAGGGACATCCTTACAAACCTCCACCACAGTTATCTCTGCCTCCGTCTCTGAGCCCAGCAGAGAGTCCTCCTCCATTCCGACACCACCAAGCGCCCTTGCCAAGTCGCTTTCCTCCGAGAAGTACCCTTCTAGAATGTCCTCCTCCTCATCCGACATTCCCTCCGGGTGCCCCTCTTCGGTCGGCTCCTCCAAGTCTGGCTCTTGTGTGTCTGCCTCCAGACCGATACCTCCTGGCTTGGCCTTCGCATCAGATTTATAGATACGGACCGAGACATGCTCGAATCCGTACTTTCGCCGGTGCTCCGTCCTCTTCAGGGCTTTTACGGTCTCCTCATTTAGTGTGAGGACGACCTGCCTCCGCAGTCCCACCGCCTCCTCGACCTTGGCGACTCTCCAGTCCGCCGTGGGGAGCGTCGGGTTGCACATCCTAAGCATTGTCAGGATGGTCTTAGGGTCGGCTGGCTTTTCTGTGAGCCACACTCGCGCCCTCGGTTTGCTGGGGATCTCGTCCCAGTCAACCGCCACCAGCTTAGCTCCAGGGTAGACCTCTCCAAGCGATGCAACCATCCGCTTGTAAGTCTCCACCGATCGCGCGTCTTGGCAAGCAATCACCTTGACGCTACCCTGGTACCATCCTGCGTCTTCGCATTCTGGTGGGGGCCCTCCACTTCGCAGCATCTCCTCCACGAAGCGCCCATGCAACTCGTTTACCACTCGTCGCCAGAGTTCCTTGGGGATGAGCCCATCCTTGGAGCCCTTGTCCAGGACTCCAGGACTGGTTTAGAGGTTGACCCTGGGGTCTTCCTCTCCACACCGTTCGGTGGTCCCATAGCTAGCCCCGCTTTGGAAGAAGTTGCCTTGGCAACCTCCCCCGCACCGGCGCGTCCCGCCTCCAGATGTTGTCCCTCTGTAGGGGACTTCTCCATCTCAGCAACTCCTTGGCTTTTCAGGGCCTTGGAGTTTGACGGGCCGTTGGCCCCATTTCCGGTCTTTTTTAGGGAGTTCCGTTCTCCGCTTTGGTTTTTATTAGGTAAAGTGTTGTTCATGTTTTGGTCCCACGAGTAGGCGGGAAGGGGTTCGTCCATAGCCCGCTTGTCACGATAAGCCTGGTTAAAACTGGGAGGTCGGCCTGTCCCCCAGAGTTCGCATATTAGCGTCCGAGCCCCCCCTCGGACACGCATCCTTCGGCATATGCTGTTCCACCTTGGATTGGGGTAATTTAAGGAAGGGAGTGTTCTTCTCCCCGCCCGACTACCATTAGCCAGCATCCTCGGCAGAGACATGACCTTACCGGGACCTGTTACCAGCCGCCCTCACGTGGAGAGTATAGTCGCACTACCAGCGGTGTACACAGTTACGGCACGCAATTGCTTGCGCGTAGGTCCCCCTGTTGTACCCGTTGGCTGACGGCCATCCTCTAGCTATAAAAACACAAAAGTAATAGCATTCCCGATCAATCACTTTTATGGCGGCAATAGGATATAGTCGGCCGATCCTTATGAAATTTGGCGTGTCGTATTATTTTCCCTCACCCAAAAATAACTTTCATGTAAAATTTGAACTTTCTAACTCTAAAAACACCAAAGTTATACCATTTCTGACCAATCAGTTGTATGGCAGCCATCGGATATTGTCGGCCGATCCTTATAAAATTTGGCATGTCGTATTATTTTGCCAAAAATAGCATTCTTACGAAATCTGAACTCTCTAGCTATAAAAAAAAACAAGTAATAGCATTCCCGATCAATCAATTATATGGCAGCTATAGGATTTAGTCGGCCGATCCTTATAAAATTTGGCGTGTCGTATTATTTTGCCCTCACCCAAAAACAGCTCTCATGTAAAATTTAAACTTTCTAACTCTAAAAACACCAAAGCTATACCATTTCTGACCAATCAGTTGTATGGCAGCCATAAGATATAGTACGCCGATCCTTAAAAAAATTTGGCATGTCGTATTATTTTACCAAAAATAGCATTCTTACGAAATCTGAATCCTCTAGCTATAAAAACACAAAAGTAATAGTTTTCCCGATCAATCACTTTTATGGCGGCTATAGGATATAGTCGGCCGATCCTTATGAAATTTGGCGAGTCGTATTATTTTCCCTCACCCAAAAATAACGGCTATAGGATATAGTCGGCCGATCCTTATGAAATTTGGCGAGTCGTATTATTTTCCCTCACGCAAAAATAACTTTCATGTAAAATTTGAACTTTCTTACTCTAAAAACACCAAAGTTATACCATTTCTGACCAATCAGTTGTATGGCAGCCATAGGATATTGTCGGCCGATCCTTAAAAAATTTGGCATGTCGTATTATTTTACCAAAAAAAGCATTCTTACAAAATCTGAATCCTCTAGCTATAAAAACACAAAAGTAATAGCATTCCCGATCAATCACTTTTATGGCGGCTATAGGATATAGTCGGCCGATCCTTATGAAATTTGGCGAGTCGTATTATTTTCCTCACCCAAAAATAACTCTCATGTAAAATTTGAACTCTCTAACTCTAAAAAGACCAAAGTTAACAATTTCTGACCAATCAGTTGTATGGCAGCCATAAGATATAGTACGCCGATCCTTAAAAAAATTTGGCATGTCGTATTATTTTACCAAAAAAAGCATTCTTACGAAATCTGAATCCTCTAGCTATACAAACACAAAAGTAATAGCATTTCCGATCAATCACTTTAATGGCGGCTATAGGATACAGTCGGCCGATCCTTATGAAATTTGGCGAGTCGTATTATTTTCCCTCACCCAAAAATAACTCTCATGTAAAATTTGAACTTTCAAACTCTAAAAACACCAAAGTTATACCATTTCTGACCAATCAGTTGTATGGCAGCCATCGGATATTGTCGGCCGATCCTTATAAAATTTGGCATGTCGTGTTATTTTACCAAAAATAGCATTCTTACGAAATCTGAATCCTCTAGCCACAAAAACACAAAAGTAATAGCATTCCCGATCAATCACTTTCATGGCGGCTATGGGATATAGCCGGCCGATCCTTATGAAATTTGGCGAGTCGTATTATTTTCCCTCACCCAAAAATAACTCTCATGTAAAATTTGAACTCTCTAACTCTAAAAAGACCAAAGTTATACCATTTCTGACCAATCAGTTGTATGGCAGCCATAAGATATAGTACGCCGATCCTTATACAATTTGGCATGTCGTGTTATTTTACCAAAAATAGCATTCTTACGAAATCTGAATCCTCTAGCTATAAAAACACAAAAGTAATAGCATTCCCGATCAATCACTTTTATGGCGGCTATAGGATATAGTCGGCCGATCCTTATGAAATTTGGCGAGTCGTATTATTTTCCCTCACACAAAAATAACTTTCATGTAAAATTTGAACTTTCTTACTCTAAAAACACCAAAGTTATACCATTCTGATATAACTGGTATTCTGGTATTCTGACCAATCAGTTGTATGGCAGCCATAGGATATTGTCGGCCGATCCTTAAAAAATTTGGCATGTCGTATTATTTTACCAAAAAAAGCATTCTTACAAAATCTGAATCGTCTAGCTATAAAAACACAAAAGTAATAGCATTCCCGATCAATCACTTTCATGGCGGCTATAGGATATAGTCGGCCGATCCTTATGAAATTTGGCGAGTCGTATTATTTTCCCTCACCCAAAAATAACTCTCATGTAAAATTTGAACTCTCTAACTCTAAAAAGACCAAAGTTAACAATTTCTGACCAATCAGTTGTATGGCAGCCATAAGATATAGTACGCCGATCCTTAAAAAAATTTGGCGTGTCGTATTATTTTACCAAAAATAGCATTCTTACGAAATCTGAATCCTCTAGCCATAAAAACACAAAAGTAATAGCATTCCCGATCAATCACTTTTATGGCGGCTATAGGATATAGTCGGCCGATCCTTATGAAATTTGGCGAGTCGTATTATTTTCCCTCACCCAAAAATAACTCTCATGTAAAATTTGAACTTTCTAACTCTAAAAACACCAAAGTTATACCATTTCTGACCAATCAGTTGTATGGCAGCCATCGGATATTGTCGGCCGATCCTTATAAAATTTGGCATGTCGTGTTATTTTACCAAAAATAGCATTCTTACGAAATCTGAATCCTCTAGCTTAAAAACACAAAAGAAATAGTATTCCCGATCAATCATTTGTATGGCGGCTATAGGATATAGTCGGCCGATCCTTATGAAATTTGGCGAGTCGTATTATTTTCCCTCACCCAAAAATAACTCTCATGTAAAATATGAACTTTCTTACTCTAAAAACACCAAAGTTATACCATTTCTGACCAATCAGTTGTATGGCAGCCATAGGATATTGTCGGCCGATCTTTAAAAAATTTGGCATGTCGTGTTATTTTACCAAAAATAGCAGTCTTACGAAATCTGAACTCTCTAGCTATAAAAAAACCAAGTAATAGCACTCCCGATCAATCAGTTATATGGCAGCTATAGGATATAGTCGGCCGATCCTTATAAAAATTGGCGTGTCGTGTTATTCTGCCCTCACCCAAAAACAGCTCCCATGTAAAATTTGAACTTTCTTACTCTAAAAACACCAAAGTTATACCATTTCTGACCAATCAGTTGTAAGGCAGCCATAGGATATTGTCGGCCGATCTTTAAAAAATTTGGCATGTCGTGTTATTTTACCAAAAATAGCATTCTTACGAAATCTGAATCCTCTAGCCATAAAAACACAAAAGTAATAGCATTCCCGATCAATCACTTTTATGGCGGCTATAGGATATAGGCGGCCGATCCTTATGAAATTTGGCGAGTCGTATTATTTTCCCTCACCCAAAAATAACTCTCATGTAAAATTTGAACTTTCTAACTCTAAAAACACCAAAGTTATACCATTTCTGACCAATCAGTTGTATGGCAGCCATCGGATATTGTCGGCCGATCCTTATAAAATTTGGCATGTCGTGTTATTTTACCAAAAATAGCATTCTTACGAAATCTGAATCCTCTAGCTATAAAAACACAAAAGTAATAGCATTCCCGATCAATCACTTTTATGGCGGCTATAGGATAAAGTCGGCCGATCCTTATGAAATTTGGCGAGTCGTATTATTTTCCCTCACGCAAAAATAACTTTCATGTAAAATTTGAACTTTCTTACTCTAAAAACACCAAAGTTATACCATTTCTGACCAATCAGTTGTATGGCAGCCATCGGATATTGTCGGCCGATCCTTATAAAATTTGGCATGTCGTGTTATTTTACCAAAAATAGCATTCTTACGAAATCTGAATCCTCTAGCTATAAAAACACAAAAGTAATAGCATTCCCGATCAATCACTTTTATGGCGGCTATAGGATAAAGTCGGCCGATCCTTATGAAATTTGGCGAGTCGTATTATTTTCCCTCACGCAAAAATAACTTTCATGTAAAATTTGAACTTTCTTACTCTAAAAACACCAAAGTTATACCATTTCTGACCAATCAGTTGTATGGCAGCCATCGGATATTGTCGGCCGATCCTTAAAAAATTTGGCATGTCGTGTTATTTTACCAAAAATAGCAGTCTTACGAAATCTGAACTCTCTAGCTATAAAAAAACCAAGTAATAGCACTCCCGATCAATCAGTTATATGGCAGCTATAGGATATAGTCGGCCGATCCTTATAAAAATTGGCGTGTCGTGTTATTCTGCCCTCACCCAAAAACAGCTCCCATGTAAAATTTGAACTTTCTTACTCTAAAAACACCAAAGTTATACCATTTCTGACCAATCAGTTGTATGGCAGCCATAGGATATTGTCGGCCGATCTTTAAAAAATTTGGCATGTCGTGTTATTTTACCAAAAATAGCATTCTTACGAAATCTGAATCCTCTAGCCATAAAAACACAAAAGTAATAGCATTCCCGATCAATCACTTTTATGGCGGCTATAGGATATAGTCGGCCGATCCTTATGAAATTTGGCGAGTCGTATTATTTTCCCTCACCCAAAAATAACTCTCATGTAAAATTTGAACTTTCAAACTCTAAAAACACCAAAGTTATACCATTTCTGACCAATCAGTTGTATGGCAGCCATCGGATATTGTCGGCCGATCCTTATAAAATTTGGCATGTCGTGTTATTTTACCAAAAATAGCATTCTTACGAAATCTGAATCCTCTAGCTATAAAAACACAAAAGTAATAGCATTCCCGATCAATCACTTTTATGGCGGCTATAGGATATAGTCGGCCGATCCTTATGAAATTTGGCGAGTCGTATTATTTTCCCTCACGCAAAAATAACTTTCATGTAAAATTTGAACTTTCTTACTCAAAAAACACCAAAGTTATACCATTTCTGACCAATCAGTTGTATGGCAGCCATAGGATATTGTCGGCCGATCCTTAAAAAATTTGGCATGTCGTATTATTTTACCAAAAAAAGCATTCTTACAAAATCTGAATCCTCTAGCCATAAAAACACAAAAGTAATAGCATTCCCGATCAATCACTTTTATGGCGGCTATAGGATATAGTCGGCCGATCCTTATGAAATTTGGCGAGTCGTATTATTTTCCCTCACCCAAAAATAACTCTCATGTAAAATTTGAACTTTCTAACTCTAAAAACACCAAAGTTATACCATTTCTGACTAATCAGTTGTATGGCAGCCATCGGATATTGTCGGCCGATCCTTATAAAATTTGGCATGTCGTATTATTTTGCCAAAAATAGCATTCTTACGAAATCTGAATTCTCTAGCTATAAAAAAACCAAGTAATAGCATTCCCGATCAATCAGTTATATGGCAGCTATAGGATTTAGTCGGCCGATCCTTATAAAATTTGGCGTGTCGTATTATTTTGCCCTCACCCAAAAACAGCTCTTAAGTAAAATTTGAACTTTCTTACTCTAAAAACACCAAAGTTATACCATTTCTGACCAATCAGTTGTATGGCAGCCATAGGATATTGTCGGCCGATCCTTAAAAAATTTGGCATGTCGTATTATTTTACCAAACAAAGCATTCTTACGAAATCTGAATCCTCTAGCTATAAAAACACAAAAGTAATAGCATTCCCGATCAATCACTTTTATGGCGGCTATAGGATATAGTCGGACGATCCTTATGAAATTTGGCGAGTCGTATTATTTTCCCTCACGCAAAAATAACTTTCATGTAAAATTTGAACTTTCTTACTCAAAAAACACCAAAGTTATACCATTTCTGACCAATCAGTTGTATGGCAGCCATAGGATATTGTCGGCCGATCCTTAAAAAATTTGGCATGTCGTATTATTTTACCAAAAAAAGCATTCTTACAAAATCTGAATCCTCTAGCCATAAAAACACAAAAGTAATAGCATTCCCGATCAATCACTTTTATGGCGGCTATAGGATATAGTCGGCCGATCCTTATGAAATTTGGCGAGTCGTATTATTTTCCTTCACCCAAAAATAACTCTCATGTAAAATTTGAACTTTCTAACTCTAAAAACACCAAAGTTATACCATTTCTGACCAATCAGTTGTATGGCAGCCATCGGATATTGTCGGCCGATCCTTATAAAATTTAACATGTCGTGTTATTTTACCAAAAATAGCATTCTTACGAAATCTGAATCCTCTAGCTATAAAAACACAAAAGTAATAGCATTCCCGATCAATCACTTTTATGGCGGCTATAGGATATAGTCGGCCGATCCTTATGAAATTTGGCGAGTCGTATTATTTTCCCTCACGCAAAAATAACTTTCATGTAAAATTTGAACTTTCTTACTCAAAAAACACCAAAGTTATACCATTTCTGACCAATCAGTTGTATGGCAGCCATAGGATAATGTCGGCCAATCCTTAAAAAATTTGGCATGTCGTATTATTTTACCAAAAAAGCATTCTTACAAAATCTGAATCCTCTAGCCATAAAAACACAAAAGTAATAGCATTCCCGATCAATCACTTTTATGGCGGCTATAGGATATAGTCGGCCGATCCTTATGAAATTTGGCGAGTCGTATTATTTTCCCTCACCCAAAAATAACTCTCATGTAAAATTTGAACTTTCTAACTCTAAAAACACCAAAGTTATACCATTTCTGACCAATCAGTTGTATGGCAGCCATCGGATATTGTCGGCCGATCCTTATAAAATTTGGCATGTCGTATTATTTTGCCAAAAATAGCATTCTTACGAAATCTTAATTCTCTAGCTATAAAAAAACCAAGTAATAGCATTCCCGATCAATCAGTTATATGGCAGCTATAGGATTTAGTCGGCCGATCCTTATAAAATTTGGCGTGTCGTATTATTTTGCCCTCACCCAAAAACAGCTCTTAAGTAAAATTTGAACTTTCTTACTCTAAAAACACCAAAGTTATACCATTTCTGACCAATCAGTTGTATGGCAGCCATAGGATATTGTCGGCCGATCCTTAAAAAAATTTGGCATGTCGTATTATTTTACCAAACAAAGCATTCTTACGAAATCTGAATCCTCTAGCTATAAAAACACAAAAGTAATAGCATTCCCGATCAATCACTTTTATGGCGGCTATAGGATATAGTCGGCCGATCCTTATGAAATTTGGCGAGTCGTATTATTTTCCCTCACGCAAAAATAACTTTCATGTAAAATTTGAACTTTCTTACTCAAAAAACACCAAAGTTATACCATTTCTGACCAATCAGTTGTATGGCAGCCATAGGATATTGTCGGCCGATCCTTAAAAAATTTGGCATGTCGTATTATTTTACCAAAAAAAGCATTCTTACAAAATCTGAATCCTCTAGCCATAAAAACACAAAAGTAATAGCATTCCCGATCAATCACTTTTATGGCGGCTATAGGATATAGTCGGCCGATCCTTATGAAATTTGGCGAGTCGTATTATTTTCCTTCACCCAAAAATAACTCTCATGTAAAATTTGAACTTTCTAACTCTAAAAACACCAAAGTTATACCATTTCTGACCAATCAGTTGTATGGCAGCCATCGGATATTGTCGGCCGATCCTTATAAAATTTGGCATGTCGTATTATTTTGCCAAAAATAGCATTCTTACGAAATCTGAATTCTCTAGCTATAAAAAAACCAAGTAATAGCATTCCCGATCAATCAGTTATATGGCAGCTATAGGATTTAGTCGGCCGATCCTTATAAAATTTGGCGTGTCGTATTATTTTGCCCTCACCCAAAAACAGCTCTTAAGTAAAATTTGAACTTTCTTACTCTAAAAACACCAAAGTTATACCATTTCTGACCAATCAGTTGTATGGCAGCCATAGGATATTGTCGGCCGATCCTTAAAAAAATTTGGCATGTCGTATTATTTTACCAAACAAAGCATTCTTACGAAATCTGAATCCTCTAGCTATAAAAACACAAAAGTAATAGCATTCCCGATCAATCACTTTAATGGCGGCTATAGGATATAGTCGTATTATTTTCCCTCACCCAAAAATAACTCTCATGTAAAATTTGAACTTTCAAACTCTAAAAACACCAAAGTTATACCATTTCTGACCAATCAGTTGTATGGCAGCCATCGGATATTGTCGGCCGATCCTTATAAAATTTGGCATGTCGTGTTATTTTACCAAAAATAGCATTCTTACGAAATCTGAATCCTCTAGCTATAAAAACACAAAAGTAATAGCATTCCCGATCAATCACTTTTATGGCGGCTATAGGATATAGTCGGCCGATCCTTATGAAATTTGGCGAGTCGTATTATTTTCCCTCACGCAAAAATAACTTTCATGTAAAATTTGAACTTTCTTACTCAAAAAACACCAAAGTTATACCATTTCTGACCAATCAGTTGTATGGCAGCCATAGGATATTGTCGGCCGATCCTTAAAAAATTTGGCATGTCGTATTATTTTACCAAAAAAGCATTCTTACAAAATCTGAATCCTCTAGCCACAAAAACACAAAAGTAATAGCATTCCCGATCAATCACTTTTATGGCGGCTATAGGATATAGTCGGCCGATCCTTATGAAATTTGGCGAGTCGTATTATTTTCCCTCACCCAAAAATAACTCTCATGTAAAATTTGAACTTTCTAACTCTAAAAACACCAAAGTTATACCATTTCTGACCAATCAGTTGTATGGCAGCCATCGGATATTGTCGGCCGATCCTTATAAAATTTGGCATGTCGTATTATTTTGCCAAAAATAGCATTCTTACGAAATCTGAATTCTCTAGCTATAAAAAAACCAAGTAATAGCATTCCCGATCAATCAGTTATATGGCAGCTATAGGATTTAGTCGGCCGATCCTTATAAAATTTGGCGTGTCGTATTATTTTGCCCTCACCCAAAAACAGCTCTTAAGTAATATTGGAACTTTCTTACTCTAAAAACACCAAAGTTATACCATTTCTGACCAATCAGTTGTATGGCAGCCATAGGATATTGTCGGCCGATCCTTAAAAAATTTGGCATGTCGTATTATTTTACCAAAAAAAGCATTCTTACAAAATCTGAATCCTCTAGCCACAAAAACACAAAAGTAATAGCATTCCCGATCAATCACTTTTATGGCGGCTATAGGATATAGTCGGCCGATCCTTATGAAATTTGGCGAGTCGTATTATTTTCCCTCACGCAAAAATAACTTTCATGTAAAATTTGAACTTTCTTACTCTAAAAACACCAAAGTTATACCATTTCTGACCAATCAGTTGTATGGCAGCCATAGGATATTGTCGGCCGATCCTTAAAAAATTTGGCATGTCGTATTATTTTACCAAAAAAAGCATTCTTACAAAATCTGAATCCTCTAGCCATAAAAACACAAAAGTAATAGCATTCCCGATCAATCACTTTTATGGCGGCTATAGGATATAGTCGGCCGATCCTTATGAAATTTGGCGAGTCGTATTATTTTCCTTCACCCAAAAATAACTCTCATGTAAAATTTGAACTTTCTAACTCTAAAAACACCAAAGTTATACCATTTCTGACCAATCAGTTGTATGGCAGCCATCGGATATTGTCGGCCGATCCTTATAAAATTTGGCATGTCGTATTATTTTGCCAAAAATAGCATTCTTACGAAATCTGAATTCTCTAGCTATAAAAAAACCAAGTAATAGCATTCCCGATCAATCAGTTATATGGCAGCTATAGGATTTAGTCGGCCGATCCTTATAAAATTTGGCGTGTCGTATTATTTTGCCCTCACCCAAAAACAGCTCTTAAGTAAAATTTGAACTTTCTTACTCTAAAAACACCAAAGTTATACCATTTCTGACCAATCAGTTGTATGGCAGCCATAGGATATTGTCGGCCGATCCTTAAAAAATTTGGCATGTCGTATTATTTTACCAAACAAAGCATTCTTACGAAATCTGAATCCTCTAGCTATAAAAACACAAAAGTAATAGCATTCCCGATCAATCACTTTAATGGCGGCTATAGGATATAGTCGTATTATTTTCCCTCACCCAAAAATAACTCTCATGTAAAATTTGAACTTTCAAACTCTAAAAACACCAAAGTTATACCATTTCTGACCAATCAGTTGTATGGCAGCCATCGGATATTGTCGGCCGATCCTTATAAAATTTGGCATGTCGTGTTATTTTACCAAAAATAGCATTCTTACGAAATCTGAATCCTCTAGCTATAAAAACACAAAAGTAATAGCATTCCCGATCAATCACTTTTATGGCGGCTATAGGATATAGTCGGCCGATCCTTATGAAATTTGGCGAGTCGTATTATTTTCCCTCACGCAAAAATAACTTTCATGTAAAATTTGAACTTTCTTACTCAAAAAACACCAAAGTTATACCATTTCTGACCAATCAGTTGTATGGCAGCCATAGGATATTGTCGGCCGATCCTTAAAAAATTTGGCATGTCGTATTATTTTACCAAAAAAAGCATTCTTACAAAATCTGAATCCTCTAGCCACAAAAACACAAAAGTAATAGCATTCCCGATCAATCACTTTTATGGCGGCTATAGGATATAGTCGGCCGATCCTTATGAAATTTGGCGAGTCGTATTATTTTCCCTCACCCAAAAATAACTCTCATGTAAAATTTGAACTTTCAAACTCTAAAAACACCAAAGTTATACCATTTCTGACCAATCAGTTGTATGGCAGCCATCGGATATTGTCGGCCGATCCTTATAAAATTTGGCATGTCGTGTTATTTTACCAAAAATAGCATTCTTACGAAATCTGAATCCTCTAGCTATAAAAACACAAAAGTAATAGCATTCCCGATCAATCACTTTTATGGCGGCTATAGGATATAGTCGGCCGATCCTTATGAAATTTGGCGAGACGTATTATTTTCCCTCACGCAAAAATAACTTTCATGTAAAATTTGAACTTTCTAACTCTAAAAACACCAAAGTTATACCATTTCTGACCAATCAGTTGTATGGCAGCCATCGGATATTGTCGGCCGATCCTTATAAAATTTGGCATGTCGTATTATTTTGCCAAAAATAGCATTCTTACGAAATCTGAATTCTCTAGCTATAAAAAAACCAAGTAATAGCATTCCCGATCAATCAGTTATATGGCAGCTATAGGATTTAGTCGGCCGATCCTTATAAAATTTGGCGTGTCGTATTATTTTGCCCTCACCCAAAAACAGCTCTTAAGTAATATTGGAACTTTCTTACTCTAAAAACACCAAAGTTATACCATTTCTGACCAATCAGTTGTATGGCAGCCATAGGATATTGTCGTCCGATCCTTAAAAAATTTGGCATGTCGTATTATTTTACCAAACAAAGCATTCTTACGAAATCTGAATCCTCTAGCTATAAAAACACAAAAGTAATAGCATTCCCGATCAATCACTTTAATGGCGGCTATAGGATATAGTCGGCCGATCCTTATGAAATTTGGCGAAACGTATTATTTTCCCTCACCCAAAAATAACTCTCATGTAAAATTTGAACTTTCTAACTCTAAAAACACCAAAGTTATACCATTTCTGACCAATCAGTTGTATGGCAGCCATAGGATATTGTCGGCCGATCCTTAAAAAATTTGGCATGTCGTATTATTTTACCAAAAAAAGTATTCTTACGAAATCTGAATCCTCTAGCTATAAAAACACAAAAGTAATAGCATTCCCGATCAATCACTTTTATGGCGGCTATAGGATATAGTCGGCCGATCCTTATGAAATTTGGCGTGTCGTATTATTTTCCCTCACCCAAAAATAACACCAAAGTTATACCATTTCTGACCAATCAGTTGTATGGCAGCCATAGGATATTGTCGGCCGATCCTTAAAAAATTTGGCATGTCGTATTATTTTACCAAAAAAAGCATTCTTACAAAATCTGAATCCTCTAGCTATAAAAACACAAAAGTAATAGCATTCCCGATCAATCACTTTCATGGCGGCTATAGGATATAGTCGGCCGATCCTTATGAAATTTGGCGAGTCGTATTATTTTCCCTCACCCAAAAATAACTCTCATGTAAAATTTGAACTCTCTAACTCTAAAAAGACCAAAGTTATACCATTTCTGACCAATCAGTTGTATGGCATAACTTTGGTGTTTTTAGAGTTAGAAAGTTCAAATTTTACATAAGAGCTGTTTTTGGGTGAGGGCAAAATAATACGACACGCCTTTTATAAGGATCGGCCGACTAAATCCTATAGCTGCCATATAACTGATTGATCGGGAATGCTATTACTTGGTTTTTTATAGCTAGAGAATAGCATTCTTACGAAATCTGAATCCTCTAGCCATAAAAACACAAAAGTAATAGCATTCCCGATCAATCACTTTTATGGCGGCTATAGGATATAGTCGGCCGATCCTTATGAAATTTGGCGAGTCGTATTATTTTCCCTCACGCAAAAATAACTTTCATGTAAAATTTGAACTTTCTTACTCTAAAAACACCAAAGTTATACCATTTCTGACCAATCAGTTGTATGGCAGCCATCGAATATTGTAGGCCGATCCTTATAAAATTTGGCATGTCATATTATTTTGCCAAAAATAGCATTCTTACGAAATCTGAATTCTCTAGCTATAAAAAAACCAAGTAATAGCATTCCCGATCAATCAGTTATATGGCAGCTATAGGATATAGTCGGCCGATCCTTATGAAATTTGGCGTGTCGTATTATTTTCCCCTAACCCAAAAATAACTCTCATGTAAAATTTGAACTTTCTAACTCTAAAAACACCAAAGTTATACCATTTCCGACCAATCAGTTGTATGGCAGCTATAAGATGTAGTACGCCGATCCTTAAAAAATTTGGCATGTCGTATTATTTTGCCAAAAATAGCATTCTTACGAAATCTGAATCCTCTAGCTATAAAAACACAAAAGTAATAGCATTCCCGATCAATCACTTTTATGGCGGCTATAGGATATAGTCGGCCGATCCTTATAAAATTTGGCGTGTCGTGTTATTTTGCCCTCACCCAAAAACAGCTCTTATATAAAATTTGTACTTTCTTACTCTAAAAACACCAAAGTTATACCATTTCCGACCAATCAGTTGTATGGCAGCCATAAGATATAGTACGCCGATCCTTAAAAAATTTGGCATGTCGTATTATATTGCCAAAAATAGCATTCTTACGAAATCTGAATCCTCTAGCTATAAAAACACAAAAGTAATAGCATTCCCGATCAATCACTTTTATGGCGGCTATAGGATATAGTCGGCCGATCCTTATGAAATTTGGCGTGTCGTATTATTTTCCCTCACCCAAAAATAACACCAAAGTTATACCATTTCTGACCAATCAGTTGTATGGCAGCCATCGGATATTGTCGGCCGATCCTTATAAAATTTGGCATGTCGTGTTATTTTACCAAAAATAGCATTCTTACGAAATCTGAATCCTCTAGCTATAAAAAAAACAAGTAATAGCATTCCCGATCAATCACTTTTATGGCGGCTATAGGATATAGTCGGCCGATCCTTATGAAATTTGGCAAGTCGTATTATTTTCCCTCAGGCAAAAATAACTTTCATGTAAAATTTGAACTTTCTTACTCTAAAAACACCAAAGTTATACCATTTCTGACCAATCAGTTGTATGGCAGCCATAAGATATAGTACGCCGATCCTTAAAAAATTTGGCATGTCGTATTATTTTACCAACAATAGCATTCTTACGAAATCTGAATCCTCTAGCTATAAAAACACAAAAGTAATAGCATTCCCGATCAATCACTTTTATGGCGGCTATAGGATATAGTCGGCCGATCCTTATAAAATTTGGCGTGTCGTATTATTTTGCCCTCACCCAAAAACAGCTCTTATGTAAAATTTGAACTTTCTAACTCTAAAAACACCAAAGTTATACCATTTCTGACCAATCAGTTGTATGGCAGCCATAAGATATAGTACGCCGATCCTTAAAAAATTTGGCATGTCGTATTATTTTACCAAAAATAGCATTCTTACGAAATCTGAATCCTCTAGCTATAAAAACACAAAAGTAATAGCATTCCCGATCAATCACTTTTATGGCGGCTATTGGATATAGTCGGCCGATCCCTATGAAATTTGGCGTGTCGTATTATTTTCCCTCACCCAAAAATAACACCAAAGTTATACCATTTCTGACCAATCAGTTGTATGGCAGCCATAGGATATTGTCGGCCGATCCTTAAAAAATTTGGCATGTCGTATTATTTTACCAAAAAAGCATTCTTACAAAATCTGAATCCTCTAGCTATAAAAACACAAAAGTAATAGCATTCCCGATCAATCACTTTCATGGCGGCTATAGGATATAGTCGGCCGATCCTTATGAAATTTGGCGAGTCGTATTATTTTCCCTCACCCAAAAATAACTCTCATGTAAAATTTGAACTCTCTTACTCTAAAACAAGAAAGCAAAGCTAACTTCGGGCGGAGCCGAAGTTTATATACCCTTGCAGTTAAAACCGGATATATATCGCAAACATCAGATATAGTTGGCCGATCCTTATGATTACATCATAATAAAACTAATTAACTAAAATAAAAAATCTAAAAAAAGTCCCAAACTTCTATCTTCAAAAATACGAAAGTTGATATTTCTACCAAATACCATTTCCGATCGTTCAGTTATATGGCAGCTATAAGATATAGTCGGCCGATCCTAATGAAATTTGGTAGGTTGGATCAACTGGCCAAAAATAGAATCTGTATTAAGTTTCAGCTTTTTATCTTCAAAAACACGAAAGTTGGGTCATTTCCGATCGTTCAGTTATATGGCAGCTATAAGATATAGTCGGCCGATCCTTATGAAATTTGGCACGTCGTATTATTTTGCCAAAAATAGCTTTCATGTTAAATTTGAACTCTCTAACTCTAAAAACACCAAAGTTATACCATTTCCGATCAATCAGTTATATGGCAGCTATAAGATATAGTCGGCCGATCCCGGCCGTTCCGACTTATATACTGCGTGCAAAGGAAAGAAGGGTGTGCGTAAAGTTTCAAGACGATAGCTTTAAAACTGAGAGACTAGTTTGCGTAGAAACAGACAGACGGACAGACAGACAGACGGACAGACGGACAGACGGACATGCTCATATCAACTCAGGAGGTGATCCTGATCAAGAATATATATACTTTATAGGGTCGGAGATGTCTCCTTCACTGCGTTGCACACTTTTGGACAAAATTATAATACCCTCTGCAAGGGTATAAAGACCAAATTTATACCATTTCTGACCAATCAGTTGTATGGCAGCCATAAGATATAATACGCCGATCCTTAAAAAAATTTGGCATGTCGTATTATTTTACCATAAATAGCATTCTTACGAAATCTAAATCCTCTAGCCATAAAAACACAAAAGTAATAGCATTCCCGATCAATCACTTTTATGGCGGCTATAGGATATAGTCGGCCGATCCTTATGAAATTTGGCGAGTCGTATTATTTTCCCTCACCCAAAAATAACTCTCATGTAAAATTTGAACTTTCAAACTCTAAAAACACCAAAGTTATACCATTTCTGACCAATCAGTTGTATGGCAGCCATCGGATATTGTCGGCCGATCCTTATAAAATTTGGCATGTCGTGTTATTTTACCAAAAATAGCATTCTTACGAAATCTGAATCCTCTAGCTATAAAAAAACAAGTAATAGCATTCCCGATCAATCACTTTTATGGCGGCTATAGGATATAGTCGGCCGATCCTTATGAAATTTGGCGAGTCGTATTATTTTCCCTCACGCAAAAATAACTTTCATGTAAAATTTGAACTTTCTTACTCTAAAAACACCAAAGTTATACCATTTCTGACCAATCAGTTGTATGGCAGCCATAGGATATTGTCGGCCGATCCTTAAAAAATTTGGCATGTCGTATTATTTTACCAAAAATAGCATTCTTACGAAATCTGAATCCTCTAGCCATAAAAACACAAAAGTAATAGCATTCCCGATCAATCACTTTTATGGCGGCTATAGGATATAGTCGGCCGATCCTTATGAAATTTGGCGAGTTGTATTATTTTCCCTCACCCAAAAATAACTCTCATGTAAAATTTGAACTTTCTAACTCTAAAAACACCAAAGTTATACCATTTCTGACCAATCAGTTGTATGGCAGCCATCGGATATTGTCGGCCGATCCTTATAAAATTTGGCATGTCGTATTATTTTGCCAAAAATAGCATTCTTACGAAATCTGAATCCTCTAGCTATAAAAACACAAAAGTAATAGCATTCCCGATCAATCACTTTTATGGCGGCTATAGGATATAGTCGGCCGATCCTTATGAAATTTGGCGAGTTGTATTATTTTCCCTCACCCAAAAATAACTCTCATGTAAAATTTGAACTTTCTAACTCTAAAAACACCAAAGTTATACCATTTCTGACCAATCAGTTGTATGGCAGCCATCGGATATTGTCGGCCGATCCTTATAAAATTTGGCATGTCGTATTATTTTGCCAAAAATAGCATTCTTACGAAATCTTAATTCTCTAGCTATAAAAAAACCAAGTAATAGCATTCCCGATCAATCAGTTATATGGCAGCTATAGGATTTAGTCGGCCGATCCTTATAAAATTTGGCGTGTCGTGTTATTTTGCCCTCACCCAAAAACAGCTCTTATGTAAAATTTGAACTTTCTAAGTCTAAAAACACCAAAGTTATACCATTTCTGACCAATCAGTTGTATGGCAACCATAAGATATAGTACGCCGATCCTTAAAAAATTTGGAATGTCGTATTATTTTACCAAAAAAAGTATTCTTACGAAATCTGAATCCTCTAGCTATAAAAACACAAAAGTAATAGAATTGCCGATCAATCACTTTTATGGCGGCTATAGGATATAGTCGGCCGATCCTTATAAAATTTGGCGAGTCGTATTATTTTCCCTCACCCAAAAATAACTCTCATGTAAAATTTGAACTCTCTAACTCTAAAAACACCAAAGTTATACCATTTCCGATCAATCAGTTATATGGCAGCTATAAGATATAGTCGGCCGATCCCGGCCGTTCCGACTTATATACTGCGTGCAAAGGAAAGAAGGGTGTGCGTAAAGTTTCAAGACGATAGCTTTAAAACTGAGAGACTAGTTTGCGTAGAAACAGACAGACGGACAGACAGACAGACGGACAGACGGACAGACGGACATGCTCATATCAACTCAGGAGGTGATCCTGATCAAGAATATATATACTTTATAGGGTCGGAGATGTCTCCTTCACTGCGTTGCACACTTTTGGACAAAATTATAATACCCTCTGCAAGGGTATAAAGACCAAATTTATACCATTTCTGACCAATCAGTTGTATGGCAGCCATAAGATATAATACGCCGATCCTTAAAAAAATTTGGCATGTCGTATTATTTTACCATAAATAGCATTCTTACGAAATCTAAATCCTCTAGCCATAAAAACACAAAAGTAATAGCATTCCCGATCAATCACTTTTATGGCGGCTATAGGATATAGTCGGCCGATCCTTATGAAATTTGGCGAGTTGTATTATTTTCCCTCACCCAAAAATAACTCTCATGTAAAATTTGAACTTTCAAACTCTAAAAACACCAAAGTTATACCATTTCTGACCAATCAGTTGTATGGCAGCCATCGGATATTGTCGGCCGATCCTTATAAAATTTGGCATGTCGTATTATTTTGCCAAAAATAGCATTCTTACGAAATCTGAATTCTCTAGCTATAAAAAAAACAAGTAATAGCATTCCCGATCAATCAGTTATATGGCAGCTATAGGATTTAGTCGGCCGATCCTTATAAAATTTGGCGTGTCGTATTATTTTGCCCTCACCCAAAAACAGCTCTTATGTAAAATTTGAACTTTCTAACTCTAAAAACACCAAAGTTATACCATTTCTGACCAATCAGTTGTATGGCAGCCATAAGATATAGTACGCCGATCCTTAAAAAATTTGGCATGTCGTATTATTTTACCAAAAATAGCATTCTTACGAAATCTGAATCCTCTATCTATAAAAACACAAAAGTAATAGCATTCCCGATCAATCACTTTTATGGCGGCCATAGGATATAGTCGGCCGATCCTTATGAAATTTGGCGAGTCGTATTATTTTCCTTCACCCAAAAATAACTCTCATGTAAAATTTGAACTTTCTAACTCTAAAAACACCAAAGTTATACCATTTCTGACCAATCAGTTGTATGGCAGCCATCGGATATTGTCGGCCGATCCTTATAAAATTTGGCATGTCGTATTATTTTGCCAAAAATAGCATTCTTACGAAATCTGAATCCTCTAGCTATAAAAACACAAAAGTAATAGCATTCCCGATCAATCACTTTTATGGCGGCTATAGGATATAGTCGGCCGATCCTTATGAAATTTGGCGAGTCGTATTATTTTCCCTCACGCAAAAATAACTTTCATGTAAAATTTGAACTTTCTTACTCTAAAAACACCAAAGTTATACCATTTCTGACCAATCAGTTGTATGGCAGCCATAGGATATTGTCGGCCGATCCTTAAAAAATTTGGAATGTCGTATTATTTTACCAAAAAAAGTATTCTTACGAAATCTGAATCCTCTAGCTATAAAAACACAAAAGTAATAGAATTGCCGATCAATCACTTTTATGGCGGCTATAGGATATAGTCGGCCGATCCTTATAAAATTTGGCGAGTCGTATTATTTTCCCTCACCCAAAAATAACTCTCATGTAAAATTTGAACTTTCTAACTCTAAAAACACCAAAGTTATACCATTTCTGACCAATCAGTTGTATGGCAGCCATCGGATATTGTCGGCCGATCCTTATAAAATTTGGCATGTCGTATTATTTTGCCAAAAATAGCATTCTTACGAAATCTGAATCCTCTAGCCATAAAAACACAAAAGTAATAGCATTCCCGATCAATCACTTTTATGGCGGCTATAGGATATAGTCGGCCGATCCTTATGAAATTTGGCGAGTTGTATTATTTTCCCTCACCCAAAAATAACTCTCATGTAAAATTTGAACTTTCTAACTCTAAAAACACCAAAGTTATACCATTTCTGACCAATCAGTTGTATGGCAGCCATCGGATATTGTCGGCCGATCCTTATAAAATTTGGCATGTCGTATTATTTTGCCAAAAATAGCATTCTTACGAAATCTTAATTCTCTAGCTATAAAAAAACCAAGTAATAGCATTCCCGATCAATCAGTTATATGGCAGCTATAGGATTTAGTCGGCCGATCCTTATAAAATTTGGCGTGTCGTGTTATTTTGCCCTCACCCAAAAACAGCTCTTATGTAAAATTTGAACTTTCTAAGTCTAAAAACACCAAAGTTATACCATTTCTGACCAATCAGTTGTATGGCAGCCATAAGATATAGTACGCCGATCCTTAAAAAATTTGGAATGTCGTATTATTTTACAAAAAAAGTATTCTTACGAAATCTGAATCCTCTAGCTATAAAAACACAAAAGTAATAGAATTGCCGATCAATCACTTTTTATGGCGGCTATAGGATATAGTCGGCCGATCCTTATAAAATTTGGCGAGTCGTATTATTTTCCCTCACCCAAAAATAACTCTCATGTAAAATTTGAACTCTTTAACTCTAAAAAGACCAAAGTTATACCATTTCTGACCAATCAGTTGTATGGCAGCCATAAGATATAGTACGCCGATCCTTAAAAAAATTTGGCATGTCGTATTAGTTTACCAAACAAAGCATTCTTACGAAATCTGAATCCTCTAGCCATAAAAACACAAAAGTAATAGCATTCCCGATCAATCACTTTTATGGCGGCTATAGGATATAGTCGGCCGATCCTTATGAAATTTGGCGAGTTGTATTATTTTCCCTCACCCAAAAATAACTCTCATGTAAAATTTGAACTTTCTAACTCTAAAAACACCAAAGTTATACCATTTCTGACCAATCAGTTGTATGGCAGCCATCGGATATTGTCGGCCGATCCTTATAAAATTTGGCATGTCGTATTATTTTGCCAAAAATAGCATTCTTACGAAATCTGAATCCTCTAGCTATAAAAACACAAAAGTAATAGCATTCCCGATCAATCACTTTTATGGCGGCTATAGGATATAGTCGGCCGATCCTTATGAAATTTGGCGAGTCGTATTATTTTCCCTCACGCAAAAATAACTTTCATGTAAAATTTGAACTTTCTTACTCTAAAAACACCAAAGTTATACCATTTCTGACCAATCAGTTGTATGGCAGCCATAGGATATTGTCGGCCGATCCTTAAAAAATTTGGAATGTCGTATTATTTTACCAAAAAAAGTATTCTTACGAAATCTGAATCCTCTAGCTATAAAAACACAAAAGTAATAGAATTGCCGATCAATCACTTTTATGGCGGCTATAGGATATAGTCGGCCGATCCTTATAAAATTTGGCGAGTCGTATTATTTTCCCTCACCCAAAAATAACTCTCATGTAAAATTTGAACTTTCTAACTCTAAAAACACCAAAGTTATACCATTTCTGACCAATCAGTTGTATGGCAGCCATCGGATATTGTCGGCCGATCCTTATAAAATTTGGCATGTCGTATTATTTTGCCAAAAATAGCATTCTTACGAAATCTGAATCCTCTAGCCATAAAAACACAAAAGTAATAGCATTCCCGATCAATCACTTTTATGGCGGCTATAGGATATAGTCGGCCGATCCTTATGAAATTTGGCGAGTTGTATTATTTTCCCTCACCCAAAAATAACTCTCATGTAAAATTTGAACTTTCTAACTCTAAAAACACCAAAGTTATACCATTTCTGACCAATCAGTTGTATGGCAGCCATCGGATATTGTCGGCCGATCCTTATAAAATTTGGCATGTCGTATTATTTTGCCAAAAATAGCATTCTTACGAAATCTGAATTCTCTAGCTATAAAAAAACCAAGTAATAGCATTCCCGATCAATCAGTTATATGGCAGCTATAGGATTTAGTCGGCCGATCCTTATAAAATTTGGCGTGTCGTGTTATTTTGCCCTCACCCAAAAACAGCTCTTATGTAAAATTTGAACTTTCTAAGTCTAAAAACACCAAAGTTATACCATTTCTGACCAATCAGTTGTATGGCAGCCATAAGATATAGTACGCCGATCCTTAAAAAATTTGGAATGTCGTATTATTTTACCAAAAAAAGTATTCTTACGAAATCTGAATCCTCTAGCTATAAAAACACAAAAGTAATAGAATTGCCGATCAATCACTTTTATGGCGGCTATAGGATATAGTCGGCCGATCCTTATAAAATTTGGCGAGTCGTATTATTTTCCCTCACCCAAAAATAACTCTCATGTAAAATTTGAACTCTTTAACTCTAAAAAGACCAAAGTTATACCATTTCTGACCAATCAGTTGTATGGCAGCCATAAGATATAGTACGCCGATCCTTAAAAAAATTTGGCATGTCGTATTAGTTTACCAAACAAAGCATTCTTACGAAATCTGAATCCTCTAGCCATAAAAACACAAAAGTAATAGCATTCCCGATCAATCACTTTTATGGCGGCTATAGGATATAGTCGGCCGATCCTTATGAAATTTGGCGAGTTGTATTATTTTCCCTCACCCAAAAATAACTCTCATGTAAAATTTGAACTTTCTAACTCTAAAAACACCAAAGTTATACCATTTCTGACCAATCAGTTGTATGGCAGCCATCGGATGTTGTCGGCCGATCCTTATAAAATTTGGCATGTCGTATTATTTTGCCAAAAATAGCATTCTTACGAAATCTGAATTCTTTAGCTATAAAAAAACCAAGTAATAGCATTCCCGATCAATCAGTTATATGGCAGCTATAGGATTTAGTCGGCCGATCCTTATAAAATTTGGCGTGTCGTGTTATTTTGCCCTCACCCAAAAACAGCTCTTATGTAAAATTTGAACTTTCTAAGTCTAAAAACACCAAAGTTATACCATTTCTGACCAATCAGTTGTATGGCAGCCATAAGATATAGTACGCCGATCCTTAAAAAATTTGGCATGTCGTATTATTTTACCAAAAATAGCATTCTTACGAAATCTGAATTCTCTAGCTATAAAAAAAACAAGTAATAGCATTCCCGATCAATCAGTTATATGGCAGCTATAGGATTTAGTCGGCCGATCCTTATAAAATTTGGCGTGTCGTATTATTTTGCCCTCACCCAAAAACAGCTCTTATGTAAAATTTGAACTTTCTAACTCTAAAAACACCAAAGTTATACCATTTCTGACCAATCAGTTGTATGGCAGCCATAAGATATAGTACGCCGATCCTTAAAAAATTTGGCATGTCGTATTATTTTACCAAAAATAGCATTCTTACGAAATCTGAATCCTCTATCTATAAAAACACAAAAGTAATAGCATTCCCGATCAATCACTTTTATGGCGGCCATAGGATATAGTCGGCCGATCCTTATGAAATTTGGCGTGTCGTATTATTTTCCCTCACCCAAAAATAACTTTCATGTAAAATTTGAACTTTCTTACTCTAAAAACACCAAAGTTATACCATTTCTCACCAATCAGTTGTATGGCAGCCATAGGATATTGTCGGCCGATCCTTAAAAAATTTGGCATGTCGTATTATTTTACCAAACAAAGCATTCTTACGAAATCTGAATCCTCTAGCTATAAAAACACAAAAGTAATAGCATTCCCGATCAATCACTTTAATGGCGGCTATAGGATATAGTCGGCCGATCCTTATGAAATTTGGCGAGTCGTATTATTTTCCCTCACCCAAAAATAACTCTCATGTAAAATTTGATCTCTTTAACTCTAAAAAGACCAAAGTTATACCATTTCTGACCAATCAGTTGTATGGCAGCCATAAGATATAGTACGCCGATCCTTAAAAAAATTTGGCATGTCGTATTAGTTTACCAAACAAAGCATTCTTACGAAATCTGAATCCTCTAGCCATAAAAACACAAAAGTAATAGCATTCCCGATCAATCACTTTTATGGCGGCTATAGGATATAGTCGGCCGATCCTTATGAAATTTGGCGAGTCGTATTATTTTCCCTCACCCAAAAATAACTCTCATGTAAAATTTGAACTTGAAATTTGATACCATTTCTGACCAATCAGTTGTATGGCAGCCATCGGATATAGTCGGCCGATCCTTATAAAATTTGGCATGTCGTATTATTTTGCCAAAAATAGCATTCTTACGAAATCTGAATTCTCTAGCTATAAAAAAACCAAGTAATAGCTTTCCCGATCAATCAGTTATATGGCAGCTATAGGATTTAGTCGGCCGATCCTTATAAAATTTGGCGTGTCGTATTATTTTGCCCTCACCCAAAAACAGCTCTTATGTAAAATTTGAACTTTCTAACTCTAAAAACACCAAAGTTATACCATTTCTGACCAATCAGTTGTATGGCAGCCATAAGATATAGTACGCCGATCCTTACAAAATTTGGCATGTCGTATTATTTTACCAAAAATAGCATTCTTACGAAATCTGAATCCTCTAGCTATAAAAACACAAAAGTAATAGCATTCCCGATCAATCACTTTTATGGCGGCTATAGGATATAGTCGGCCGATCCTTATGAAATTTGGCGTGTCGTATTATTTTCCCTCACCCAAAAATAACTCTCATGTAAAATTTGAACTTTCTAACTCTAAAAACACCAAAGTTATACCATTTCTGACCAGTCAGTTGTATGGCAGCCATCGGATATTGTCGGCCGATCCTTATAAAATTTGGCATGTCGTATTATTTTACCAAAAATAGCATTCTTACGAAATCTGAATCCTCTATCTATAAAAACACAAAAGTAATAGCATTCCCGATCAATCACTTTTATGGCGGCCATAGGATATAGTCGGCCGATCCTTATGAAATTTGGCGTGTCGTATTATTTTCCCTCACCCAAAAATAACTTTCATGTAAAATTTGAACTTTCTTACTCTAAAAACACCAAAGTTATACCATTTCTGACCAATCAGTTGTATGGCAGCCATAGGATATTGTCGGCCGATCCTTAAAAAATTTGGCATGTCGTATTATTTTACCAAACAAAGCATTCTTACGAAATCTGAATCCTCTAGCTATACAAACACAAAAGTAATAGCATTCCCGATCAATCACTTTAATGGCGGCTATAGGATATAGTCGGCCGATCCTTATGAAATTTGGCGTGTCGTATTATTTTCCCTCACCCAAAAATAACTCTCATGTAAAATTTGAACTTTCTAACTCTAAAAACACCAAAGTTATACCATTTCTGACCAGTCAGTTGTATGGCAGCCATCGGATATTGTCGGCCGATCCTTATAAAATTTGGCATGTCGTATTATTTTGCCAAAAATAGCATTCTTACGAAATCTGAATCCTCTAGCTATAAAAACACAAAAGTAATAGCATTCCCGATCAATCACTTTTATGGCGGCTATAGGATATAGTCGGCCGATCCTTATGAAATTTGGCGAGTCGTATTATTTTCCCTCACGCAAAAATAACTTTCATGTAAAATTTGAACTTTCTTACTCTAAAAACACCAAAGTTATACCATTTCTGACCAATCAGTTGTATGGCAGCCATAGGATATTGTCGGCCGATCCTTAAAAAATTTGGCATGTCGTATTATTTTACCAAAAAAAGTATTCTTACGAAATCTGAATCCTCTAGCTATAAAAACACAAAAGTAATAGAATTGCCGATCAATCACTTTTATGGCGGCTATAGGATATAGTCGGCCGATCCTTATGTAATTTGGCGAGTCGTATTATTTTCCCTCACGCAAAAATAACTTTCATGTAAAATTTGAACTTTCTTACTCTAAAAACACCAAAGTTATACCATTTCTGACCAATCAGTTGTATGGCAGCCATAGGATATTGTCGGCCGATCCTTAAAAAATTTGGCATGTCGTATTATTTTACCAAAAAAAGTATTCTTACGAAATCTGAATCCTCTAGCTATAAAAACACAAAAGTAATAGAATTGCCGATCAATCACTTTTATGGCGGCTATAGGATATAGTCGGCCGATCCTTATGTAATTTGGCGAGTCGTATTATTTTCCCTCACCCAAAAATAACTCTCATGTAAAATTTGAACTCTTTAACTCTAAAAACACCAAAGTTATACCATTTCAGACCAGTTGTATGGCAGCAAAGATTATAAAGTACATAGATGGGACATCAGGGCCCAAAACGTTCAACTTTTTTCGTCGAGCTTGTTGGTGAGGGGGGAACGCACATGCATACGATTCTATTTTTAGAACTCTTCACATGTATCCGTCAACAAAAATGTGAACCTATGTGTGTATGTGTGACTGCTCGCACGACGGCGTAAAAAGGTTTTGGCTTCCAAATTTCAATTTTAATTTCTCGTTTCTGTTTTCGATGCGCCGATGTGGTAGTTGGTAGAACAAATAGTATTTTTGATCGCCGCAGATCGAGACAGGATGGTAGCTGAATTCCTAGAGTAGTTACTCTATGTGTAATTTTTCTGTGTTCAAATCCTCGTAAGAACTTTGAACTTTTTCGTTCTTTTATAATTATTTTTTTTTATTTTTCCTTAATTATAATATTTTTCTTTAATTTTAAAATTGTAAAATTGTTTTGTTCTTTATTATGTCCTGCGAATAAAATTTCAAGGGAGTCCTTCCGGCATTTTGTCATCCGACACGTCCGTCACTTATTTTTACTTTAATTGTTATAGAATGCAATTAAAAATAATAATAATAACGTAAAAATTAAAAGTGAAAAAAAAAAAAAAAATAAAAAATAAAAGTAAATATATCGTAAATCATAAAACTAAAACTTTATCAAAATTGGAAAAAACTCCCGCTGGTGTAATCGAACCCAGGACCACATGAATAAGGACGGCGCACTATCCATCTAGGCTACCCTCGAAGTTGATTTTATGATACTTAAAATTGGTGTTAAAGGAGGCGCTAGAATCCATACCAAATACAGAGCTGACGAGTAAGGATAGTAAAAGATATTTCTGATCTCTTTACTCTTACATTGGTTCGATTACAACGTTTCAAACTTTCATCGTTCCAAAGATGTTACGATCTAAAAATAGAATTCTCTCTCTCCCTATCTCATCTGCCAGCCGTTTGTCGTGGGACCCGCTCTCAAATGTTTTCATTAATACAGCGGGTTCCACGACGGAAAAAATGAAAACATTTGAGAGCGGGTTCCATGACGCGGCCTACCAAAATGCCGTAGAACCCGCACTTATAGACATTTTTACAGCGGGTTCCACTACGAAATGAGACGATGTTAAGGTGATTTTACAATTTTTTATTTTTTTTATTGGATTATAAATTTAGGAAAACACATTAAAATAATAAAACAATAATATAAAAAGATTTAAAATTAAAAAAAAATTGACTTCCCGAGCCTGGTTTGAACTAATTTTACTTTGCACACCAGCCAAGCACTCTACCACTCGGCTATTCCTCATTCGTTGTCGCGCGAAAAATTTCTCAAACTTAACTTGTCGCGCAATGGAACCCGCTCGTTCCAGCGGGTTCCACTGATGGAACCCGCCATAGAAAATTTTTCTTTGTATGAGATGTCCCATCTATGTACTGTATAATCTTTGATGGCAGCCATCGGATATTGTCGGCCGATCCTTATAAAATTTGGCAAGTCGTATTATTTTGCCAAAAATAGCATTCTTACGAAATCTGAATTCTCTAGCTATAAAAAAACCAAGTAATAGCATTCCCGATCAATCAGTTATATGGCAGCTATAGGATTTAGTCGGCCGATCCTTATAAAATTTGGCGTGTCGTGTTATTTTGCCCTCACCCAAAAACAGCTCTTATGTAAAATTTGAACTTTCTAACTCTAGAAACACCAAAGTTATACCATTTCTGACCAATCAGTTGTATGGCAGCCATAAGATATAGTACGCCGATCCTTAAAAAATTTGGCATGTCGTATTATTTTACCAAAAATAGCATTCTTACGAAATCTGAATCCTCTAGCTATAAAAACACAAAAGTAATAGCATTCCCGATCAATCACTTTTATGGCGGCTATAGGATATAGTCGGCCGATCCTTATAAAATTTGGCGTGTCGTATTATTTTCCCTCACCCAAAAATAACTTTCATGTAAAATTTGAACTTTCTTACTCTAAAAACACCAAAGTTATACCATTTCTGACCAGTCAGTTGTATGGCAGCCATCGGATATTGTCGGCCGATCCTTAAAAAATTTGGCATGTCGTATTATTTTACCAAAAAAAGCATTCTTACAAAATCTGAATCGTCTAGCTATAAAAACACAAAAGTAATAGCATTCCCGATCAATCACTTTCATGGCGGCTATAGGATATAGTCGGCCGATCCTTATGAAATTTGGCGAGTCGTATTATTTTCCCTCACCCAAAAATAACTCTCATGTAAAATTTGAACTCTCTAACTCTAAAAAGACCAAAGTTAACAATTTCTGACCAATCAGTTGTATGGCAGCCATAAGATATAGTACGCCGATCCTTAAAAAAATTTGGCGTGTCGTATTATTTTACCAAAAATAGCATTCTTACGAAATCTGAATCCTCTAGCCATAAAAACACAAAAGTAATAGCATTCCCGATCAATCTCTTTTATGGCGGCTATAGGATATAGTCGGCCGATCCTTATGAAATTTGGCGAGTCGTATTATTTTCCCTCACCCAAAAATAACTCTCATGTAAAATTTGAACTTTCTAACTCTAAAAACACCAAAGTTATACCATTTCTGACCAATCAGTTGTATGGCAGCCATCGGATATTGTCGGCCGATCCTTATAAAATTTGGCATGTCGTGTTATTTTACCAAAAATAGCATTCTTACGAAATCTGAATCCTCTAGCTTAAAAACACAAAAGAAATAGTATTCCCGATCAATCATTTGTATGGCGGCTATAGGATATAGTCGGCCGATCCTTATGAAATTTGGCGAGTCGTATTATTTTCCCTCACGCAAAAATAACTCTCATGTAAAATTTGAACTTTCTAACTCTAAAAACACCAAAGTTATACCATTTCTGACCAGTCAGTTGTATGGCAGCCATCGGATATTGTCGGCCGATCCTTATAAAATTTGGCATGTCGTATTATTTTGCCAAAAATAGCATTCTTATGAAATCTGAATCCTCTAGCTATAAAAACACAAAAGTAATAGCATTCCCGATCAATCACTTTTATGGCGGCTATAGGATATAGTCGGCCGATCCTTATGAAATTTGGCGAGTCGTATTATTTTCCCTCACGCAAAAATAACTTTCATGTAAAATTTGAACTTTCTTACTCTAAAAACACCAAAGTTATACCATTTCTGACCAATCAGTTGTATGGCAGCTATAGGATATAGTCGGCCGATCCTTAAAAAAATTTGGCATGTCGTATTATTTTACCAAAAAAAGTATTCTTACGAAATCTGAATCCTCTAGCTATAAAAACACAAAAGTAATAGCATTGCCGATCAATCACTTTTATGGCGGCTATAGGATATAGTCGGCCGATCCTTATGTAATTTGGCGAGTCGTATTATTTTCCCTCACGCAAAAATAACTTTCATGTAAAATTTGAACTTTCTTACTCTAAAAACACCAAAGTTATACCATTTCTGACCAATCAGTTGTATGGCAGCTATAGGATATAGTCGGCCGATCCTTAAAAAATTTGGCATGTCGTATTATTTTACCAAAAAAAGTATTCTTACGAAATCTGAATCCTCTAGCTATAAAAACACAAAAGTAATAGAATTGCCGATCAATCACTTTTATGGCGGCTATAGGATATAGTCGGCCGATCCTTATGTAATTTGGCGAGTCGTATTATTTTCCCTCACGCAAAAATAACTTTCATGTAAAATTTAAACTTTCATACTCTAAAAACACCAAAGTTATACCATTTCTGACCAATCAGTTGTATGGCAGCCATAGGATATTGTCGGCCGATCCTTAAAAAATTTGGCATGTCGTATTATTTTACCAAAAATAGCATTCTTACGAAAACTGAATCCTCTAGCCATAAAAACACAAAAGTAATAGCATTCCCGATCAATCACTTTTATGGCGGCTATAGGATATAGTCGGCCGATCCTTATGAAATTTGGCGAGTCGTATTATTTTCCCTCACCCAAAAATAACTCTCATGTAAAATTTGAACTTGAAATTTGATACCATTTCTGACCAATCAGTTGTATGGCAGCCATCGGATATTGTCGGCCGATCCTTATAAAATTTGGCATGTCGTATTATTTTGCCAAAAATAGCATTCTTACGAAATCTGAATTCTCTAGCTATAAAAAAACCAAGTAATAGCTTTCCCGATCAATCAGTTATATGGCAGCTATAGGATTTAGTCGGCCGATCCTTATAAAATTTGGCGTGTCGTATTATTTTGCCCTCACCCAAAAACAGCTCTTATGTAAAATTTGAACTTTCTAACTCTAAAAACACCAAAGTTATACCATTTCTGACCAATCAGTTGTATGGCAGCCATAAGATATAGTACGCCGATCCTTAAAAAATTTGGCATGTCGTATTATTTTACCAAAAATAGCATTCTTACGAAATCTGAATCCTCTAGCTATAAAAACACAAAAGTAATAGCATTCCCGATCAATCACTTTTATGGCGGCTATAGGATATAGTCGGCCGATCCTTATGAAATTTGGCGAGTTGTATTATTTTCCCTCACCCAAAAATAACTCTCATGTAAAATTTGAACTTTCTAACTCTAAAAACACCAAAGTTATACCATTTCTGACCAATCAGTTGTATGGCAGCCATAGGATATTGTCGGCCGATCCTTAAAAAATTTGGCATGTCGTATTATTTTACCAAACAAAGCATTCTTACGAAATCTGAATCCTCTAGCTATAAAAACACAAAAGTAATAGCATTCCCGATCAATCACTTTAATGGCGGCTATAGGATATAGTCGGCCGATCCTTATGAAATTTGGCAAGTCGTATTATTTTCCCTCACCCAAAAATAACTCTCATGTAAAATTTGAACTCTTTAACTCTAAAAAGACCAAAGTTATACCATTTCTGACCAATCAGTTGTATGGCAGCCATAAGATATAGTACGCCGATCCTTAAAAAAATTTGGCATGTCGTATTATTTTACCAAAAATAGCATTCTTACGAAATCTGAATCCTCTAGCTATAAAAACACAAAAGTAATAGCATTCCCGATCAATCACTTTTATGGCGGCTATAGGATATAGTCGGCCGATCCTTATGAAATTTGGCGAGTCGTATTATTTTCCCTCACGCAAAAATAACTTTCATGTAAAATTTAAACTTTCATACTCTAAAAACACCAAAGTTATACCATTTCTGACCAATCAGTTGTATGGCAGCCATAGGATATTGTCGGCCGATCCTTAAAAAATTTGGCATGTCGTATTATTTTACCAAAAATAGCATTCTTACGAAAACTGAATCCTCTAGCCATAAAAACACAAAAGTAATAGCATTCCCGATCAATCACTTTTATGGCGGCTATAGGATATAGTCGGCCGATCCTTATGAAATTTGGCGAGTCGTATTATTTTCCCTCACCCAAAAATAACTCTCATGTAAAATTTGAACTTGAAATTTGATACCATTTCTGACCAATCAGTTGTATGGCAGCCATCGGATATTGTCGGCCGATCCTTATAAAATTTGGCATGTCGTATTATTTTGCCAAAAATAGCATTCTTACGAAATCTGAATTCTCTAGCTATAAAAAAACCAAGTAATAGCTTTCCCGATCAATCAGTTATATGGCAGCTATAGGATTTAGTCGGCCGATCCTTATAAAATTTGGCGTGTCGTATTATTTTGCCCTCACCCAAAAACAGCTCTTATGTAAAATTTGAACTTTCTAACTCTAAAAACACCAAAGTTATACCATTTCTGACCAATCAGTTGTATGGCAGCCATAAGATATAGTACGCCGATCCTTAAAAAATTTGGCATGTCGTATTATTTTACCAAAAATAGCATTCTTACGAAATCTGAATCCTCTAGCTATAAAAACACAAAAGTAATAGCATTCCCGATCAATCACTTTTATGGCGGCTATAGGATATAGTCGGCCGATCCTTATGAAATTTGGCGTGTCGTATTATTTTCCCTCACCCAAAAATAACTTTCATGTAAAATTTGAACTTTCTTACTCTAAAAACACCAAAGTTATACCATTTCTTACCAATCAGTTGTATGGCAGCCATAGGATATTGTCGGCCGATCCTTAAAAAATTTGGCATGTCGTATTATTTTACCAAACAAAGCATTCTTACGAAATCTGAATCCTCTAGCTATAAAAACACAAAAGTAATAGCATTCCCGATCAATCACTTTAATGGCGGCTATAGGATATAGTCGGCCGATCCTTATGAAATTTGGCGAGTCGTATTATTTTCCCTCACCCAAAAATAACTTTCATGTAAAATTTGAAATTTCTTACTCTAAAAACACCAAAGTTATACCATTTCTTACCAATCAGTTGTATGGCAGCCATAGGATATTGTCGGCCGATCCTTAAAAAATTTGGCATGTCGTATTATTTTACCAAACAAAGCATTCTTACGAAATCTGAATCCTCTAGCTATAAAAACACAAAAGTAATAGCATTCCCGATCAATCACTTTAATGGCGGCTATAGGATATAGTCGGCCGATCCTTATGAAATTTGGCAAGTCGTATTATTTTCCCTCACCCAAAAATAACTCTCATGTAAAATTTGAACTCTTTAACTCTAAAAAGACCAAAGTTATACCATTTCTGACCAATCAGTTGTATGGCAGCCATAAGATATAGTACGCCGATCCTTAAAAAAATTTGGCATGTCGTATTATTTTACCAAAAATAGCATTCTTACGAAATCTGAATCCTCTAGCTATAAAAACACAAAAGTAATAGCATTCCCGATCAATCACTTTTATGGCGGCTATAGGATATAGTCGGCCGATCCTTATGAAATTTGGCGAGTCGTATTATTTTCCCTCACGCAAAAATAACTTTCATGTAAAATTTAAACTTTCATACTCTAAAAACACCAAAGTTATACCATTTCTGACCAATCAGTTGTATGGCAGCCATAGGATATTGTCGGCCGATCCTTAAAAAATTTGGCATGTCGTATTATTTTACCAAAAATAGCATTCTTACGAAAACTGAATCCTCTAGCCATAAAAACACAAAAGTAATAGCATTCCCGATCAATCACTTTTATGGCGGCTATAGGATATAGTCGGCCGATCCTTATGAAATTTGGCGAGTCGTATTATTTTCCCTCACCCAAAAATAACTCTCATGTAAAATTTGAACTTGAAATTTGATACCATTTCTGACCAATCAGTTGTATGGCAGCCATAGGATATTGTCGGCCGGTCCTTAAAAAATTTGGCATGTCGTATTATTTTACCAAACAAAGCATTCTTACGAAATCTGAATCCTCTAGCTATAAAAACACAAAAGTAATAGCATTCCCGATCAATCACTTTAATGGCGGCTATAGGATATAGTCGGCCGATCCTTATGAAATTTGGCAAGTCGTATTATTTTCCCTCACCCAAAAATAACTCTCATGTAAAATTTGAACTCTTTAACTCTAAAAAGACCAAAGTTATACCATTTCTGACCAATCAGTTGTATGGCAGCCATAAGATATAGTACGCCGATCCTTAAAAAAATTTGGCATGTCGTATTATTTTACCAAAAATAGCATTCTTACGAAATCTGAATCCTCTAGCTATAAAAACACAAAAGTAATAGCATTCCCGATCAATCACTTTTATGGCGGCTATAGGATATAGTCGGCCGATCCTTATGAAATTTGGCGAGTCGTATTATTTTCCCTCACGCAAAAATAACTTTCATGTAAAATTTAAACTTTCATACTCTAAAAACACCAAAGTTATACCATTTCTGACCAATCAGTTGTATGGCAGCCATAGGATATTGTCGGCCGATCCTTAAAAAATTTGGCATGTCGTATTATTTTACCAAAAATAGCATTCTTACGAAAACTGAATCCTCTAGCCATAAAAACACAAAAGTAATAGCATTCCCGATCAATCACTTTTATGGCGGCTATAGGATATAGTCGGCCGATCCTTATGAAATTTGGCGAGTCGTATTATTTTCCCTCACCCAAAAATAACTCTCATGTAAAATTTGAACTTGAAATTTGATACCATTTCTGACCAATCAGTTGTATGGCAGCCATCGGATATTGTCGGCCGATCCTTATAAAATTTGGCATGTCGTATTATTTTGCCAAAAATAGCATTCTTACGAAATCTGAATTCTCTAGCTATAAAAAAACCAAGTAATAGCTTTCCCGATCAATCAGTTATATGGCAGCTATAGGATTTAGTCGGCCGATCCTTATAAAATTTGGCGTGTCGTATTATTTTGCCCTCACCCAAAAACAGCTCTTATGTAAAATTTGAACTTTCTAACTCTAAAAACACCAAAGTTATACCATTTCTGACCAATCAGTTGTATGGCAGCCATAAGATATAGTACGCCGATCCTTAAAAAATTTGGCATGTCGTATTATTTTACCAAAAATAGCATTCTTACGAAATCTGAATCCTCTAGCTATAAAAACACAAAAGTAATAGCATTCCCGATCAATCACTTTTATGGCGGCTATAGGATATAGTCGGCCGATCCTTATGAAATTTGGCGTGTCGTATTATTTTCCCTCACCCAAAAATAACTTTCATGTAAAATTTGAACTTTCTTACTCTAAAAACACCAAAGTTATACCATTTCTTACCAATCAGTTGTATGGCAGCCATAGGATATTGTCGGCCGATCCTTAAAAAATTTGGCATGTCGTATTATTTTACCAAACAAAGCATTCTTACGAAATCTGAATCCTCTAGCTATAAAAACACAAAAGTAATAGCATTCCCGATCAATCACTTTAATGGCGGCTATAGGATATAGTCGGCCGATCCTTATGAAATTTGGCGAGTCGTATTATTTTCCCTCACCCAAAAATAACTCTCATGTAAAATTTGAACTTTCTAACTCTAAAAACACCAAAGTTATACCATTTCTGACCAATCAGTTGTATGGCAGCCATCGGATATTGTCGGCCGATCCTTATAAAATTTGGCATGTCGTATTATTTTGCCAAAAATAGCATTCTTACGAAATCTGAATCCTCTAGCTATAAAAACACAAAAGTAATAGCATTCCCGATCAATCACTTTTATGGCGGCTATAGGATATAGTCGGCCGATCCTTATGAAATTTGGCGAGTCGTATTATTTTCCCTCACCCAAAAATAACTTTCATGTAAAATTTGAAATTTCTTACTCTAAAAATACCAAAGTTATACCATTTCTGACCAATCAGTTGTATGGCAGCCATAGGATATTGTCGGCCGATCCTTAAAAAATTTGGCATGTCGTATTATTTTACCAAAAAAAGTATTCTTACGAAATCTGAATCCTCTAGCTATAAAAACACAAAAGTAATAGAATTGCCGATCAATCACTTTTATGGCGGCTATAGGATATAGTCGGCCGATCCTTATGTAATTTGGCGAGTCGTATTATTTTCCCTCACCCAAAAATAACTCTCATGTAAAATTTGAACTCTTTAACTCTAAAAAGACCAAAGTTATACCATTTCTGACCAATCAGTTGTATGGCAGCCATAAGATATAGTACGCCGATCCTTAAAAAAATTTGGCATGTCGTATTATTTTGCCAAAAATAGCATTCTTACGAAATCTGAATTCTCTAGCTATAAAAAAACCAAGTAATAGCATTCCCGATCAATCAGTTATATGGCAGCTATAGGATTTAGTCGGCCGATCCTTATAAAATTTGGCGTGTCGTATTATTTTCCCTCACCCAAAAATAACTTTCATGTAAAATTTGAAATTTCTTACTCTAAAAATACCAAAGTTATACCATTTCTGACCAATCAGTTGTATGGCAGCCATAGGATATTGTCGGCCGATCCTTAAAAAATTTGGCATGTCGTATTATTTTACCAAAAAAAGTATTCTTACGAAATCTGAATCCTCTAGCTATAAAAACACAAAAGTAATAGAATTGCCGATCAATCACTTTTATGGCGGCTATAGGATATAGTCGGCCGATCCTTATGAAATTTGGCGAGTCGTATTATTTTCCCTCACCCAAAAATAACTTTCATGTAAAATTTGAACTTTCTTACTCTAAAAATACCAAAGTTATACCATTTCTGACCAATCAGTTGTATGGCAGCCATAGGATATTGTCGGCCGATCCTTAAAAAATTTGGCATGTCGTATTATTTTACCAAAAAAAGTATTCTTACGAAATCTGAATCCTCTAGCTATAAAAACACAAAAGTAATAGAATTGCCGATCAATCACTTTTATGGCGGCTATAGGATATAGTCGGCCGATCCTTATGAAATTTGGCGAGTCGTATTATTTTCCCTCACCCAAAAATAACTCTCATGTAAAATTTGAACTTTCTAACTCTAAAAACACCAAAGTTATACCATTTCTGACCAATCAGTTGTATGGCAGCCATCGGATATTGTCGGCCGATCCTTATAAAATTTGGCATGTCGTATTATTTTGCCAAAAATAGCATTCTTACGAAATCTGAATTCTCTAGCTATAAAAAAACCAAGTAATAGCATTCCCGATCAATCAGTTATATGGCAGCTATAGGATTTAGTCGGCCGATCCTTATAAAATTTGGCGGGTCGTGTTATTTTGCCCTCACCCAAAAACAGCTCTTATGTAAAATTTGAACTTTCTAACTCTAGAAACACCAAAGTTATACCATTTCTGACCAATCAGTTGTATGGCAGCCATAAGATATAGTACGCCGATCCTTAAAAAATTTGGCATGTCGTATTATTTTACCAAAAATAGCATTCTTACGAAATCTGAATCCTCTAGCTATAAAAACACAAAAGTAATAGCATTCCCGATCAATCACTTTTATGGCGGCTATAGGATATAGTCGGCCGATCCTTATGAAATTTGGCGAGTCGTATTATTTTCCCTCACCCAAAAATAACTTTCATGTAAAATTTGAACTTTCTTACTCTAAAAATACCAAAGTTATACCATTTCTGACCAATCAGTTGTATGGCAGCCATAGGATATTGTCGGCCGATCCTTAAAAAATTTGGCATGTCGTATTATTTTACCAAAAAAAGTATTCTTACGAAATCTGAATCCTCTAGCTATAAAAACACAAAAGTAATAGAATTGCCGATCAATCACTTTTATGGCGGCTATAGGATATAGTCGGCCGATCCTTATGTAATTTGGCGAGTCGTATTATTTTCCCTCACCCAAAATTAACTCTCATGTAAAATTTGAACTTTCTAACTCTAAAAACACCAAAGTTATACCATTTCTGACCAATCAGTTGTATGGCAGCCATCGGATATTGTCGGCCGATCCTTATAAAATTTGTCATGTCGTATTATTTTGCCAAAAATAGCATTCTTACGAAATCTGAATTCTCTAGCTATAAAAAAACCAAGTAATAGCATTCCCGATCAATCAGTTATATGGCAGCTATAGGATTTAGTCGGCCGATCCTTATAAAATTTGGCGTGTCGTGTTATTTTGCCCTCACCCAAAAACAGCTCTTATGTAAAATTTGAACTTTCTAACTCTAGAAACACCAAAGTTATACCATTTCTGACCAATCAGTTGTATGGCAGCCATAAGATATAGTACGCCGATCCTTAAAAAATTTGGCATGTCGTATTATTTTACCAAACAAAGCATTCTTACGAAATCTGAATCCTCTAGCTATAAAAACACAAAAGTAATAGCATTCCCGATCAATCACTTTAATGCCGGCTATAGGATATAGTCGGCCGATCCTTATAAAATTTGGCGTGTCGTATTATTTTCCCTCACCCAAAAATAACTTTCATGTAAAATTTGAACTTTCTTACTCTAAAAACACCAAAGTTATACCATTTCTGACCAATCAGTTGTATGGCAGCCATAGGATATTGTCGGCCGATCCTTAAAAAATTTGGCATGTCGTATTATTTTACCAAACAAAGCATTCTTACGAAATCTGAATCCTCTAGCTATAAAAACACAAAAGTAATAGCATTCCCGATCAATCACTTTAATGGCGGCTATAGGATATAGTCGGCCGATCCTTATGAAATTTGGCGAGTCGTATTATTTTCCCTCACCCAAAAATAACTCTCATGTAAAATTTGAACTTTCTAACTCTAAAAAGACCAAAGTTATACCATTTCTGACCAATCAGTTGTATGGCAGCCATAAGATATAGTACGCCGATCCTTAAAAAATTTGGCATGTCGTATTATTTTACCAAACAAAGCATTCTTACGAAATCTGAATCCTCTAGCTATAAAAACACAAAAGTAATAGCATTCCCGATCAATCACTTTAATGCCGGCTATAGGATATAGTCGGCCGATCCTTATGAAATTTGGCGAGTCGTATTATTTTCCCTCACCCAAAAATAACTTTCATGTAAAATTTGATCTCTTTAACTCTAAAAAGACCAAAGTTATACCATTTCTGACCAATCAGTTGTATGGCAGCCATCGGATATTGTCGGCCGATCCTTATAAAATTTGTCATGTCGTATTATTTTGCCAAAAATAGCAATCTTACGAAATCTGAATTCTCTAGCTATAAAAAAACCAAGTAATAGCATTCCCGATCAATCAGTTATATGGCAGCTATAGGATATAGTCGGCCGATCCTTATGAAATTTGGCGAGTCGTATTATTTTCCCTTACCCAAAAATAACTTTCATGTAAAATTTGAACTTTCTTACTCTAAAAACACCAAAGTTATACCATTTCTGACCAATCAGTTGTATGGCAGCCATCGGATATTGTCGGCCGATCCTTATAAAATTTGGCATGTCGTATTATTTTGCCAAAAATAGCATTCTTACGAAATCTGAATTCTCTAGCTATAAAAAAACCAAGTAATAGCATTCCCGATCAATCAGTTATATGGCAGCTATAGGATTTAGTCGGCCGATCCTTATAAAATTTGGCGTGTCGTATTATTTTCCCTCACCCAAAAATAACTCTCATGTAAAATTTGAACTTTCTAACTCTAAAAACACCAAAGTTATACCATTTCTGACCAATCAGTTGTATGGCAGCCATCGGATATTGTCGGCCGATCCTTATAAAATTTGGCATGTCGTATTATTTTACCAAACAAAGCATTCTTACGAAATCTGAATCCTCTAGCTATAAAAACACAAAAGTAATAGCATTCCCGATCAATCACTTTAATGGCGGCTATAGGATATAGTCGGCCGATCCTTATGAAATTTGGCGAGTCGTATTATTTTCCCTCACCCAAAAATAACTCTCATGTAAAATTTGAACTTTCTAACTCTAAAAAGACCAAAGTTATACCATTTCTGACCAATCAGTTGTATGGCAGCCATAGGATATTGTCGGCCGATCCTTAAAAAATTTGGCATGTTGTATTATTTTACCAAACAAAGCATTCTTACGAAATCTGAATCCTCTAGCTATAAAAACACAAAAGTAATAGCATTCCCGATCAATCACTTTAATGGCGGCTATAGGATATAGTCGGCCGATCCTTATGAAATTTGGCGAGTCGTATTATTTTCCCTCACCCAAAAATAACTCTCATGTAAAATTTGATCTCTTTAACTCTAAAAAGACCAAAGTTATACCATTTCTGACCAATCAGTTGTATGGCAGCCATAAGATATAGTACGCCGATCCTTAAAAAAATTTGGCATGTCGTATTATTTTACCAAAAATAGCATTCTTACGAAATCTGAATCCTCTAGCCATAAAAACACAAAAGTAATAGCATTCCCGATCAATCACTTTTATGGCGGCTATAGGATATAGTCGGCCGATCCTTATGAAATTTGGCGTGTCGTATTATTTTCCCTCACCCAAAAATAACTCTCATGTAAAATTTGAACTTTCTAACTCTAAAAACACCAAAGTTATACCATTTCTGACCAATCAGTTGTATGGCAGCCATCGGATATTGTCGGCCGATCCTTATAAAATTTGGCATGTCGTATTATTTTGCCAAAAATAGCATTCTTACGAAATCTGAATTCTCTAGCTATAAAAAAACCAAGTAATAGCATTCCCGATCAATCAGTTATATGGCAGCTATAGGATTTAGTCGGCCGATCCTTATAAAATTTGGCGTGTCGTATTATTTTCCCTCACCCAAAAATAACTTTCATGTAAAATTTGAACTTTCTTACTCTAAAAACACCAAAGTTATACCATTTCTGACCAATCAGTTGTATGGCAGCCATAGGATATTGTCGGCCGATCCTTAAAAAATTTGGCATGTCGTATTATTTTACCAAACAAAGCATTCTTCGAAATCTGAATCCTCTAGCTATAAAAACACAAAAGTAATAGCATTCCCGATCAATCACTTTAATGGCGGCTATAGGATATAGTCGGCCGATCCTTATGAAATTTGGCAAGTCGTATTATTTTCCCTCACCCAAAAATAACTCTCATGTAAAATTTGAACTCTTTAACTCTTAAAAGACCAAAGTTATACCATTTCTGACCAATCAGTTGTATGGCAGCCATAAGATATAGTACGCCGATCCTTAAAAAAATTTGGCATGTCGTATTATTTTACCAAAAATAGCATTCTTACGAAATCTGAATCCTCTAGCCATAAAAACACAAAAGTAATAGCATTCCCGATCAATCACTTTTATGGCGGCTATAGGATATAGTCGGCCGATCCTTATGAAATTTGGCGTGTCGTATTATTTTCCCTCACCCAAAAATAACTTTCATGTAAAATTTGAACTTTCTTACTCTAAAAACACCAAAGTTATACCATTTCAGACCAATCAGTTGTATGGCAGCCATAGGATATTGTCGGCCGATCCTTAAAAAATTTGGCATGTCGTATTATTTTACCAAAAAAAGCATTCTTACGAAATCTGAATTCTCTAGCTATAAAAAAACCAAGTAATAGCATTCCCGATCAATCAGTTATATGGCAGCTATAGGATTTAGTCGGCCGATCCTTATAAAATTTGGCGTGTCGTATTATTTTGCCCTCACCCAAAAACAGCTCTTATGTAAAATTTGAACTTTCTAACTCTAAAAACACCAAAGTTATACCATTTCTGACCAATCAGTTGTATGGCAGCCATAAGATATAGTACGCCGATCCTTAAAAAATTTGGCATGTCGTATTATTTTACCAAAAATAGCATTCTTACGAAATCTGAATCCTCTAGCCATAAAAACACAAAAGTAATAGCATTCCCGATCAATCACTTTTATGGCGGCTATAGGATATAGTCGGCCGATCCTTATGAAATTTGGCGTGTCGTATTATTTTCCCTCACCCAAAAATAACTTTCATGTAAAATTTGAACTTTCTTACTCTAAAAACACCAAAGTTATACCATTTCTGACCAATCAGTTGTATGGCAGCTATCGGATATTGTCGGCCGATCCTTATAAAATTTGGCATGTCGTATTATTTTGCCAAAAATTGCATTCTTACGAAATCTGAATTCTCTAGCTATAAAAAAACCAAGTAATAGCATTCCCGATCAATCAGTTTTATGGCAGCTATAGGATTTAGTCGGCCGATCCTTATAAAATTTGGCGTGTCGTATTATTTTGCCCTCACCCAAAAACAGCTCTTATGTAAAATTTGAACTTTCTAACTCTAAAAACACCAAAGTTATACCATTTCTGACCAATCAGTTGTATGGCAGCCATAAGATATAGTACGCCGATCCTTATAAAATTTGGCATGTCGTGTTATTTTGCCAAAAATAGCATTCTTACGAAATCTGAATTCTCTAGCTATAAAAAAAACAAGTAATAGCATTCCCGATCAATCAGTTATATGGCAGCTATAGGATATAGTCGGCCGATCCTTATGAAATTTGGCGTGTCGTATTATTTTGCCCTTACCCAAAAACAGCTCTTATGTAAAATTTGAACTTTCTAACTCTAAAAACACCAAAGTTATACCATTTCCGACCAATCAGTTGTTTGGCAGCCATAAGATATAGTACGCCGATCCATAAAAAATTTGGCATGTCGTATTATTTTACCAAAAGTAGCATTCCTACGAAATCTGAATTCTCTAGCTATTAAAACACAAAAGAAATAGTTTTCCCGATCAATCAGTTGTATGGCAGCTATAGGATATAGTCGGCCGATCCTTATAAAATGTGGCGTGTCGTATTATTTTGCCCTCACCTAAAAACAGCTTTTATATAAAATTTGAACTTTCTAACTCTAAAAACACCAAAGTTATACCATTTCCGACCAATCAGTTGTATGGCAGCCATAAGATATAGTACGCCGATCCTTATAAAATTTGGCATGTCGTGTTATTTTGCCAAAAATAGCATTCTTACGAAATCTGAATTCTCTAGCTATAAAAAAAACAAGTAATAGCATTCCCGATCAATCAGTTATATGGCAGCTATAGGATATAGTCGGCCGATCCTTATGAAATTTGGCGTGTCGTACTATTTTGCCCTCACCCAAAAATAACTCTCATGTAAAATTTGAACTTTCTAACGCTAAAAACACCAAAGTTATACCATTTCCGACCAATCAGTTGTATGGCAGCCATAAGATATAGTACGCCGATCCTTAAAAAATTTGGCATGTCGTATTATTTTACCAAAAATAGCATTCTTACGAAATCTGAATTCTCTAGTTATTAAAACACAAAAGAAATAGGATTCCCGATCAATCAGTTGTATGGCAGCTATAGGATATAGTCGGCCGATCCTTATAAAATTTGGCGTGTCGTATTATTTTGCCCTCACCCAAAAACAGCTCTTATGTAAAATTTGAACTTTCTAACTCTAAAAACACCAAAGTTATACCATTTCCGACCAATCAGTTGTTTGGCAGCCATAAGATATAGTACGCCGATCCTTAAAAAATTTGGCATGTCGTATTATTTTACCAAAAATAGCATTCCTACGAAATCTGAATTCTCTATCTATTAAAACACAAAAGAAATAGTTTTCCCGATCAATCAGTTGTATGGCAGCTATAGGATATAGTCGGCCGATCCTTATAAAATTTGGCGCATCGTATTATTTTGCCCTCACCCAAAAACAGCTCTTATATAAAATTTGTACTTTCTTACTCTAAAAACACCAAAGTTATACCATTTCCGACCAATCAGTTGTATGGCAGCCATAAGATATAGTACGCCGATCCTTAAAAAATTTGGCATGTCGTATTATTTTACCAAAAATAGCATTCTTACGAAATCTGAATTCTCTAGTTATTAAAACACAAAAGAAATAGGATTCCCGATCAATCAGTTGTATGGCAGCTATAGGATATAGTCGGCCGATCCTTATGAAATTTGGCGTGTCGTACTATTTTGCCCTCACCCAAAAATAACTCTCATGTAAAATTTGAACTTTCTAACGCTAAAAACACCAAAGTTATACCATTTCCGACCAATCAGTTGTATGGCAGCCATAAGATATAGTACGCCGATCCTTAAAAAATTTGGCATGTCGTATTATTTTACCAAAAATAGCATTCTTACGAAATCTGAATTCTCTAGTTATTAAAACACAAAAGAAATAGGATTCCCGATCAATCAGTTGTATGGCAGCTATAGGATATAGTCGGCCGATCCTTATAAAATTTGGCGTGTCGTATTATTTTGCCCTCACCCAAAAACAGCTCTTATGTAAAATTTGAACTTTCTAACTCTAAAAACACCAAAGTTATACCATTTCCGACCAATCAGTTGTTTGGCAGCCATAAGATATAGTACGCCGATCCTTAAAAAATTTGGCATGTCGTATTATTTTACCAAAAATAGCATTCCTACGAAATCTGAATTCTCTATCTATTAAAACACAAAAGAAATAGTTTTCCCGATCAATCAGTTGTATGGCAGCTATAGGATATAGTCGGCCGATCCTTATGAAATTTGGCGTGTCGTATTATTTTGCCCTCACCCAAAAATAACTCTCATGTAAAATTTGAACTTTCTAACTCTAAAAACACCAAAGTTATACCATTTCCGACCAATCAGTTGTTTGGCAGCCATAAGATATAGTACGCCGATCCTAAAAAAATTTGGCATTTCGTATTATTTTACCAAAAATAGCATTCTTACGAAATCTGAATTCCTTAGCTATTAAAACACAAAAGAAATAGTTTTCCCGATCAATCAGTTGTATGGCAGCTATAGGATATAGTCGGCCGATCCTTATAAAATTTGGCGTGTCGTATTATTTTGCCCTCACCCAAAAACAGCTCTTATATAAAATTTGAACTTTCTAACTCTAAAAACACGAAAGTTATACCATTTCCGACCAATCAGTTGTATGGCAGCCATTAGATATAGTACGCCGATCCTTATAAAATTTGGCATGTCGTGTTATTTTGCCAAAAATAGCATTCTTACGAAATCTGAATTCTCTAGTTATAAAAAAACCAAGTATTAGCATTCCCGATCAATCAGTTGTATGGCAGCTATAGGATATAGTCGGCCGATCCTTATAAAATTTGGCGTGTCGTATTATTTTTCCCTCACCCAAAAACAGCTCTCATGTTAAATTTGAACTTTCTAACTCTAAAAACACCAAAGTAATACCATTTCTGACCAATCAGTTGTATGGCAGCCATAAGATATAGTACGCCGATCCTTAAAAAAATTTGGCATGTCGTATTATTTTACCAAAAATAGCATTCTTACGAAATCTGAATCCTCTAGCTATAAAAACACAAAAATAATAGCATTCCCGATCAATCACTTTTATGGCGGCTATAGGATATAGTCGGCCGATCCTTATGAAATTTGGCGAGTCGTATTGTTTTCCCTCACCCAAAAATAACTCTCATGTAAAATTTGAACTTTCTAACTCTAAAAACACCAAAGTAATACCATTTCTGACCAATCAGTTGTATGGCAGCCATAAGATATAGTACGCCGATCCTTAACAAAATTTGGCATGTCGTATTATTTTACCAAAAATAGCATTCTTACGAAATCTGAATACTCTAGCTATAAAAACACAAAAATAATAGCATTCCCGATCAATCACTTTTATGGCGGCTATAGGATATAGTCGGCCGATCCTTATGAAATTTGGCGAGTCGTATTGTTTTCCCTCACCCAAAAATAACTCTCATGTAAAATTTGAACTTTCTAACTCTAAAAACACCAAAGTAATACCATTTCTGACCAATCAGTTGTATGGCAGCCATAAGATATAGTACGCCGATCCTTAACAAAATTTGGTGTGTCGTATTATTTTTCCCTCACCCAAAAATAACTCTCATGTAAAATTTGAACTTTCTAACTCTAAAAACACCAAAGTTATACCATTTCTGACCAATCAGTTGCAGCCATAAGATATAGTACGCCGATCCTTAAAAAATTTGGCATGTCGTATTATTTTACCAAAAATAGCAATCTTACGAAATCTGAATCCTCTAGCTATAAAAACACAAAAGTAATAGCATTCCCGATCAATCACTTTTATGGCGGCTATAGGATATAGTCGGCCGATCCTTATGAAATTTGGCGAGTCGTATTGTTTTCCCTCACCCAAAAATAACTCTCATGTAAAATTTGAACTTTCTAACTCTAAAAACACCAAAGTTATACCATTTCTGACCAATCAGTTGTATGGCAGCCATAAGATATAGTACGCCGATCCTTAACAAAATTTGGCATGTCGTATTATTTTACCAAAAATAGCATTCTGACGAAATCTGAATCCTCTAGCTTTAAAAACACAAAAGTAATAGCATTCCCGATCAATCTTTTTTATGGCGGCTATAGGATATAGTCGGCCGATCCTTATGAAATTTGCCGAGTCGTATTATTTTCCCTCACCCAAAAATAACGCTCATGTAAAATTTGAACTTTCTAACTCTAAAAAAACACCAAAAATATACCATTTCCGAACAATCAGTTGTATGGCAGCCATAAGATATAGTACGCCGATCCTTAAAAAAATTTGGCATGTCGTATTATTTTGCCAAAAATAGCATTCTTACGAAATCTGAATCCTCTAGCTATAAAAACACAAAAGTAATTGCATTCCCGATCAATCACTTTTATGGCGGCTATAGGATATAGTCGGCCGATCCTTATGAAATTTGGCGAGTCGTATTGTTTTCCCTCACCCAAAAATAACTCTCATGTAAAATTTGAACTTTCTAACTCTGAAAACACCAAAGTTATACCATTTCTGACCAATCAGTTGTATGGCAGCCATAAGATCTAGTACGCCGATCCTTAACAAAATTTGGCATGTCGTATTATTTTACCAAAAGTAGCATTCTTACGAAATCTGAATCCTCTAGCTATAAAAACACAAAAATAATAGCATTCCCGATCAATCACTTTTATGGCGGCTATAGGATATAGTCGGCCGATCCTTATGAAATTTGGCGAAACGTATTGTTTTCCCTCACCCAAAAATAGCTCTCATGTAAAATTTGAACTTTCTAACTCTAAAAACACCAAAGTTATACCATTTCTGACCAATCAGTTGTATGGCAGCCATAAGATATAGTACGCCGGTCCTTAAAAAAATTTGGCATGTCGTATTATTTTGCCACAAATAGCATTCTTACGAAATCTGAATTCTCTAGCTATAAAAACACAAAAGTAATAGCATTTCCAATCAATCACTTTTACGGCGGCTATAGGATATAGTCGGCCGATCCTTTTGAAATTTGGCGAGTCGTATTATTTTCCTTCACACAAAAATAACTCTCATGTAAAATTTGAACTTTCTAACTCTAAAAACACTAAAGTTATACCATTTCTGACCAATCAGTTGTATGGCAGCCATCGGATATTGTCGGCCGATCCTTATAAAATTTGGCATGTCGTGTTATTATGCCAAAAATAGCATTCTTACGAAATCTGAATTCTCTAGCTATAAAAAAAAAACAAGTAATAGCATTCCCGATCAATCAGTTATATGGCAGCTATAGGATTTAGTCGGCCGATCCTTATGAAATTTGGCGTGTCGTATTATTTTCCCCTCACCCAAAAATAACTCTTATGTAAAATTTGAACTTTCTAACTCTAAAAACACCAAAGTTATACCATTTCTAACCAATCAGTTGTATGGCAGCCATAAGATATAGTACGCCGATCCTTAAAAAAATTTGGCATGTCGTATTATTTTACCAAAAATAGCATTCTTACGAAATCTGAATCCTCTAGCTATAAAAACACAAAAGTAATAGCATTCCCGATCAATCACTTTTATGGCGGCTATAGGATATAGTCGGCCGATCCTTATGAAATTTGGCGAGTCGTATTATTTTCCCTCACCCAAAAATAACGGCTATAGGATATAGTCGGCCGATCCTTATGAAATTTGGCGAGTCGTATTATTTTCCCTCACCCAAAAATAACGCTCATGTAAAATTTGAACTTTCTAACTCTAAAAACACCAAAGTTATACCATTTCCGACCAATCAGTTGAATGGCAGCCATAAGATATAGTACGCCGATCCTTATAAAATTTGGCATGTCGTGTTATTTTGCCAAAAATATCAAAAACAGATATATAACAAAACAAAATAAACAAAACAAATATCATATCTCACCCAAAAACAGCACTCATGTAAAATTTGAACTTTCTAACTCTAAAAACACCAAAGTTATACCATTTCCGACCAATCAGTTGAATGGCAGCCATAACATATAGTACGCCGGTCCTTAAAAAAATTTGGCATGTCGTATTATTTTGCCACAAATAGCATTCTTACGAAATCTGAATTCTCTAGCTATAAAAACACAAAAGTAATAGCATTTCCAATCAATCACTTTTACGGCGGCTATAGGATATAGTCGGCCGATCCTTTTGAAATTTGGCGAGTCGTATTATTTTCCTTCACACAAAAATAACTCTCATGTAAAATTTGAACTTTCTAACTCTAAAAACACTAAAGTTATACCATTTCTGACCAATCAGTTGTATGGCAGCCATCGGATATTGTCGGCCGATCCTTATAAAATTTGGCATGTCGTGTTATTATGCCAAAAATAGCATTCTTACGAAATCTGAATTCTCTAGCTATAAAAAATAACAAGTAATAGCATTCCCGATCAATCAGTTATATGGCAGCTATAGGATTTAGTCGGCCGATCCTTATGAAATTTGGCGTGTCGTATTATTTTCCCCTCACCCAAAAATAACTCTTATGTAAAATTTGAACTTTCTAACTCTAAAAACACCCAAAGTTATACCATTTCTAACCAATCAGTTGTATGGCAGCCATAAGATATAGTACGCCGATCCTTAAAAAAATTTGGCATGTCGTATTTATTTTACCAAAAATAGCATTCTTACGAAATCTGAATCCTCTAGCTATAAAAACACAAAAGTAATAGCATTCCCGATCAATCACTTTTATGGCGGCTATAGGATATAGTCGGCCGATCCTTATGAAATTTGGCGAGTCGTATTATTTTCCCTCACCCAAAAATAACGGCTATAGGATATAGTCGGCCGATCCTTATGAAATTTGGCGAGTCGTATTATTTTCCCTCACCCAAAAATAACGCTCATGTAAAATTTGAACTTTCTAACTCTAAAAACACCAAAGTTATACCATTTCCGACCAATCAGTTGAATGGCAGCCATAAGATATAGTACGCCGATCCTTATAAAATTTGGAATGTCGTGTTATTTTGCCAAAAATAGCATTCTTACGAAATCTGAATTCTCTAGCTATAAAAACACAAAAGTAATAGCATTTCCAATCAATCACTTTTATGGCGGCTATAGGATATAGTCGGCCGATCCTTATGAAATTTGGCGTGTCGTATTATTTTGCCCTCACCCAAACACAGCACTCATGTAAAATTTGAACTTTCTAACTCTAAAAACACCAAAGTTATACCATTTCCGACCAATCAGTTGTTTGGCAGCCATCGAATATTTTCGGCCGATCCTTATAAAATTTGGCATTTCTATCTCTAAAAACACCAAAGTTGTATGGCAGCCACAGGATATTGTCGGCCGATCCTTATAAAATTTGGCATGTCGTGTTATTTTGCCAAAAATAGCATTCTTTCGAAATCTGAATCCTCTAGCTATAAAAACACAAAAGTAATATCATTCCCGATCAATCACTTTTATGACGGCTATAGGATATAGTCGGCCGATCCTTATGAAATTTGGCGTGTCGTATTATTTTGCCCTCACCCAAACACAGCTCTTATGTAAAATTTGAACTTTCTAACTCTAAAAACACCAAAGTTATACCATTTCCGACCAATCAGTTGTTTGGCAGCCATCGAATATTTTCGGCCGATCCTTATAAAATTTGGCATTTCTATCTCTAAAAACACCAAAGTTGTATGGCAGCCACAGGATATTGTCGGCCGATCCTTATAAAATTTGGCATGTCGTGTTATTTTGCCAAAAATAGCATTCTTACGAAATCTGAATTCTCTAGCTATAAAAAAAACCAAGTAATAGCATTCCCGATCAATCAGTTATATGGCAGCTATAGGATAAAGTCGGCCGATCCTTATGAAATTTGGCGTGTCGTATTATTTTGCCCTCACCCAAAAATAACTCTTATGTAAAATTTGAACTTTCTAACTCTAAAAACACCAAAGTTATACCATTTCTGACCAATCAGTTGTATGGCAGCCATAAGATATAGTACGCCGGTCCTTAAAAAAATTTGGCATGTCGTATTATTTTGCCAAAAATAGCATTCTTACGAAATCTGAATTCTCTAGCTATAAAAACACAAAAGTAATAGCATTTCCAATCAATCACTTTTATGGCGGCTATAGGATAAAGTCGGCCGATCCTTATGAAATTTGGCGTGTCGTTTTATTTTCCCTCAACCAAATATAACTCCCATGTAAAATTTGAACTTTCTAACTCTAAAAACACTAAAGTTATACCATTTCTGACCAATCAGTTGTATGGCAGCCATCGGATATTGTCGGCCGATCCTTAAAAAAATTTGGCATGTCGTGTTATTATGCCAAAAATAGCATTCTTACGAAATCTGAATTCTCTAGCTATAAAAAAAACCAAGTAATAGCATTCCCGATCAATCAGTTATATGGCAGCTATAGGATAAAGTCGGCCGATGCTTATGAAATTTGGCGTGTCGTATTATTTTCCCCTCACCCAAAAATAACTCTTATGTAAAATTTGAACTTTCTAACTCTAAAAACACCAAAGTTATACCATTTCTGACCAATCAGTTGTATGGCAGCCATAAGATATAGTACGCCGGTCCTTAAAAAAATTTGGCATGTCGTATTATTTTGCCAAAAATAGCATTCTTACGAAATCTGAATTCTCTAGCTATAAAAACACAAAAGTAATAGCATTTCCAATCAATCACTTTTATGGCGGCTATAGGATAAAGTCGGCCGATCCTTATGAAATTTGGCGTGTCGTTTTATTTTCCCTCAACCAAATATAACTCCCATGTAAAATTTGAACTTTCTAACTCTAAAAACACTAAAGTTATACCATTTCTGACCAATCAGTTGTATGGCAGCCATCGGATATTGTCGGCCGATCCTTATAAAATTTGGCATGTCGTATTATTTTGCCAAAAATAGCATTCTTACGAAATCTGAATTCTCTAGCTATAAAAAAACCAAGTAATAGCATTCCCGATCAATCAGTTATATGGCAGCTATAGGATTTAGTCGGCCGATCCTTATGAAATTTGGCGAGTCGTATTGTATTCCCTCACCCAAAAATAACTCTCATGTAAAATTTGAACTTTCTAACTCTAAAAACACCAAAGTTATACCATTTCTGACCAATCAGTTGTATGGCAGCCATAAGATATAGTACGCCGATCCTTATAAAATTTGGCATTTCTATCTCTAAAAACACCAAAGTTGTATGGCAGCCACAGGATATTGTCGGCCGATCCTTATAAAATTTGGCATGTCGTGTTATTTTGCCAAAAATAGCATTCTTACGAAATCTGAATCCTCTAGCTATAAAAACACAAAAGTAATATCATTCCCGATCAATCACTTTTATGACGGCTATAGGATATAGTCGGCCGATCCTTATGAAATTTGGCGTGTCGTATTATTTTGCCCTCACCCAAAAACAGCTCTTATGTAAAATTTGAACTTTCTAACTCTAAAAACACCAAAGTTATACCATTTCTGACCAATCAGTTGTTTGGCAGCCATCGAATATTTTCGGCCGATCCTTATAAAATTTGGCATTTCTATCTCTAAAAACACCAAAGTTGTATGGCAGCAAAAGGATATTGTCGGCCGATCCTTATACAATTTGGCATGTCGTGTTATTTTGCCAAAAATAGCATTCTTACGAAATCTGAATTCTCTAGCTATTAAAAAACAAAAGAAATAGCATTCCCGATCAATCACTTTTATGGCGGCTATAGGATATAGTCGGCCGATCCTTATGAAATTTGGCGAGTCGTATTGTATTCCCTCACCCAAAAATAACTCTCATGTAAAATTTGAACTTTCTAACTCTAAAAACACCAAAGTTATACCATTTCTGACCAATCAGTTGTATGGCAGCCATAAGATATAGTACGCCGATCCTTATAAAATTTGGCATTTCTATCTCTAAAAACACCAAAGTTGTATGGCAGCCACAGGATATTGTCGGCCGATCCTTATAAAATTTGGCATGTCGTGTTATTTTGCCAAAAATAGCATTCTTACGAAATCTGAATTCTCTAGCTATTAAAAAACAAAAGAAATAGCATTCCCGATCAATCACTTTTATGGCGGCTATAGGATATAGTCGGCCGATCCTTATGAAATTTGGCGAGTCGTATTATTTTCCCTCACCCAAAAATAACGGCTATAGGATATAGTCGGCCGATCCTTATGAAATTTGGCGAGTCGTATTATTTTCCCTCACCCAAAAATAACGCTCATGTAAAATTTGAACTTTCTAACTCTAAAAACACCAAAGTTATACCATTTCCGACCAATCAGTTGAATGGCAGCCATAAGATATAGTACGCCGATCCTTATAAAATTTGGCATGTCGTGTTATTTTGCCAAAAATAGCATTCTTACGAAATCTGAATTCTCTAGCTATAAAAACACAAAAGTAATAGCATTTCCAATCAATCACTTTTATGGCGGCTATAGGATATAGTTGGCCGATCCTTATAAAATTTGGCGTGTCGTTTTATTTTCCCTCAACCAAATATAGCATTCTTACGAAATCTGAATTCTCTAGTTGTTAAAACACAAAAGAAATAGTATTCCCGATCAATCAGTTGTATGGCAGCTATAGGATATAGTCGGCCGATCCTTATAAAATTTGGCGTGTCGTATTATTTTGCCCTCACCCAAAAACAGCTCTTATGTAAAATTTGAACTTTCTAACTCTAAAAACACCAAAGTTATACCATTTCCGACCAATCAGTTGTTTGGCAGCCAAAAGATATAGTACGCCGATCCTTAAAAAATTTGGCATGTCGTATTATTTTACCAAAAATAGCATTCTTACGAAACCTGAATTCTCTAGCTATTAAAACACAAAAGAAATAGTTTTCCCGATCAATCAGTTGTATGGCAGCTATAGGATATAGTCGGCCGATCCTTATAAAATTTGGCGTGTCGTATTATTTTGCCCTCACCCAAAAACAGCTCTTATATAAAATTTGAACTTTCTAACTAGAAAAACACCAAAGTTATACCATTTCCGACCAATCAGTTGTATGGCAGCCATAAGATATAGTACGCCGATCCTTATAAAATTTGGCATGTTGTGTTATTTTGCCAAAAATAGCATTCTTACGAAATCTGAATACTCTAGCTATAAAAAAACCAAGTAATAGCATTTCCGATCAATCAGTTATATGGCAGCTATAGGATTTAGTCGGCCGATCCTTATAAAATTTGGCGTGTCGTATTATTTTGCCCTCACCCAAAAACAGCTCTTATGTAAAATTTGAACTTTCTAACTCTAAAAACACCAAAGTTATACCATTTCCGACCAATCAGTTGTTTGGCAGCCATCGAATATTTTCGGCCGATCCTTATAAAATTTGGCATTTCTATCTCTAAAAACACCAAAGTTGTATGGCAGCCACAGGATATTGTCGGCCGATCCTTATAAAATTTGGCATGTCGTGTTATTTTGCCAAAAATAGCATTCTTACGAAATCTGAATACTCTAGCTAAAAAAACCAAGTAATATCATTCCCGATCAATCACTTTTATGACGGCTATAGGATATAGTCGGCCGATCCTTATGAAATTTGGCGTGTCGTATTATTTTGCCCTCACCCAAAAACAGCTCTTATATAAAATTTGAACTTTCTAACTCTAAAAACACCAAAGTTATACCATTTCCGACCAATCAGTTGTATGGCAGCCATAAGATATAGTACGCCGATCCTTATAAAATTTGGCATGTTGTGTTATTTTGCCAAAAATAGCATTCTTACGAAATCTGAATACTCTAGCTATAAAAACACAAAAGTAATATCATTCCCGATCAATCACTTTTATGACGGCTATAGGATATAGTCGGCCGATCCTTATGAAATTTGGCGTGTCGTATTATTTTGCCCTCACCCAAAAACAGCTCTTATGTAAAATTTGAACTTTCTAACTCTAAAAACACCAAAGTTATACCATTTCCGACCAATCAGTTGTTTGGCAGCCATCGAATATTTTCGGCCGATCCTTATAAAATTTGGCATTTCTATCTCTAAAAACACCAAAGTTGTATGGCAGCAATAGGATATTAGTAGGGAGTAAATAGGCAATCGGCTGATTTCTTGCGTCATATCCGTGTATGCATGTATATGTTGGTGGGAACGTAAATCCACAATCCAATATACACTCACATATATATATATAATCCTAAATAAAAAATACATATTGACCTTTCATCCGACCCTGACATAAATATGTCTCCTGCAAGAAAGTGATAAAAAGGGATCGCTGCAGGTCAATTGGTTCCTTTTTTTTCTTGACCCTTCAGGGTGGATTTTCACTTTTCTACGAAAAGGTTTTCTTGTGATATACTTACTCCTTGTAAAATTCTGTATTATATTTTATATTATAAAATTAAATTTCTGTACATAAGTCCGAGTTAATTTAAAATTAATTAAAAAAGAATTGGTGTAAAAAATCCTTTTAAATGATATGCAACACCATAATAAAATTTTGGATATTTTTTTTTTAAATAATTATTTGTTCTTCATCATTAATTTTAAATTAATTACAAAATAATTATAATAAAATACATTTTTAAATGAACTGCAGCACCATGAATATAATTTTTGTAAATAAGCATTTTATTTTTTGTTAATCAATTTTATTTATTTTTTCACGATCCTGAATCTTATTTATTTTTTCACGATCCTGAATCTTAGACAGGTATCTTAAGTGGACAGTTGAATTTGTAGGGAATTAGGCAAACGGCGTATAAGCGCCAGAAAAATTTTAGTAGTATGTAATTAGGCAAACGGCGTACGACGTAAATTCAGTGGCGCCATCTATGGGTCAAGTTTGTGTAAAATTGGGCAGCGCCATCTACCGTAATATTTTATACGCCCTCTATTGGCATAAAAGCAAACGATCATGCCAAAAATTATACTTGCCAGGATCATCGCCGTCTATGTTTTCTATATTTTCTGATATCTTGTCTATGTTTTCTATATTTTCTGATATCTTGCATTGGGTCCCATTAAGGGAAATATGCATGTAAAGAAAAGATCATGTAAAAATGAAACTTGCTAGGATCATCGTTTGCCTAATTACATACTACTAAAATTTTTCTGGCGCTTATACGCCGTTTGCCTAATTCCCTACAAATTCAACTGTCCACTTAAGATACCTGTCTAAGATTCAGGATCGTGAAAAAATAAATAAGATTCAGGATCGTGAAAAAATAAATAAAATTGATTAACAAAAAATAAAATGCTTATTTACAAAAATTATATTCATGGTGCTGCAGTTCATTTAAAAATGTATTTTATTATAATTATTTTGTAATTAATTTAAAATTAATGATGAAGAACAAATAATTATTTAAAAAAAAATATCCAAAATTTTATTATGGTGTTGCATATCATTTAAAAGGATTTTTTACACCAATTCTTTTTTAATTAATTTTAAATTAACTCGGACTTATGTACAGAAATTTAATTTTATAATATAAAATATAATACAGAATTTTACAAGAAGTAAGTATATCACAAGAAACACTTTTCGTAGAAAAGTGAAACTCTACAGTGTAGAGTCTACACTGAAGGGTCAAGAAAAAAAGGAACCAATTGACCTGCTGCGATCTTTATATCACTTTCTTGTCGGGGACATATTTATGTCTGGGTCGGGTGAAAGGTAAGTATGTATTTTTTATTCCTAAACAAATATATATGTGAGTGTATATTGGATTGTGGATTTACGTTCCCACCAACATATACATGCATACACGGATATGACGCAAGAAATCAGCCGATTGCCTATTTACTCCCTACTGTAGGCTCTAGGCTCTAAGCGTTATCTTTTCTTTCGAGTCTTCTGATTGGTTTTCCCGATTCATTAACCGGAAAAATGTGGGGAAAATTGGGGTGGTTTTCATGCGTTAACTCATGTACATGTATTGATGATACCAATACATTCAAACACAAGTACCTGTTTTCCGTTTTCGAGGATCAATAGGTTTTGAGGTTTATGCTAAGAATCAAATTTTTAGTATAAATCCAAATCCTAAAGAAAGAGTTTGAAGTTAAAATATAAAGAAAAAATATGAGCGAGCTGGAAATTATATTCGAGGATACCCAACCAGCACTTAGTGATATTTGTGTATCAAACGGTGCACTTTTATCATTAATTGGTATTGGGAAAAATACACAAGAAGAGCTATTTAATAATCTACAGGATGATTCTCTGACATCCATGTACGATTTGCTAACTCCAACATGGGATTACGAATTAACTATCATCGAGGATAAAATGTATGTCCCGGACACTCAAGAAAATATATTTGAGGATTTCGACGACGACATACCTGCTTCTCCGTGCTTTATTCCGGAGACCCCAGAACTAGTGGAAATATCATCAAAACCAGAGTTTACTTTCCCGGATGATGACCACATATTTTTGGAAATTAATGAGGGAAAAGATAATTATGAAAGTTTAATGGATGAGGAATTCGACAACATTTTAATCGATTGGCTTATAAATAATGAATAAATTAAAAACTATGTTATTTTATTATTGTGTAATTATTTTTAATTCATGAAAAATAAATAATTATTCAAACAAAATTATTTTTGAAATCTTTCTTTTTATCAAAGTTTAGTTAAAATGAACTCAAAAATTAAAATACATTAATATTTAAAATAGTTGATTGAAATTAAATTAACACCAAGATTTAAAATTTAAAAGAAATATTTTGAAGTTTGTGTTAAGTTAATTATTTCAATTAATATCGTTGGATGATCCATCAAGAAATGGGTGTATAATTCACTTCGGAGCCAGTACTTTTTCACTTCAGGACAGAAGTAGCAGTTATAGTATGAGGATCTGGCTTTTGTATTGCTGAAGTTGTTGTTTTTTAGAATGTGACGTTTTAATCCATAGCGATATTTAAAGGAAGGACTTTCTATACAGAGATCACAAACGAACGTTTTCATTTCGAAGATTTGAAAATAAACTGATAAAAAGCAACACTAGAACTTGTTTTTATATTATATTTTTAAGATTGAATCTGTGCTATGGTATATAATTGACCTATATATTTTAAAATTAAATGACCATGCAGTCATCTCTTTCATTCCTAATAATAATTACCATATCCCTAGCTATAAATTCTTTATATACACAAATACATTTATAAAAGTGGTATGATGTCATCCCTTTCATTTAAATAAAAGTATATTATTCGTATTAATATACTTATATATATATATAAATAAATATGTGTGTATATGTATATATGTAACCACAAAGAAGAGTGAATTTATTATTGAAAGGTATAAAAGAGCGGGATCATTAAATAAATTGATTAGTACCTAACAGTAACCTTTTTGAAGCGAATCCAGGAGTACGTGAGTTATAAATGATGGTATGTTTACAAATTCTCACAGCCAATCAAAAAATATCCTTATGTTTATGTATATCATAGTCTTTCTTAGATACTTTGAATGATCAAAAGCCTGTTATTGGCTACACAAAGACTGAAGACCTATGTATTAATTTCGAATACAAGATCATTGGATGTAAGATAAAGAAAACCACATATGGGACGAAAATAGCCCTTTATTTGACTGATAAGGACGACGAACCACTCTGGATATTTTTACCAAAGAGCTACGTGAATAAATTTTCAACTAAAACACCATTTAAGAAATTGAAGGAAAATGGAATAACGCATCTTGTATATAAAGGAAAAGAGATGACTAGATATAGCTCAGCCTGTTTACAATTTATCTCAAAGGAGTAACTGTATAAAAGAGTCGATTCCTTATAATGTTTTATCAGTTTCATTTTTTCCCTTAAATCAAAAACAACTCCTCTCTCAAGCCTCTCCATGTACGCGCATCAAATAAAATTATTTTTACTTCAATTTGAAGATATGCTTTTCGAGGAGCACCTTAAAAAACTTCAATTTTAAAAACAACTTTAGAGGATTTGGAAGAAAAGGAAATGCTGTACTCGAAATATGGATTCCACTACAAAATATGTCCCTGGAGTGATGATGAAGCAACCGAAGGTCCAGACACTTGTAACTGCAACAAACTTCCTCTATATATAAAGGAAGCTACGGATATTATGATAAGATACTATAAAATAACTAAAAGAATGTATCCAAATCCATGAAAATAAAAAAGTTTTTTTTATAGATATTATAAATAATATTGTTTATTTTTCATATTGGGTTAAAAAAAAAAAAAAAAATTTTTTTAAATCATTTAAAACATTTACTAAACATTTTTGAAATTAACTTATCATTATAGGTGAAATCTTTTATCTTAAAATTCTGTGTAAAACTCTTTAAAGTTTTTCGATTGCTTTTGTAAAGACCAAAAAGCATGCAGTAATGTCCACAGGTATTTGAAAAGTATCCTTGCAATTGTTGCTTGTTATAAGTATATTTTGATGCATTTCTTTTTAAAAATGCAATAAATTCTTTTTCTGAGGATATTGTCCATAAGAATCGAAAAATTCTGCTGACTTTTTGTTATAGAAGTAAAATGCAACCCAATGCATTCCTGGTTGGTATGAATAATCAGTGTTAGCTACAATCAATGCTGGATATTCACGAATTTCTTTTGGTAGTTTATCGGCCGAAAAAACCCCTTTAAATATTTTTTTAGTTTGAGGATGCTTGGAGAGCAAGTCCATGATTTGTATTGTATTCATTTTTACAAAAGTACTCGAATATTTCGATGCTTATCAATATCAATCATAGAGTCGTATTCACAATAAACAATGCAAGTAACAGCCTCAGCCAGAGGCTCAGAGAATCTTCCTTCTATTCTGATCGTTCCTTGAGAAATCAGGTTAGCGCAAACACTAGAATTGGAGTGATCAGCAGTTAAATCAAACGCTTATATAAAATTATTTGTGTCAAACATATCCTTGGAAATTTGGAGACCACGATCATAATGCTTAATTCCACAAGCTTTAAATAGTAAATTATATGCTCTTGAACTTTGGGTATTGGTAGGATTTGAGAAATCAAATTCAAGTGCCTGAGAAGGTACCTGTACTCCATTAACTAGCAGATTGAATCGTTGTATTTTAAAGTTTTCAAAATTAAAAGGATCTAATCCTCGATTTCCTGAGTATGCTCTGTTTTTTACCATACAAAAGGCCAAAAAATTTGGAATTTGACCAATAACTGCGTTATCGATGGATAATGTATTATTTCCTGGGTATATTGTGAATGATTTTACTTCAACTTTATTGTATGGGTATATTGCATTTTTGATTGTAAAACGTGATGATGAGCTAATAAAATGCTGGGGTTGACTACTACATGATTCATGAACAGCTGGGCTTCCAAGATCTTTAGATTCGATTCAGTGTCGGTTTCCAATAAATAAAATGCTGTTTTTTCAATATTAAAAGTAATGCGCAAATCAACATTATTTACAAGCAGTTTTGGTTGGTTGAAAATATCTCCATGCACTTTTCCAAATAATTCTACTTTATTACTATTTTGAAACATGTTTTTAAGAATTTGACTGCCATCACTTTTAAATGGTGTTTGGGTACCATAATTTGGGAAATATCCTTGTGTTGCTAAATGACTTTCACTTGCATCACAACCATAGTTTAAAATTGTTTGCAAATATGATCTATAATGATAATTATTGTCGCTTTGGGAAACCAAAGTATTATTTAAATATACAGATGAGCTTCTAAATATAGAATGCAATATATTATTTGCTACACCAACAGCATTTCCTTCAATACTACTATTATCAATTTTTTTAAGTTGAACCACAAGTTTTAAGTAAACACTTGAAAGATCTCTGTAGGTTTCTCCATTTCCTAAACAAACGAATTCAATTGATGAAGCACTATCCAAAGAAGCAATAGGGTTGTATGAAACTTCTTCGGTTTTCAAAATACAGCTTTGCGTTGGATGAGGCTCAAAAAGATCCAATTCGCTTTTCATGCATTCAATGTGATTACTCATTTTGATTTGGAAAATATGTCACTAATTTTAAATTTTTTAGATGATTTTTTTCTTGACTTTTTTGAACGCGTATGTTTACGACGTTGTTTAGTTGTTAAATGATTGCGATTTTTCTTGGCCTCCTCTTTTTATGCCTTTTTCCTTTACCACTTTGTAATTTAGTAATTTTATGAACTGCTTTGTCAGATAGATTATGTAATGCGATTTTACTTTGTTCTTGAATGATATTTTGTAGAGGTTTTCGACCCAAATCATTTATAACAGCCTTTCCGGTTTCAGCAGCTTGATTTTTAAGTACATTTATCCCTGACAGAAAAAGCGGCTTAATGTAATTAAAAAGTCCACTAAAGAAATTTCCAATACCACGACCATGCTGAACAATTCTTGGGGAAACATAGAGACTACCTATGTTACTTAAGCTTCCACCGCACTGATTTAAATAATATTGATGATAACATTTCGCCATGATTAGTAAATCAATTCTAAATGTTAGTTTCCCTTAACATTATTATTTATAGATTTTTTCTTCTTTTTCTAAAATGCAGAGTTCGAAAAATTGGAACTGATGAAGTTTCAAAGGGGATTTTATATCCACTTGAATCAGTAATTAATATTGAAATTTCGTTTGGTGAAAATTTTTCAATAGGATAATATTCAACATTTGTAAACTGCATAAATTTTTCTTTTCCATTTGTAAATAAAACTCTTAAGCAACGTGGTCTTTTGCTTCCTACACAACGAGGCTTTATAATGTCCGTGTAAATAAATATTGCACCGCATTCCATCTCATCCGCTTTCATTGGGGCCGATTTGTATCGAAATGTTTCAGAATTTACTAAACTTATAAATTCTGTTGAATTAGAGCTTGATTCTTCTGATTCATTTTCTTTTGTTTCTCTCCTTTTTTTAGGATTTTTTCGAAAAGAATTGTTTAAATATATGTCAGTTATACCGACTTCCCATTCCTCAGACATTGTTTCAGGAAGGTTTACAATATTTGTAAAAGCGCATTTTACATTATCAGGAAACACATTTAAAGAGTCATTGCTGAGCAATGTAATATAAAACTCGTTTTGAAAAAACATTTTAAGCTCTGCTGTTAAGAATATGAGATCCAATTTAATTTATTTTTACCAATTTGGATATTGTTTTCTTTGCGGTTTGCCCTTTGCAATTTTTCTAAATCACTTATATACTTAAGATTTCTAAGTGGATAGGGGGAATCTCTATTCTTTTTAACCTTATTTCTTAGTTTCAGTTTCTTTTCAGTAGAATTTCCTTTTATAATTCTTTTTTTCTCAACTAATGATTTTTTTAAATCTTATCATCAGTGAAAGAAGTATCTGCGAGTGATCGTTTATTATTAATTGGAATTGAAACAGATTTCTCAGATGATTGTTCTTCTTCATCGCTGGGTAAAATGGGTAAATCCGGTAAATCCTCTCTTTTAAATGATGACTCGTTCTTGTATTCTTTAGAAGTACTGGCAATAGAATCTTTCCAATCATCTATATATGCTTGGGTTTCTACATTTTGATTTAATGAAAACGGGGGTTTCGATACCGATTGATGCAAAACAGCTTTGTTTCTCTTTTTATTTTGGTATGCACATAATTCTTGTTGAATTTTAATCCATTTATCATAATCACTAATTTTTTTATTGTTTAAAATTGGTAAAAATTTTAAATTTATAAGATCATTTCCTCGATCATTTACTAAAAGTTTATGGTATGACGCGTTTTGGCAAATTGCTTTAGAAGAGAAATCTCGACCAAAAACCGCGTTTGTTGTCCCAAATCGACCGCTATACCAGTTTAAGCGCATGCCTTTTGGTTTGTGTAATGCACCCCAAACAATGTGCAGATTAATGGATCAGGTTATACCATATCAATTAAAGTCTAACGTGATGGTTTACCTAGACGACCTATTGGTATTGTCTTCTACTTTGGATGAACACCTGACTCACTTAACCGTAGTTGCTTCCCATTTACGTAAGGCAGGGTTGACCATCAATATAGCCAAAAGTCAATTCGGCTTATCTAAAGTGGAATATTTAGGATATGTAGTAGGAGAGGGCACTCTACAACCGAACAACGACAAAGTCCGTGCCATTTCAGACTATCCTGTCCCTGCAACGCAGAAACAATTACGACGGTTTTTAGGCATGACCGGTTGGTATCAGAGATTCATACCACAGTATTCGACACTAGTTTTTCCACTCACCGAATTATTGAAAGGAAAATCCTTAACATGGAATGACGATGCACAGAAATCTTTTCAAGCCGTTAAAGACAAATTATGCTCATCGCCAGTATTAATTAGTCCCAATTACGACAAACCTTTCATCATTCAGTGCGATGCATCCATCTATGGAGTAGGAGGATTATTGGCGCAGTGTGACGAAGACGGATACGAGCGAAGGCTCAGCGAAATTATTCGGTAACCGAATTAGAGTGTTTAGCGGTAGTTTTAGCCATTGAAAGATTTAGAATGTACATCGAAGGACACCCCTTTAAAGTAATCACCGATCATGCTAGTTTAAGTTGGTTAATGAAAAGAACGACTTGAGAGGTAGACTAGAAAGATGGGCCATGAAACTTCAAGGATACCAGTTGACCATAGAACACCGAAAGGGAAGTGAAAATGTTGTACCCGATGCCATCTCTCGATCGTTCGAAGGAGATGTGAACGTTGCCAATGTAGACATCGAAGTATGGCCCGAAATAGATCTTAGTTCCGATGCGTTCCAGTCTTCGGAATATAAAGAACTGATCGACAAAATAGTTGCCAATAACATGCCCGACTATCAGGTAGTTGACAACTTGCTTTATCATCGTCGTAACTTTTCCAGAGGCGATCTGGATAAAGACGATCAGTGCTGGAAGTTGGTAGTCCCAAGGCAATTGAGAACAGAAGTTATTAGAGCCGCCCATGATCAACCATCCGCTTCGCATTGTGGCATGGCAAAGTGCTTAGAGAGGATCCGCAGAACTTTCTCATGGCCCGGAATGGTGATAAATGTCCGCGATTACATCCGCCAATGTGAGGTATGTCAAACTTGCAAACATCCCACACAGAAAATGAAAATTCCAATGGGACAGCAAGCTAAAAGCGAGAGACATTTTCAGAGAATATATCTCGATTTCATCGGTCCTTTTCCTAGAACCAAACGAGGATATATAGGAATATTCATAATTTTGGATCACTTCTCAAAATTCACCTTCTTAAAGGCTGTAAAGAAATTTACATGGGAGATTGTTGTTAAAATCCTTAAAGAGGATATTTTCGATTGCTTTGAAGTTTCACAGGTAGTAGTTACTGACAACGGTAGACAGTTTAAGGGAAATGACTAATGACTTCTCTGCATTTTTGAATCGGTACGGAGTCTAACACCTGTGCACAGCAGCATATGCTCCTCAGTCCAACGCTGCAGAACGAGTTAATAGATCTATTAACGCGGCGTTAAGATCTTACATTCGGTCTGATCAGAGGGAATGGGACAAGTACTTGAGTAGCATTAACAGCGCCTTGCGAAATAATCTACATCAGTCGATTGGAATGCCCCCATATCTAGCCGTTTTTGGACAAAACATGATTACTCATGGTAACGATTACCAACTATTAGAAAAATTGGGATTAATTAATGAGGGATCCACTATCCTTAATCGATTAGACAACTTTTCCAATATTCGAGGGGATATTCAAAAACATATGCAGAAAGCCTATCAGACCAACAAACGTACGTATGATTTGCGAAGCCATCACCGGACATTTAATATTGGCCAGATAGTAACGAAGAGAAACTTTAAGCTAAGCAATGCCGCAGGGAATTTCAACGCTAAGCTAGCGCCTGTTGGAGTAAAAGTCCGAGTAAAGAAAAAGTGCGGACAATCGCTGTATTTACTAGAAGACTTATCAGGAAAAGAATTAGGGACCTTTCATGCTAAGGACATTTGGTAAAGATCACCCTTTTTCCAGCTTTGAGCCGAAAAATAAATTTTTCATTCCAACCTGTGGGTGTGAGGGTGATTTTCACGAGCAAATTTTAAGACAAACAATTTCAGTTGTGTCCCATTGTCCAGATTGCAGTAGTCTCCAAAAGTGCACACTTGCCATCCCCTTCTTTCCTATGCTTTTTTCTTTAGAACCGTTAAAGCTCCCTGGCATGTGCATGTAGGTTCGATTTCGCTGCAACGTTAAGCCCAGTTTCACTTTCAAATCGTTCTTTAACTCTAGCGGACTGACCTAAGATTTCACATTTTTAAAAATAAAAAAAAAACACGTGGCAATCTCTAATTACCCGTGTTCCGCCATATTATTTGATCCTGAATCCATATATTTGAATTGAAGTGAATTTATGAAAGTAGTTGCAAATAAACAAGTGCGAGTTTCCAGTGCAATTGAGAGTTGCTGGTTAATTTTCCCTGTGGGTCGGCCAATATCAGGTGAGAAAAGAGACTGAAATGTTTGTGGAAGTTCTAATGGCCATGTATTTCGCAGAGCCATGGTGGCCTGGTATTTCGACCGAGCCCCTATATAAAATATATAGAAAACAGAAACGCAGGAATCAGAGATGAGGATTTAGAGCTATTGAGGAGCGTTTTGGAGGAACAGTAACGGATCGTCATGAAACCCCCCCCTCTGTTCCCTAACATTACATAAGGACCACGAGGTTTCCATGAGGCGTGGAATCAACTCCCCCTCTCCTCTCGCCTACTATAAAAGTAGCTCTCGCGGATTTGTGTTCTGTTTTCTACCATGCTGCATCCGTTATTTCCCCAAGAGAATTAACAGAAAAACAAATACCATATAACCCCCACAGTTTTAGATGCATAGCTGATCTGCCACTGTAGGGAATGTAAAACTTTAAAGAATTTTGAATCATAATTGTTAATTATTGTTATTTTCTAGAATTAATAAGTTTTGAAAGTTTTTGCTTTTGTTAAATTAATTAGCTACTACATCCTTTAATATCTATATCTATATAAATATCTACACTATTATGAAGTAAACTTTATAAAATACATATAAATACATAGCTGCATCGGAAGTCGACAGGCCTGCTGACCTCGAGGGACGAGCTGTAAGTACGGCATAGCCGCAACAACCTACAAATATGTGTCAGAATAACATATAAACGAGATTTAAATATGTATATGAATATTTTGGATGAAGTAAAATCATGAAGTAGAGCAACATAGAGTAATTTCCTTAATTTTCTAAATTCCAATCATTATAAATTAAGTAAATCATAAAATTTAAATAAAACTGAATCATTTTATGTTAAGGTTAGGTTAATCCCTTTGAATAATGATATTGGATTAGGATTAGAATTTGTTATAGTAGGAATAATGAACCAAACACTAAAATATCTAATGAATATAATGAAGTAATGAAATCATAATGAATCGCGTCTAAATATTTTCGTGGGGTTTCCAGAGACAAGCTAACGTAAAATGGGTTGCCCAAGGATAATGGTGCAACAAGGTAGGGCGGGTAAAGAGGAGATCTATAACACCTGAGTTCTCCAAGCTAAGATCCTCATTCTCTCTCTCTCCCCCCACCACTTTGGCCACTCCCTTCCCTTAAGCACTGTCGATTTCTTTTATTTGGTAACCCTGATTTGGGGAAGCACAAGAACCCTCCCTCTGGCCCTGAGCTAGGCCGGCAACAGACAGTGCGTGCTCCCGATCAGAACCAGGACGTTACAACTTTCTAACTCTAAAAACACCAAAGTTATACCATTTCCGACCAATCAGTTGTATGGCAGCCATAAGATATAGTACGCCGATCCTTATAAAAATTGGCATGTTGTGTTATTTTGCCAAAAATAGCATTCTTACGAAATCTGAATACTCTAGCTATAAAAAAAAATAAGTAATAGCATTTCCGATCAATCAGTTATATGGCAGCTATAGGATTTAGTGGGCCGATCCTTATAAAATTTGGCGTGTCGTATTATTTTGCCCTCACCCAAAAACAGCTCTTATGTAAAATTTGAACTTTCTAACTCTAAAAACACCAAAGTTATACCATTTCCGACCAATCAGTTGTTTGGCAGCCATCGAATATTTTCGGCCGATCCTTATAAAATTTGGCATTTCTATCTCTAAAAACACCAAAGTTGTATGGCAGCCACAGGATATTGTCGGCCGATCCTTATAAAATTTGGCATGTCGTGTTATTTTGCCAAAAATAGCATTCTTACGAAATCTGAATCCTCTAGCTATAAAAACACAAAAGTAATATCATTCCCGATCAATCACTTTTATGACGGCTATAGGATATAGTCGGCCGATCCTTATGAAATTTGGCGTGTCGTATTATTTTGCCCTCACCCAAAAACAGCTCTTATGTAAAATTGGAACTTTCTAACTCTAAAAACACCAAAGTTATACCATTTCCGACCAATCAGTTGTTTGGCAGCCATCGAATATTTTCGGCCGATCCTTATAAAATTTGGCATTTCTATCTCTAAAAACACCAAAGTTGTATGGCAGCCACAGGATATTGTCGGCCGATCCTTATAAAATTTGGCATGTCGTGTTATTTTGCCAAAAATAGCATTCTTACGAAATCTGAATCCTCTAGCTATAAAAACACAAAAGTAATATCATTCCCGATCAATCACTTTTATGACGGCTATAGGATATAGTCGGCCGATCCTTATGAAATTTGGCGTGTCGTATTATTTTGCCCTCACCCAAAAACAGCTCTTATGTAAAATTGGAACTTTCTAACTCTAAAAACACCAAAGTTATACCATTTCCGACCAATCAGTTGTTTGGCAGCCATCGAATATTTTCGGCCGATCCTTATAAAATTTGGCATTTCTATCTCTAAAAACACCAAAGTTGTATGGCAGCAATAGGATATTGTCGGCCGATCCTTATACAATTTGGCATGTCGTGTTATTTTGCCAAAAATAGCATTCTTACGAAATCTGAATTCTCTAGCTATTAAAACACAGAAAAAATAGTATTCCCGACCAATCAGTTGTATGGCAGCTATAGGATATAGTGGGCCGATCCTTATAAAATTTGGCGTGTCGTATTATTTTTCCCTCACCCAAAAACAGCTCTTATATAAAATTTGAACTTTCTAACTCTAAAAACACCAAAGTTATACCATTTCCGACCAATCAGTTGTATGGCAGCCATAAGATATAGTACGCCGATCCTTATAAAATTTGGCATGTCGTGTTATTTTGCCAAAAATAGCATTCTTACGAAATCTGAATACTCTAGCTATAAAAAAAACCATGTAATAGCATTTCCGATCAATCAGTTATATGGCAGCTATAGGATTTAGTCGGCCGATCCTTATAAAATTTGGCGTGTCGTATTATTTTGCCTTCACCCAAAAACAGCTCTTACGTAAAATTTGAACTTTCTAACTCTAAAAACACCAAAGTTATACCATTTCCGACCAATCAGTTGTTTGGCAGCCATCGAATATTTTCGGCCGATCCTTATAAAATTTGGCATTTCTATCTCTAAAAACACCAAAGTTGTATGGCAGCCACAGGATATTGTCGGCCGATCCTTATAAAATTTGGCATGTCGTGTTATTTTGCCAAAAATAGCATTCTTACGAAATCTGAATCCTCTAGCTATAAAAACACAAAAGTAATATCATTCCCGATCAATCACTTTTATGACGGCTATAGGATATAGTCGGCCGATCCTTATGAAATTTGGCGTGTCGTATTATTTTGCCCTCACCCAAAAACAGCTCTTATGTAAAATTTGAACTTTCTAACTCTAAAAACACCAAAGTTATACCATTTCCGACCAATCAGTTGTTTGGCAGCCATCGAATATTTTCGGCCGATCCTTATAAAATTTGGCATTTCTATCTCTAAAAACACCAAAGTTGTATGGCAGCAATAGGATATTGTCGGCCGATCCTTATACAATTTGGCATGTCGTGTTATTTTGCCAAAAATATCATTCTTACGAAATCTGAATTCTCTAGCTATAAAAACACAAAAGTAATAGCATTTCCAATCAATAACTTTTATGGCGGCTATAGGATATAGTCGGCCGATCCTTATGAAATTTGGCGTGTCGTTTTATTTTCCCTCAACCAAATATAGCATTCTTACGAAATCTGAATTCTCTAGTTGTTAAAACACAAAAGAAATAGTATTCCCGATCAATCAGTTGTATGGCAGCTATAGGATATAGTCGGCCGATCCTTATAAAATTTGGCGTGTCGTATTATTTTGCCCTCACCCAAAAACAGCTCTTATGTAAAATTTGAACATTCTAACTCTAAAAACACCAAAGTTATACCATTTCCGACCAATCAGTTGTTTGGCAGCCAAAAGATATAGTACGCCGATCCTTAAAAAATTTGGCATGTCGTATTATTTTACCAAAAATAGCATTCTTACGAAATCTGAATTCTCTAGCTATTAAAACACAAAAGAAATAGTTTTCCCGATCAATCAGTTGTATGGTAGCTATAGGATATAGTCGGCCGATCCTTATAAAGTTTGGCGTGTCGCATTATTTTGCCCTCACCCAAAAACAGCTCTTATGTAAAATTTGAACATTCTAACTCTAAAAACACCAAAGTTATACCATTTCCGACCAATCAGCTGTTTGGCAGCCAAAAGATATAGTACGCCGATCCTTAAAAAATTTGGCATGTCGTATTATTTTACCAAAAATAGCATTCTTACGAAATCTGAATTCTCTAGCTATTAAAACACAAAAGAAATAGTTTTCCCGATCAATCAGTTGTATGGCAGCCATAAGATATAGTACGCCGATCCTTATAAAAATTGGCATGTTGTGTTATTTTGCCAAAAATAGCATTCTTACGAAATCTGAATACTCTAGCTATAAAAAAAAATAAGTAATAGCATTTCCGATCAATCAGTTATATGGCAGCTATAGGATATAGTCGGCCGATCCTTATGAAATTTGGCGTGTCGTATTATTTTGCCCTCACCCAAAAACAGCTCTTATGTAAAATTGGAACTTTCTAACTCTAAAAACACCAAAGTTATACCATTTCCGACCAATCAGTTGTTTGGCAGCCATCGAATATTTTCGGCCGATCCTTATAAAATTTCGCATTTCTATCTCTAAAAACACCAAAGTTGTATGGCAGCCACAGGATATTGTCGGCCGATCCTTATAAAATTTGGCATGTCGTGTTATTTTGCCAAAAATAGCATTCTTACGAAATCTGAATCCTCTAGCTATAAAAACACAAAAGTAATATCATTCCCGATCAATCACTTTTATGACGGCTATAGGATATAGTCGGCCGATCCTTATGAAATTTGGCGTGTCGTATTATTTTGCCCTCACCCAAAAACAGCTCTTATGTAAAATTGGAACTTTCTAACTCTAAAAACACCAAAGTTATACCATTTCCGACCAATCAGTTGTTTGGCAGCCATCGAATATTTTCGGCCGATCCTTATAAAATTTCGCATTTCTATCTCTAAAAACACCAAAGTTGTATGGCAGCCACAGGATATTGTCGGCCGATCCTTATAAAATTTGGCATGTCGTGTTATTTTGCCAAAAATAGCATTCTTACGAAATCTGAATTCTCTAGCTATTAAAACACAGAAAAAATAGTATTCCCGACCAATCAGTTGTATGGCAGCTATAGGATATAGTGGGCCGATCCTTATACAATTTGGCGTGTCGTATTATTTTTCCCTCACCCAAAAACAGCTCTTATATAAAATTTGAACTTTCTAACTCTAAAAACACCAAAGTTATACCATTTCCGACCAATCAGTTGTATGGCAGCCATAAGATATAGTACGCCGATCCTTATAAAATTTGGCATGTCGTGTTATTTTGCCAAAAATAGCATTCTTACGAAATCTGAATACTCTAGCTATAAAAAAAACCATGTAATAGCATTTCCGATCAATCAGTTATATGGCAGCTATAGGATTTAGTCGGCCGATCCTTATAAAATTTGGCGTGTCGTATTATTTTGCCTTCACCCAAAAACAGCTCTTACGTAAAATTTGAACTTTCTAACTCTAAAAACACCAAAGTTATACCATTTCCGACCAATCAGTTGTTTGGCAGCCATCGAATATTTTCGGCCGATCCTTATAAAATTTGGCATTTCTATCTCTAAAAACACCAAAGTTGTATGGCAGCCACAGGATATTGTCGGCCGATCCTTATAAAATTTGGCATGTCGTGTTATTTTGCCAAAAATAGCATTCTTACGAAATCTGAATCCTCTAGCTATAAAAACACAAAAGTAATATCATTCCCGATCAATCACTTTTATGACGGCTATAGGATATAGTCGGCCGATCCTTATGAAATTTGGCGTGTCGTATTATTTTGCCCTCACCCAAAAACAGCTCTTATGTAAAATTTGAACTTTCTAACTCTAAAAACACCAAAGTTATACCATTTCCGACCAATCAGTTGTTTGGCAGCCATCGAATATTTTCGGCCGATCCTTATAAAATTTGGCATTTCTATCTCTAAAAACACCAAAGTTGTATGGCAGCAATAGGATATTGTCGGCCGATCCTTATACAATTTGGCATGTCGTGTTATTTTGCCAAAAATATCATTCTTACGAAATCTGAATTCTCTAGCTATAAAAACACAAAAGTAATAGCATTTCCAATCAATAACTTTTATGGCGGCTATAGGATATAGTCGGCCGATCCTTATGAAATTTGGCGTGTCGTTTTATTTTCCCTCAACCAAATATAGCATTCTTACGAAATCTGAATTCTCTAGTTGTTAAAACACAAAAGAAATAGTATTCCCGATCAATCAGTTGTATGGCAGCTATAGGATATAGTCGGCCGATCCTTATAAAATTTGGCGTGTCGTATTATTTTGCCCTCACCCAAAAACAGCTCTTATGTAAAATTTGAACATTCTAACTCTAAAAACACCAAAGTTATACCATTTCCGACCAATCAGTTGTTTGGCAGCCAAAAGATATAGTACGCCGATCCTTAAAAAATTTGGCATGTCGTATTATTTTACCAAAAATAGCATTCTTACGAAATCTGAATTCTCTAGCTATTAAAACACAAAAGAAATAGTTTTCCCGATCAATCAGTTGTATGGTAGCTATAGGATATAGTCGGCCGATCCTTATAAAGTTTGGCGTGTCGCATTATTTTGCCCTCACCCAAAAACAGCTCTTATGTAAAATTTGAACATTCTAACTCTAAAAACACCAAAGTTATACCATTTCCGACCAATCAGTTGTTTGGCAGCCAAAAGATATAGTACGCCGATCCTTAAAAAATTTGGCATGTCGTATTATTTTACCAAAAATAGCATTCTTACGAAATCTGAATTCTCTAGCTATTAAAACACAAAAGAAATAGTTTTCCCGATCAATCAGTTGTATGGCAGCCATAAGATATAGTACGCCGATCCTTATAAAAATTGGCATGTTGTGTTATTTTGCCAAAAATAGCATTCTTACGAAATCTGAATACTCTAGCTATAAAAAAAAATAAGTAATAGCATTTCCGATCAATCAGTTATATGGCAGCTATAGGATATAGTCGGCCGATCCTTATGAAATTTGGCGTGTCGTATTATTTTGCCCTCACCCAAAAACAGCTCTTATGTAAAATTGGAACTTTCTAACTCTAAAAACACCAAAGTTATACCATTTCCGACCAATCAGTTGTTTGGCAGCCATCGAATATTTTCGGCCGATCCTTATAAAATTTCGCATTTCTATCTCTAAAAACACCAAAGTTGTATGGCAGCCACAGGATATTGTCGGCCGATCCTTATAAAATTTGGCATGTCGTGTTATTTTGCCAAAAATAGCATTCTTACGAAATCTGAATCCTCTAGCTATAAAAACACAAAAGTAATATCATTCCCGATCAATCAGTTGTATGGCAGCTATAGGATATAGTCGGCCGATCCTTATAAAATTTGGCGTGTCGTATTATTTTGCCCTCACCCAAAAACAGCTCTTATGTAAAATTTGAACATTCTAACTCTAAAAACACCAAAGTTATACCATTTCCGACCAATCAGTTGTTTGGCAGCCAAAAGATATAGTACGCCGATCCTTAAAAAATTTGGCATGTCGTATTATTTTACCAAAAATAGCATTCTTACGAAATCTGAATTCTCTAGCTATTAAAACACAAAAGAAATAGTTTTCCCGATCAATCAGTTGTATGGTAGCTATAGGATATAGTCGGCCGATCCTTATAAAGTTTGGCGTGTCGCATTATTTTGCCCTCACCCAAAAACAGCTCTTATATAAAATTTGAACTTTCTAACTCTAAAAACACCAAAGTTATACCATTTCCGACCAATCAGTTGTATGGCAGCCATAAGATATAGTACGCCGATCCTTATAAAAATTGGCATGTTGTGTTATTTTGCCAAAAATAGCATTCTTACGAAATCTGAATACTCTAGCTATAAAAAAAAATAAGTAATAGCATTTCCGATCAATCAGTTATATGGCAGCTATAGGATATAGTCGGCCGATCCTTATGAAATTTGGCGTGTCGTATTATTTTGCCCTCACCCAAAAACAGCTCTTATGTAAAATTGGAACTTTCTAACTCTAAAAACACCAAAGTTATACCATTTCCGACCAATCAGTTGTTTGGCAGCCATCGAATATTTTCGGCCGATCCTTATAAAATTTGGCATTTCTATCTCTAAAAACACCAAAGTTGTATGGCAGCCACAGGATATTGTCGGCCGATCCTTATAAAATTTGGCATGTCGTGTTATTTTGCCAAAAATAGCATTCTTACGAAATCTGAATACTCTAGCTATAAAAAAAACCATGTAATAGCATTTCCGATCAATCAGTTATATGGCAGCTATAGGATTTAGTCGGCCGATCCTTATAAAATTTGGCGTGTCGTATTATTTTGCCTTCACCCAAAAACAGCTCTTACGTAAAATTTGAACTTTCTAACTCTAAAAACACCAAAGTTATACCATTTCCGACCAATCAGTTGTTTGGCAGCCATCGAATATTTTCGGCCGATCCTTATAAAATTTGGCATTTCTATCTCTAAAAACACCAAAGTTGTATGGCAGCCACAGGATATTGTCGGCCGATCCTTATAAAATTTGGCATGTCGTGTTATTTTGCCAAAAATAGCATTCTTACGAAATCTGAATCCTCTAGCTATAAAAACACAAAAGTAATATCATTCCCGATCAATCACTTTTATGACGGCTATAGGATATAGTCGGCCGATCCTTATGAAATTTGGCGTGTCGTATTATTTTGCCCTCACCCAAAAACAGCTCTTATGTAAAATTTGAACTTTCTAACTCTAAAAACACCAAAGTTATACCATTTCCGACCAATCAGTTGTTTGGCAGCCATCGAATATTTTCGGCCGATCCTTATAAAATTTGGCATTTCTATCTCTAAAAACACCAAAGTTGTATGGCAGCAATAGGATATTGTCGGCCGATCCTTATACAATTTGGCATGTCGTGTTATTTTGCCAAAAATATCATTCTTACGAAATCTGAATTCTCTAGCTATAAAAACACAAAAGTAATAGCATTTCCAATCAATAACTTTTATGGCGGCTATAGGATATAGTCGGCCGATCCTTATGAAATTTGGCGTGTCGTTTTATTTTCCCTCAACCAAATATAGCATTCTTACGAAATCTGAATTCTCTAGTTGTTAAAACACAAAAGAAATAGTATTCCCGATCAATCAGTTGTATGGCAGCTATAGGATATAGTCGGCCGATCCTTATAAAATTTGGCGTGTCGTATTATTTTGCCCTCACCCAAAAACAGCTCTTATGTAAAATTTGAACATTCTAACTCTAAAAACACCAAAGTTATACCATTTCCGACCAATCAGTTGTTTGGCAGCCAAAAGATATAGTACGCCGATCCTTAAAAAATTTGGCATGTCGTATTATTTTACCAAAAATAGCATTCTTACGAAATCTGAATTCTCTAGCTATTAAAACACAAAAGAAATAGTTTTCCCGATCAATCAGTTGTATGGCAGCCATAAGATATAGTACGCCGATCCTTATAAAAATTGGCATGTTGTGTTATTTTGCCAAAAATAGCATTCTTACGAAATCTGAATACTCTAGCTATAAAAAAAAATAAGTAATAGCATTTCCGATCAATCAGTTATATGGCAGCTATAGGATATAGTCGGCCGATCCTTATGAAATTTGGCGTGTCGTATTATTTTGCCCTCACCCAAAAACAGCTCTTATGTAAAATTGGAACTTTCTAACTCTAAAAACACCAAAGTTATACCATTTCCGACCAATCAGTTGTTTGGCAGCCATCGAATATTTTCGGCCGATCCTTATAAAATTTCGCATTTCTATCTCTAAAAACACCAAAGTTGTATGGCAGCCACAGGATATTGTCGGCCGATCCTTATAAAATTTGGCATGTCGTGTTATTTTGCCAAAAATAGCATTCTTACGAAATCTGAATCCTCTAGCTATAAAAACACAAAAGTAATATCATTCCCGATCAATCAGTTGTATGGCAGCTATAGGATATAGTCGGCCGATCCTTATAAAATTTGGCGTGTCGTATTATTTTGCCCTCACCCAAAAACAGCTCTTATGTAAAATTTGAACATTCTAACTCTAAAAACACCAAAGTTATACCATTTCCGACCAATCAGTTGTTTGGCAGCCAAAAGATATAGTACGCCGATCCTTAAAAAATTTGGCATGTCGTATTATTTTACCAAAAATAGCATTCTTACGAAATCTGAATTCTCTAGCTATTAAAACACAAAAGAAATAGTTTTCCCGATCAATCAGTTGTATGGTAGCTATAGGATATAGTCGGCCGATCCTTATAAAGTTTGGCGTGTCGCATTATTTTGCCCTCACCCAAAAACAGCTCTTATATAAAATTTGAACTTTCTAACTCTAAAAACACCAAAGTTATACCATTTCCGACCAATCAGTTGTATGGCAGCCATAAGATATAGTACGCCGATCCTTATAAAAATTGGCATGTTGTGTTATTTTGCCAAAAATAGCATTCTTACGAAATCTGAATACTCTAGCTATAAAAAAAAATAAGTAATAGCATTTCCGATCAATCAGTTATATGGCAGCTATAGGATATAGTCGGCCGATCCTTATGAAATTTGGCGTGTCGTATTATTTTGCCCTCACCCAAAAACAGCTCTTATGTAAAATTGGAACTTTCTAACTCTAAAAACACCAAAGTTATACCATTTCCGACCAATCAGTTGTTTGGCAGCCATCGAATATTTTCGGCCGATCCTTATAAAATTTGGCATTTCTATCTCTAAAAACACCAAAGTTGTATGGCAGCCACAGGATATTGTCGGCCGATCCTTATAAAATTTGGCATGTCGTGTTATTTTGCCAAAAATAGCATTCTTACGAAATCTGAATCCTCTAGCTATAAAAACACAAAAGTAATATCATTCCCGATCAATCACTTTTATGACGGCTATAGGATATAGTCGGCCGATCCTTATGAAATTTGGCGTGTCGTATTATTTTGCCCTCACTCAAAAACAGCTCTTATGTAAAATTGGAACTTTCTAACTCTAAAAACACCAAAGTTATACCATTTCCGACCAATCAGTTGTTTGGCAGCCATCGAATATTTTCGGCCGATCCTTATAAAATTTGGCATTTCTATCTCTAAAAACACCAAAGTTGTATGGCAGCAATAGGATATTGTCGGCCGATCCTTATACAATTTGGCATGTCGTGTTATTTTGCCAAAAATAGCATTCTTACGAAATCTGAATTCTCTAGCTATTAAAACACAAAAGAAATAGTATTCCCGACCAATCAGTTGTATGGCAGCTATAGGATATAGTGGGCCGATCCTTATAAAATTTGGCGTGTCGTATTATTTTTCCCTCACCCAAAAACAGCTCTTATATAAAATTTGAACTTTCTAACTCTAAAAACACCAAAGTTATACCATTTCCGACCAATCAGTTGTATGGCAGCCATAAGATATAGTACGCCGATCCTTATAAAATTTGGCATGTCGTGTTATTTTGCCAAAAATAGCATTCTTACGAAATCTGAATACTCTAGCTATAAAAAAAAACCATGTAATAGCATTTCCGATCAATCAGTTATATGGCAGCTATAGGATTTAGTCGGCCGATCCTTATAAAATTTGGCGTGTCGTATTATTTTGCCTTCACCCAAAAACAGCTCTTACGTAAAATTTGAACTTTCTAACTCTAAAAACACCAAAGTTATACCATTTCCGACCAATCAGTTGTTTGGCAGCCATCGAATATTTTCGGCCGATCCTTATAAAATTTGGCATTTCTATCTCTAAAAACACCAAAGTTGTATGGCAGCCACAGGATATTGTCGGCCGATCCTTATAAAATTTGGCATGTCGTGTTATTTTGCCAAAAATAGCATTCTTACGAAATCTGAATCCTCTAGCTATAAAAACACAAAAGTAATATCATTCCCGATCAATCACTTTTATGACGGCTATAGGATATAGTCGGCCGATCCTTATGAAATTTGGCGTGTCGTATTATTTTGCCCTCACCCAAAAACAGCTCTTATGTAAAATTTGAACTTTCTAACTCTAAAAACACCAAAGTTATACCATTTCCGACCAATCAGTTGTTTGGCAGCCATCGAATATTTTCGACCGATCCTTATAAAATTTGGCATTTCTATCTCTAAAAACACCAAAGTTGTATGGCAGCCACAGAATATTGTCGGCCGATCCTTATAAAATTTGGCATGTCGTGTTATTTTGCCAAAAATAGCATTCTTACGAAATCTGAATTCTCTAGCTATTAAAACACAAAAGAAATAGTATTCCCGATCAATCAGTTGTATGGCAGCTATAGGATATAGTCGGCCGATCCTTATAAAATTTGGCGTGTCGTATTATTTTTCCCTCACCCAAAAACAGCTCTCATGTAAAATTTGAACTTTCTAACTCTAAAAACACCAAAGTTATACCATTTCTGACCAATCAGTTGTATGGCAGCCATAAGATATAGTACGCCGATCCTTAAAAAATTTGGCATGTCGTAATATTTGACCAAAAATAGCATTCTTGCGAAATCTGAATCCTCTAGCTATAAAAACACAAAAGTAATAGCATTCCCGATCAATCACTTTTATGGCGGCTATAGGATGTAGTCGGCCGATCCTTATGAAATTTGGCGAGTCGTATTATTTTCCCTCACCCAAAAATAACTCTCATGTAGAATTTGAACTTTCTAACTCTAAAAACACCAAAGTTATACCATTTCCGACCAATCAGTTTTATGGCAGCCATAAGATATAGTACGCCGATCCTTATAAAAATTGGCATGTTGTGTTATTTTGCCAAAAATAGCATTCTTACGAAATCTGAATACCCTAGCTATAAAAAAAAATAAGTAATAGCATTTCCGATCAATCAGTTATATGGCAGCTATAGGATTTAGTGGGCCGATCCTTATAAAATTTGGCGTGTCGTATTATTTTGCCCTCACCCAAAAACAGCTCTTATGTAAAATTTGAACTTTCTAACTCTAAAAACACCAAAGTTATACCATTTCCGACCAATCAGTTGTTTGGCAGCCATCGAATATTTTCGGCCGATCCTTATAAAATTTGGCATTTCTATCTCTAAAAACACCAAAGTTGTATGGCAGCCACAGGATATTGTCGGCCGATCCTTATAAAATTTGGCATGTCGTGTTATTTTGCCAAAAATAGCATTCTTACGAAATCTGAATCCTCTAGCTATACAAACACAAAAGTAATATCATTCCCGATCAATCACTTTTATGACGGCTATAGGATATAGTCGGCCGATCCTTATGAAATTTGGCGTGTCGTATTATTTTGCCCTCACCCAAAAACAGCTCTTATGTAAAATTTGAACTTTCTAACTCTAAAAACACCAAAGTTATACCATTTCCGACCAATCAGTTGTTTGGCAGCCATCGAATATTTTCGGCCGATCCTTATAAAATTTGGCATTTCTATCTCTAAAAACACCAAAGTTGTATGGCAGCAATAGGATATTGTCGGCCGATCCTTATACAATTTGGCATGTCGTGTTATTTTGCCAAAAATAGCATTCTTACGAAATCTGAATTCTCTAGCTATTAAAACACAAAAGAAATAGTATTCCCGACCAATCAGTTGTATGGCAGCTATAGGATATAGTGGGCCGATCCTTATAAAATTTGGCGTGTCGTATTATTTTTCCCTCACCCAAAAACAGCTCTTATATAAAATTTGAACTTTCTAACTCTAAAAACACCAAAGTTATACCATTTCCGACCAATCAGTTGTTTGGCAGCCATCGAATATTTTCGGCCGATCCTTATAAAATTTGGCATTTCTATCTCTAAAAACACCAAAGTTGTATGGCAGCCACAGGATATTGTCGGCCGATCCTTATAAAATTTGGCATGTCGTGTTATTTTGCCAAAAATAGCATTCTTACGAAATCTGAATCCTCTAGCTATAAAAACACAAAAGTAATATCATTCCCGATCAATCACTTTTATGACGGCTATAGGATATAGTCGGCCGATCCTTATGAAATTTGGCGTGTCGTATTATTTTGCCCTCACCCAAAAACAGCTCTTATGTAAAATTTGAACTTTCTAACTCTAAAAACACCAAAGTTATACCATTTCCGACCAATCAGTTGTTTGGCAGCCATCGAATATTTTCGACCGATCCTTATAAAATTTGGCATTTCTATCTCTAAAAACACCAAAGTTGTATGGCAGCCACAGAATATTGTCGGCCGATCCTTATAAAATTTGGCATGTCGTGTTATTTTGCCAAAAATAGCATTCTTACGAAATCTGAATTCTCTAGCTATTAAAACACAAAAGAAATAGTATTCCCGATCAATCAGTTGTATGGCAGCTATAGGATATAGTCGGCCGATCCTTATAAAATTTGGCGTGTCGTATTATTTTTCCCTCACCCAAAAACAGCTCTCATGTAAAATTTGAACTTTCTAACTCTAAAAACACCAAAGTTATACCATTTCCGACCAATCAGTTGTATGGCAGCCATAAGATATAGTACGCCGATCCTTATAAATTTTAGCATGTCGTGTTATTTTGCCAAAAATAGCATTCTTACGAAATCTGAATTCTCTAGCTATTAAAACACAAAAGAAATAGTATTCCCGATCAATCAGTTGTATGGCAGCTATAGGATATAGTCGGCCGATCCTTATAAAATTTGGCGTGTCGTATTATTTTTCCCTCACCCAAAAACAGCTCTCATGTAAAATTTGAACTTTCTAACTCTAAAAACACCAAAGTTATACCATTTCCGACCAATCAGTTGTATGGCAGCCATAAGATATAGTCCGCCGATCCTTATAAATTTTGGCATGTCGTGTTATTTTGCCAAAAATAGGATTCTTACGAAATCTGAATTCTCTAGCTATAAAAAAAACCAAGTAATAGCATTCCCGATCAATCAGTTATATGGCAGCTATAGGATATAGTCGGCCGATCCTTATGAAATTTGGCGTGTCGTATTATTTTTCCCTCACCCAAAAATAACTCTCATGTAAAATTTAAACTTTCTAACTCTAAAAACACCAAAGTTATACCATTTCTGACCAATCAGTTGTATGGCAGCCATAAGATATAGTACGCCGATCCTTAAAAAATTTGGCATGTCGTATTATTTGACCAAAAATAGCATTCTTACGAAATCTGAATCCTCTTGCTATAAAAACACAAAAGTAATAGCATTCCCGATCAATCACTTTTATGGCGGCTATAGGATGTAGTCGGCCGATCCTTATGAAATTTGGCGAGTCGTATTGTTTTCCCTCACCCAAAAATAACTCTCATGTAAAATTTGAACTTTCTAACTCTAAAAACACCAAAGTTATACCATTTCCGACCAATCAGTTGTATGGCAGCCATAAGATATAGTACGCCGATCCTTAAAAAAATTTGGCATGTCGTATTATTTTACCAAAAATATCATTCTTACGAAATCTGAATCCTCTAGCTATAAAAACACAAAAGTAATAGCATTCCCGATCAATCAGTTATATGGCGGCTATAGGATATAGTCGGCCGATCCTTATGAAATTTGGCGAGTCGTATAATTTTCCCTCACCCAAAAATAACGGCTATAGGATATAGTCGGCCGATCCTTATGAAATTTGGCGAGTCGTATTATTTTTCCTCACCCAAAAATAACGCTCATGTAAAATTTGAACTTTCTAACTCTAAAAACACCAAAGTTATACCATTTCTGACCAATCAGTTGTATGGCAGCCATCGGATATTGTCGGCCGATCCTTATAAAATTTGGCATGTCGTGTTATTTTGCCAAAAATAGCATTCTTACGAAATCTGAATTCTCTAGCTATAAAAAAAACCAAGTAATAGCATTTCCAATCAATCACTTTTATGGCGGCTATAGGATATAGTCGGCCGATCCTTATGAAATTTGGCGTGCCGTTTTATTTTCCCTCAACCAAATATAACTCTCATGTAAAATTTGAACTTTCTAACTCTAAAAACACCAAAGTTATACCATTTCTGACCAATCAGTTGTATGGCAGCCATCGGATATTGTCGGCCGATCCTTATAAAATTTGGCATGTCGTGTTATTTTGCCAAAAATAGCATTCTTACGAAATCTGAATTCTCTAGCTATAAAAAAAACCAAGTAATAGCATTCCCGATCAATCATTTATATGGCAGCTATAGGATAAAGTCGGCCGATCCTTATGAAATTTGGCGTGTCGTATTATTTTGCCCTCACCCAAAAATAGCTCTCATGTAAAATTTGAACTTTCTAACTCTAAAAACACCAAAGTTATACCATTTCTGACCAATCAGTTGTATGGCAGCCATAAGATATAGTACGCCGATCCTTAAAAAATTTGGCATGTCGTATTATTTTACCAAAAATAGCATTCTTACGAAATCTGAATTCTCTAGCTATAAAAAAAACCAAGTAATAGCATTCCCGATCAATCAGTTATATGGCGGCTATAGGATATAGTCGGCCGATCCTTTTGAAATTTGGCGAGTCGTATTATTTTCCCTCACACAAAAATAACTCTCATGTAACATTTGAACTTTCTAACTCTAAAAACACCAAAGTTATACCATTTCTGACCAATCAGTTGTATGGCAGCCATAAGATATAGTACGCCGATCCTTAAAAAATTTGGCATGTCGTATTATTTTACCAAAAATAGCATTCTTACGAAATCTGAATTCTCTAGTTATTAAAACACAAAAGAAATAGTATTTCCGACCAATCAGTTGTTTGGCAGCCATAGAATATTTTCGGCCGATCCTTATAAAGTTTGGCATTTCTATCTCTAAAAACACCAAAGTTGTATGGCAGCCATAGGATATTGTCGGCCGATCCTTATAAAATTTGGCATGTCGTGTTATTTTGCCAAAAATAGCATTCTTACGAAATCTGAATTCTCTAGCTATTAAAACACAAAAGAAATAGTATTCCCGATCAATAAGTTGTATGGCAGCTATAGGATATAGTCGGCCGATCCTTATTAAAATTTGGCGTGTCGTATTATTTTGCCCTCACCCAAAAACAGCTCTTATGTAAAATTTGAACTTTCTAACTCTAAAAACACCAAAGTTATACCTTTTCCGACCAATCAGTTGTTTGGCAGCCATAAGATATAGTACGCCGATCCTTATAAATTTTGGCATGTCGTGTTATTTTGCCAAAAATAGCATTCTTACGAAATCTGAATCCTCTAGCTATAAAAACACAAAAGTAATAGCATTCCCGATCAATCACTTTTATGGCGGCTATAGGATATAGTCGGCCGATCCTTATGAAATTTGGCGAGTCGTATTATTTTTCCTCACCCAAAAATAACGCTCATGTAAAATTTGAACTTTCTAACTCTAAAAACACCAAAGTTATACCATTTCCGACCAACCAGTTGTATGGCAGCCATAAGATATAGTACGCCGATCCTTATAAATTTTGGTATGTCGTGTTATTTTGCCAAAAATAGCATTCTTACGAAATCTGAATTCTCTAGCTTTAAAAACACAAAAGTAATAGCATTTCCAATCAATCACTTTTATGGCGGCTATAGGATATAGTCGGCCGATCCCTATGAAATTTGGCGTGCCGTTTTATTTTCCCTTTACCAAATATAACTCTCATGTAAAATTTGAACTTTCTAACTCTAAAAACACCAAAGTTATACCATTTCTGACCAATCAGTTGTATGGCAGCCATCGGATATTGTCGGCCGATCCTTATAAAATTTGGCATGTCGTGTTATTTTGCCAAAAATAGCATTCTTAGGAAATCTGAATTCTCTAGCTATAAAAAAACCAAGTAATAGCATTCCCGATCAATCAGTTATATGGCAGCTATAGGATAAAGTCGGCCGATCCTTATGAAATTTGGCGTGTCGTATTATTTTGCCCTCACCCAAAAATAGCTCTCATGTAAAATTTGAACTTTCTAACTCTAAAAACACCAAAGTTATACCATTTCTGACCAATCAGTTGTATGGCAGCCATAAGATATAGTACGCCGATCCTTAAAAAATTTGGCATGTCGTATTATTTTACCAAAAATAGCATTCTTACGCAATCTGAATCGTCTAGCAATAAAAACACAAAAGTAATAGCATTCCCGATCAATCACTTTTATGGCGGCTATAGGATATAGTCGGCCGATCCTTTTGAAATTTGGCGAGTCGTATTATTTTCCCTCACTCAAAAATAACTCTCATGTAACATTTGAACTTTCTAACTCTAAAAACACCAAAGTTATACCATTTCTGACCAATCAGTTGTATGGCAGCCATAAGATATAGTACGCCGATCCTTAAAAAATTTGGCATGTCGTATTATTTTACCAAAAATAGCATTCTTACGAAATCTGAATTCTCTAGCTATAAAAAAAAACCAAGTAATAGCTTTCCCGATCAATCAGTTATATGGCGGCTATAGGATATAGTCGGCCGATCCTTTTGAAATTTGGCGAGTCGTATTATTTTCCCTCACACAAAAATAACTCTCATTTAACATTTGAACTTTCTAACTCTAAAAACACCAAAGTTATACCATTTCTGACCAATCAGTTGTATGGCAGCCATAAGATATAGTACGCCGATCCTTATAAATTTTGGCATGTCGTGTTATTTTGCCAAAAATAGCATTCTTATGAAATCTGAATTCTCTAGTTATTAAAACACAAAAGAAATAGTATTTCCGACCAATCAGTTGTTTGGCAGCCATAGAATATTTTCGGCCGATCCTTATAAAGTTTGGCATTTCTATCTCTAAAAACACCAAAGTTGTATGGCAGCCATAGGATATTGTCGGCCGATCCTTATAAAATTTGGCATGTCGTGTTATTTTGCCAAAAATAGCATTCTTACGAAATCTGAATTCTCTAGCTATTAAAACACAAAAGAAATAGTATTCCCGATCAATAAGTTGTATGGCAGCTATAGGATATTGTCGGCCGATCCTTATAAAATTTGGCGTGTCGTATTATTTTGCCCTCACCCAAAAACAGCTCTTATGTAAAATTTGAACTTTCTAACTCTAAAAACACCAAAGTTATACCTTTTCCGACCAATCAGTTGTTTGGCAGCCATAAGATATAGTACGCCGATCCTTATAAATTTTGGCATGTCGTGTTATTTTGCCAAAAATAGCATTCTTACGAAATCTGAATCCTCTAGCTATAAAAACACAAAAGTAATAGCATTCCCGATCAATCACTTTTATGGCGGCTATAGGATATAGTCGGCCGATCCTTATGAAATTTGGCGAGTCGTATTGTTTTCCCTCACCCAAAAATAACTCTCATGTAAAATTTGAACTTTCTAACTCTAAAAACACCAAAGTTATACCATTTCCGACCAATCAGTTGTATGGCAGCCATAAGATATAGTACGCCGATCCTTAAAAAAATTTGGCATGTCGTATTATTTTACCAAAAATATCATTCTTACGAAATCTGAATCCTCTAGCAATAAAAACACAAAAGTAATAGCATTCCCGATCAATCACTTTTATGGCGGCTATAGGATATAGTCGGCCGATCCTTATGAAATTTGGCGTGTCGTATTATTTTCCCTCACCCAAAAATAACGCTCATGTAAAATTTGAACGTTCTAATTCTAAAAACACCAAAGTTATACCATTTCTGACCAATCCGTTGTATGGCAGCCATCGGATATTGTCGGCCGATCCTTATAAAATTTGGCATGTCGTGTTATTTTGCCAAAAATAGCATTCTTACGAAATCTGAATTCTCTAGCTATAAAAAAAACCAAGTAATAGCATTTCCAATCAATCACTTTTATGGCGGCTATAGGATATAGTCGGCCGATCCTTATGAAATTTGGCGTGTCGTATTATTTTCCCTCACCCAAAAATAACGCTCATGTAAAATTTGAACGTTCTAATTCTAAAAACACCAAAGTTATACCATTTCTGACCAATCCGTTGTATGGCAGCCATCGGATATTGTCGGCCGATCCTTATAAAATTTGGCATGTCGTATTATTTTGCCAAAAATAGGATTCTTACGAAATCTGAATTCTCTAGCTATAAAAAAACCAAGTAATAGCATTCCCGATAAATCAGTTATATGGCAGCTATAGGATAAAGTCGGCCGATCCTTATAAAATTTGGCATGTCGTATTATTTTACCAAAAATAGCATTCTTACGAAATCTGAATTCTCTAGCTATAAAAAAACCAAGTAATAGCATTCCCGATAAATCAGTTATATGGCAGCTATAGGATAAAGTCGGCCGATCCTTATAAAATTTGGCGTGTCGTATTATTTTGCCCTCACCCAAAAACAGCTCTTATATGAAATTAGAACTTTCTTACTCTAAAAACACCAAAGTTATACCATTTCCGACCAATCAGTTGTATGGCAGCCATAAGATATAGTACGCAGATCCTTATAAAATTTGGCATGTCGTGTTATTTTGCCAAAAATAGCATTCTTACGAAATCAGTTATATGGCAGCTATAGGATAAAGTCGGCCGATCCTTATGAAATTTGGCGTGTCGTATTATTTTGCCCTCACCCAAAAATAACTCTCATGTAAAATTTGAACTTTCTAACTCTAAAAACACCAAAGTTATACCATTTCTGACCAATCAGTTGTATGGCAGCCATAAGATATAGTACGCCGATCCTTAAAAAATTTGGCATGTCGTATTATTTTGCCAAAAATAGCATTCTTACGAAATCTGAATTCTCTAGTTATTAAAACACAAAAGAAATAGTATTCCCGATCAATCATTTGTATGGCAGCTATAGGATATAGTCGGCCGATCCTTATAAAATTTGGCGTGTCGTATTATTTTGCCCTCACCCAAAAACAGCTCTTATGTAAAATTTGAACTTTCTAACTCTAAAAAAACCAAAGTTATACCTTTTCCGACCAATCAGTTGTTTGGCAGCCATAAGATATAAAACGCCGATCCTTAAAAAATTTGGCATGTCGTATTATTTTACCAAAAATAGCATTCTTAAGAAATCTGAATTCTCTAGCTATTAAAACACAAAAGAAATAGTATTTCCGACCAATCAGTTGTTTGGCAGCCATAGAATATTTTCGGCCGATCCTTATAAAATTTGGCATTTCTATCTCTAAAAACACCAAAGTTGTATGGCAGCCATAGGATATTGTCGGCCGATCCTTATAAAATTTGGCATGTCGTATTATTTTACCAAAAATAGCATTCTTACGCAATCTGAATCCTCTAGCAATAAAAACACAAAAGTAATAGCATTCCCGATCAATCACTTTTATGACGGCTATAGGATATAGTCGGCCGATCCTTATGAAATTTGGCGAGTCGTATTGTTTTCCCTCACCCAAAAATAACTCTCATGTAAAATTTGAACTTTCTAACTCTAAAAACACCAAAGTTATACCATTTCCGACCAATCAGTTGTATGGCAGCCATAAGATATAGTACGCCGATCCTTAAAAAAATATGGCATGTCGTATTATTTTACCAAAAATATTATTCTTACGAAATCTGAATCCTCTACCTAAAAAAACACAAAAGTAATAGCATTCCCGATCAATCAGTAATATGGCAACTATAGGATATTGTCGGCCGATCCTTATAAAATTTGGCATGTCGTATTATTTTACCAAAAATAGCATTCTTACGAAATCTGAATTCTCTAGCTATAAAAAAACCAAGTAATAGCATTCCCGATAAATCAGTTATATGGCAGCTATAGGATAAAGTCGGCCGATCCTTATAAAATTTGGCGTGTCGTATTATTTTGCCCTCACCCAAAAACAGCTCTTATATGAAATTAGAACTTTCTTACTCTAAAAACACCAAAGTTATACCATTTCCGACCAATCAGTTGTATGGCAGCCATAAGATATAGTACGCAGATCCTTATAAAATTTGGCATGTCGTGTTATTTTGCCAAAAATAGCATTCTTACGAAATCAGTTATATGGCAGCTATAGGATAAAGTCGGCCGATCCTTATGAAATTTGGCGTGTCGTATTATTTTGCCCTCACCCAAAAACAGCTCTTATATGAAATTAGAACTTTCTTACTCTAAAAACACCAAAGTTATACCATTTCCGACCAATCAGTTGTATGGCAGCCATAAGATATAGTACGCAGATCCTTATAAAATTTGGCATGTCGTATTATTTTACCAAAAATAGCATTCTTACGAAATCTGAATTCTCTAGCTATTAAAACACAAAATAAATAGTATTCCCGATCAATCATTTGTATGGCAGCTATAGGATATAGTCGGCCGATCCTTATAAAATTTGGCGTGTCGTATTATTTTGCCCTCACCCAAAAACAGCTCTTATGTAAAATTTGAACTTTCTAACTCTAAAAAAACCAAAGTTATACCTTTTCCGACCAATCAGTTGTTTGGCAGCCATAAGATATAAAACGCCGATCCTTAAAAAATTTGGCATGTCGTATTATTTTACCAAAAATAGCATTCTTAAGAAATCTGAATTCTCTAGCTATTAAAACACAAAAGAAATAGTATTTCCGACCAATCAGTTGTTTGGCAGCCATAGAATATTTTCGGCCGATCCTTATAAAATTTGGCATTTCTATCTCTAAAAACACCAAAGTTGTATGGCAGCCATAGGATATTGTCGGCCGATCCTTATAAAATTTGGCATGTCGTATTATTTTACCAAAAATAGCATTCTTACGCAATCTGAATCCTCTAGCAATAAAAACACAAAAGTAATAGCATTCCCGATCAATCACTTTTATGGCGGCTATAGGATATAGTCGGCCGATCCTTATGAAATTTGGCGAGTCGTATTGTTTTCCCTCACCCAAAAATAACTCTCATGTAAAATTTGAACTTTCTAACTCTAAAAACACCAAAGTTATACCATTTCCGACCAATCAGTTGTATGGCAGCCATAAGATATAGTACGCCGATCCTTAAAAAAATTTGGCATGTCGTATTATTTTACCAAAAATAGCATTCTTACGCAATCTGAATCCTCTAGCAATAAAAACACAAAAGTAATAGCATTCCCGATCAATCAGTTATATGGCGGCTATAGGATATAGTCGGCCGATCCTTATGAAATTTGGCGGGTCGTATTATTTTCCCTCACCCAAAAATAACGGCTATAGGATATAGTCGGCCGATCCTTATGAAATTTGGCGAGTCGTATTATTTTCCCTCACCCAAAAATAACGCTCATGTAAAATTTGAACTTTCTAACTCTAAAAACACCAAAGTTATACCATTTCCGACCAATCAGTTGTATGGCAGCCATAAGATATAGTACGCCGATCCTTATAAATTTTGGCATGTCGTGTTATTTTGCCAAAAATAGCATTCTTACGAAATCTGAATTCTCTAGTTATAAAAACACAAAAGTAATAGCATTTCCAATCAATCACTATAGGATGGCGGCTATGGCGGCTATAGGATATAGTCAGCCGATCCTTATGAAATTTGGCGTGTCGTTTTATTTTCCCTCAACTAAATATAACTCTCATGTAAAATTTGAACTTTCTAACTCGAAAAACACCAAAGTTATACCATTTCTGACCAATCAGTTGTATGGCAGCCATCGGATATTGTCGGCCGATCCTTATAAAATTTGGCATGTCGTGTTATTTTGCCAAAAATAGCATTCCTACGAAATCTGAATTCTCTAGCTATAAAAAAAACCAAGTAATAGCATTCCCGATCAATCAGTTATATGGCAGCTATAGGATAAAGTCGGCCGATCCTTATGAAATTTGGCGTGTCGTATTATTTTGCCCTCACCCAAAAATAACTCTCATGTAAAATTTGAACTTTCTAACTCTAAAAACACCAAAGTTATACCATTTCTGACCAATCAGTTGTATGGCAGCCATAAGATATAGTACGCCGATCCTTAAAAAATTTGGCATGTCGTATTATTTTACCAAAAATAGCATTCTTACGCAATCTGAATCCTCTAGCAATAAAAACACAAAAGTAAAAGCATTCCCGATCAATCACTTTTATGGCGGCTATAGGATATAGTCGGCCGATCCTTTTGAAATTTGGCGAGTCGTATTATTTTCCCTCACACAAAAATAACTCTCATGTAACATTTGAACTTTCTAACTCTAAAAACACCAAAGTTATACCATTTCTGACCAATCAGTTGTATGGCAGCCATCGGATATTGTCGGCCGATCCTTATAAAATTTGGCATGTCGTGTTATTTTGCCAAAAATAGGATTCTTACGAAATCTGAATTCTCTAGCTATAAAAAAAACCAAGTAATAGCATTCCCGATCAATCAGTTATATGGCAGCTATAGGATATAGTCGGCCGATCCTTATGAAATTTGGCGTGTCGTATTATTTTGCCCTCACCCAAAAATAACTCTCATGTAAAATTTGAACTTTCTAACTCTAAAAACACCAAAGTTATACCATTTCTGACCAATCAGTTGTATGGCAGCCATAAGATATAGTACGCCGATCCTTAAAAAATTTGGCATGTCGTATTATTTTACCAAAAATAGCATTCTTACGAAATCTGAATTCTCTAGTTATTAAAACACAAAAGAAATAGTTTTTCCGAACAATCAGTTGTTTGGCAGCCATAGAATATTTTCGGCCGATCCTTATAAAATTTGGCATTTCTATCTCTAAAAACACCAAAGTTGTATGGCAGCCATAGGATATTGTCGGCCGATCCTTATAAAATTTGGCATGTCGTGTTATTTTGCCAAAAATAGCATTCTTACGAAATCTGAATTCTCTAGCTATTAAAACACAAAAGAAAAAGTATTCCCGATCAATCAGTTGTATGGCAGCTATAGGATATAGTCGGCCGATCCTTATTAAAATTTGGTGTCGTATTATTTTGCCCTCACCCAAAAACAGCTCTTATGTAAAATTTGAACTTTCTAACTCTAAAAACACCAAAGTTATACCTTTTCCGACCAATCAGTTGTTTGGCAGCCATGAGATATAGTACGCCGATCCGTATAAATTTTGGCATGTCGTATTATTTTGCCAAAAATAGCATTCTTACGAAATCTGAATTCTCTAGCTATAAAAACACAAAAGTAATAGTATTTCCAATCAATCACTTTTATGGCGGCTATAGGATATAGTCGGCCGATCCTTATGAAATTTGGCGTGTCGTTTTATTTTCCCTCAACCAAATATAACTCTCATGTAAAATTTGAACTTTCTAACTCTAAAAACACCAAAGTTATACCATTTCTGACCAATCAGTTGTATGGCAGCCATCGGATATTGTCGGCCGATCCTTATAAAATTTGGCATGTCGTGTTATTTTGCCAAAAATATCATTCTTACGAAATCTGAATTCTCTAGCTATAAAAAAACCAAGTAATAGCATTCCCGATCAATCAGTAATATGGCAACTATAGGATATTGTCGGCCGATCCTTATAAAATTTTGCATGTCGTATTATTTTACCAAAAATAGCATTCTTACGAAATCTGAATTCTCTAGCTATAAAAAAACCAAGTAATAGCATTCCCGATAAATCAGTTATATGGCAGCTATAGGATAAAGTCGGCCGATCCTTATAAAATTTGGCGTGTCGTATTATTTTGCCCTCACCCAAAAACAGCTCTTATGTAAAATTTGAACTTTCTAACTCTAAAAAAAACAAAGTTATACCTTTTCCGACCAATCAGTTGTTTGGCAGCCATAAGATATAAAACGCCGATCCTTAAAAAATTTGGCATGTCGTATTATTTTACCAAAAATAGCATTCTTAAGAAATCTGAATTCTCTAGCTATTAAAACACAAAAGAAATAGTATTTCCGACCAATCAGTTGTTTGGCAGCCATATAATATTTTCGGCCGATCCTTATAAAATTTGGCATTTCTATCTCTAAAAACACCAAAGTTGTATGGCAGCCATAGGATATTGTCGGCCGATCCTTATAAAATTTGGCATGTCGTATTATTTTACCAAAAATAGCATTCTTACGCAATCTGAATCCTCTAGCAATAAAAACACAAAAGTAATAGCATTCCCGATCAATCACTTTTATGGCGGCTATAGGATATAGTCGGCCGATCCTTATGAAATTTGGCGAGTCGTATTGTTTTCCCTCACCCAAAAATAACTCTCATGTAAAATTTGAACTTTCTAACTCTAAAAACACCAAAGTTATACCATTTCCGACCAATCAGTTGTATGGCAGCCATAAGATATAGTACGCCGATCCTTATAAAATTTGGCATGTCGTATTATTTTACCAAAAATATCATTCTTACGAAATCTGAATCCTCTACCTAAAAAAACACAAAAGTAATAGCATTCCCGATCAATCAGTTATATGGCGGCTATAGGATATAGTCGGCCGATCCTTATGAAATTTGGCGAGTCGTATTATTTTCCCTCACCCAAAAATAACGGCTATAGGATATAGTCGGCCGATCCTTATGAAATTTGGCGAGTCGTATTATTTTCCCTCACCCAAAAATAACGCTCATGTAAAATTTGAACTTTCTAACTCTAAAAACACCAAAGTTATACCATTTCCGACCAATCAGTTGTTTGGCAGCCATCGGATATTGTCGGCCGATCCTTATAAAATTTGGCATGTCGTGTTATTTTGCCTAAAATAGCATTCTTACGAAATCTGAATTCTCTAGCTATAAAAAAAACCAAGTAATAGCATTCCCGATCAATCAGTTATATGGCAGCTATAGGATAAAGTCGGCCGATCCTTATGAAATTTGGCGTGTCGTATTATTTTGCCCTCACCCAAAAATAACTCTCATGTAAAATTTGAACTTTCTAACTCTAAAAACACCAAAGTTATACCATTTCTGACCAATCAGTTGTATGGCAGCCATAAGATATAGTACGCCGATCCTTAAAAAATTTGGCATGTCGTATTATTTTACCAAAAATAGCATTCTTACGCAATCTGAATCCTCTAGCAATAAAAACACAAAAGTTATACCATTCCCGATCAATCACTTTTATGGCGGCTATAGGGTATAGTCGGCCGATCCTTTTGAAATTTGGCGAGTCGTATTATTTTCCCTCACACAAAAATAACTCTCATGTAAAATTTGAACTTTCTAACTCTAAAAACACCAAAGTTATACCATTTCTGACCAATCAGTTGTATGGCAGCCATCGGATATTGTCGGCCGATCTTTATAAAATTTGGCATGTCGTGTTATTTTGCCTAAAATAGCAATCTTACGAAATCTGAATTCTCTAGCTATAAAAAAAACCAAGTATTAGCATTCCCGATCAATCAGTTATATGGCAGCTATAGGATAAAGTCGGCCGATCCTTATGAAATTTGGCGTGTCGTATTATTTTGCCCTCACCCAAAAATAAGTCTCATGTAAAATTTGAACTTTCTAACTCTAAAAACACCAAAGTTATACCATTTTTGACCAATCAGTTGTATGGCAGCCATAAGATATAGTACGCCGATCCTTAAAAAATTTGGCATGTCGTATTATTTTACCAAAAATAGCATTCTTACGCAATCTGAATCCTCTAGCAATAAAAGCACAAAAGTAATAGCATTCCCGATCAATCACTTTTATGGCGGCTATAGGATATAGTCGGCCGATCCTTTTGAAATTTGGCGAGTCGTATTATTTTCCCTCACACAAAAATAACTCTCATGTAACATTTGAACTTTCTAACTCTAAAAACACCAAAGTTATACCATTTCTGACCAATCAGTTGTATGGCAGCCATCGGATATTGTCGTCCGATCCTTATAAAATTTGGCATGTCGTGTTATTTTGCCAAAAATAGGATTCTTACGAAATCTGAATTCTCTAGCTATAAAAAAAACCAAGTAATAGCATTCCCGATCAATCAGTTATATGGCAGCTATAGGATATAGTCGGCCGATCCTTATGAAATTTGGCGTGTCGTATTATTTTGCCCTCACCCAAAAATAACTCTCATGTAAAATTTGAACTTTCTAACTCTAAAAACACCAAAGTTATACCATTTCTGACCAATCAGTTGTATGGCAGCCATAAGATATAGTACGCCGATCCTTAAAAAATTTGGCATGTCGTATTATTTTACCAAAAATAGCATTCTTACGAAATCTGAATTCTCTAGTTATTAAAACACAAAAGAAATAGTATTTCCGAACAATCAGTTGTTTGGCAGCCATAGAATATTTTCGGCCGATCCTTATAAAATTTGGCATTTCTATCTCTAAAAACACCAAAGTTGTATGGCAGCCATAGGATATTGTCGGCCGATCCTTATAAAATTTGGCATGTCGTGTTATTTTGCCAAAAATAGCATTCTTACGAAATCTGAATTCCCTAGCTATTAAAACACAAAAGAAATAGTATTCCCGATCAATCAGTTGTACGGCAGCTATAGGATATAGTCGGCCGATCCTTATTAAAATTTGGCGTGTCGTATTATTTTGCCCTCACCCAAAAATAACTCTCATGTAAAATTTGAACTTTCTAACTCTAAAAACACCAAAGTTATACCATTTCTGACCAATCAGTTGTATGGCAGCCATAAGATATAGTACGCCGATCCTTAAAAAATTTGGCATGTCGTATTATTTTACCAAAAATAGCATTCTTACGCAATCTGAATTCTCTAGCAATAAAAACACAAAAGTAATAGCATTCCCGATCAATCACTTTTATGGCGGCTATAGGATATAGTCGGCCGATCCTTTTGAAATTTGGCGAGTCGTATTATTTTCCCTCACACAAAAATAACTCTCATGTAACATTTGAACTTTCTAACTCTAAAAACACCAAAGTTATACCATTTCTGACCAATCAGTTTTATGGCAGCCATAAGATATAGTACGCCGATCCTTAAAAAATTTGGCATGTCGTATTATTTTACCAAAAATAGCATTCTTACGAAATCTGAATTCTCTAGTTATTAAAACACAAAAGAAATAGTATTTCCGAACAATCAGTTGTTTGGCAGCCATAGAATATTTTCGGCCGATCCTTATAAAATTTGGCATTTCTATCTCTAAAAACACCAAAGTTGTATGGCAGCCATAGGATATTGTCGGCCGATCCTTATAAAATTTGGCATGTCGTGTTATTTTGCCAAAAGTAGCATTCTTACGAAATCTGAATTCTCTAGCTATTAAAACACAAAAGAAATAGTATTCTCGATCAATCAGTTGTATGGTAGCTATAGGATATAGTCGGCCGATCCTTATAAAATTTGGCGTGTCGTATTATTTTTCCCTCACCCAAAAACAGCTCTCATGTAAAATTTGAACTTTCTAACTCTAAAAACACCAAAGTTATACCATTTCTGACCAATCAGTTGTATGGCAGCCATAAAATATAGTACGCCGATCCTTAAAAAAATTTGGCATGTCGTATTATTTTACCAAAAATAGGATTCTTACGAAATCTGAATTCTCTAGCTATAAAAAAAACCAAGTAATAGCATTCCCGATCAATCAGTTATATGGCAGCTATAGGATATAGTCGGCCGATCCTTATGAAATTTGGCGTGTCGTATTATTTTGCCCTCACCCAAAAATAACTCTCATGTAAAATTTGAACTTTCTTACTCTAAAAACACCAAAGTTATACCATTTCTGACCAATCAGTTGTATGGCAGCCATAAGATATAGTACGCCGATCCTTAAAAAATTTGGCATGTCGTATTATTTTACCAAAAATAGCATTCTTACGAAATCTGAATCCTCTAGCAATAAAAACACAAAAGTAATAGCATTCCCGATCAATCACTTTTATGGCGGCTATAGGATATAGTCGGCCGATCCTTTTGAAATTTGGCGAGTCGTATTATTTTCCCTCACACAAAAATAACTCTCATGTAACATTTGAACTTTCTAACTCTAAAAACACCAAAGTTATACCATTTCTGACCAATCAGTTGTATGGCAGCCATCGGATATTGTCGGCCGATCCTTATAAAATTTGGCATGTGGTGTTATTTTGCCAAAAATAGGATTCTTACGAAATCTGAATTCTCTAGCTATAAAAAAAAACCAAGTAATAGCATTCCCGATCAATCAGTTATATGGCAGCTATAGGATATAGTCGGCCGATCCTTATGAAATTTGGCGTGTCGTATTATTTTGCCCTCACCCAAAAATAACTCTCATGTAAAATTTGAACTTTCTTACTCTAAAAACACCAAAGTTATACCATTTCTGACCAATCAGTTGTATGGCAGCCATAAGATATAGTACGCCGATCCTTAAAAAATTTGGCATGTCGTATTATTTTACCAAAAATAGCATTCTTACGAAATCTGAATTCTCTAGTTATTAAAACACAAAAGAAATAGTATTTCCGAACAATCAGTTGTTTGGCAGCCATAGAATATTTTCGGCCGATCCTTATAAAATTTGGCATTTCTATCTCTAAAAACACCAAAGTTGTATGGCAGCCATAGGATATTGTCGGCCGATCCTTATAAAATTCCCTGTCGTGTTATTTTGCCAAAAATAGCATTCTTACGAAATCTGAATTCTCTAGCTATTAAAACACAAAAGAAATAGTATTCCCGATCAATCAGTTGTATGGCAGCTATAGGATATAGTCGGCCGATCCTTATTAAAATTTGGCGTGTCGTATTATTTTGCCCTCACCCAAAAACAGCTCTTATGTGAAATTTGAACTTTCTAACTCTAAAAACACCAAAGTTATACCATTTCTGACCAATCAGTTGTATGGCAGCCATAAGATATAGTACGCCGATCCTTAAAAAATTTGGCATGTCGTATTATTTTACCAAAAATAGCATTCTTACGCAATCTGAATCCTCTAGCAATAAAAACACAAAAGTAATAGCATTCCCGATCAATCACTTTTATGGCGGCTATAGGATATAGTCGGCCGATCCTTTTGAAATTTGGCGAGTCGTATTATTTTCCCTCACACAAAAATAACTCTCATGTAACATTTGAACTTTCTAACTCTAAAAACACCAAAGTTATACCATTTCTGACCAATCAGTTGTATGGCAGCCATCGGATATTGTCGGCCGATCCTTATAAAATTTGGCATGTCGTGTTATTTTGCCAAAAATAGGATTCTTACGAAATCTGAATTCTCTAGCTATAAAAAAAACCAAGTAATAGCATTCCCGATCAATCAGTTATATGGCAGCTATAGGATATAGTCGGCCGATCCTTATTAAAATTTGGCGTGTCGTATTATTTTGCCCTCACCCAAAAATAACTCTCATGTAAAATTTGAACTTTCTAACTCTAAAAACACCAAAGTTATACCATTTCTGACCAATCAGTTGTATGGCAGCCATAAGATATAGTACGCCGATCCTTAAAAAATTTGGCATGTCGTGTTATTTTGCCAAAAATAGGATTCTTACGAAATCTGATTTCTCTAGCTATAAAAAAAACCAAGTAATAGCATTCCCGATCAATCAGTTATATGGCAGCTATAGGATATAGTCGGCCGATCCTTATGAAATTTGGCGTGTCGTATTATTTTGCCCTCACCCAAAAATAACTCTCATGTAAAATTTGAACTTTCTAACTCTAAAAACACCAAAGTTATACCATTTCTGACCAATCAGTTGTATGGCAGCCATCGGATATTGTCGGCCGATCCTTATAAAATTTGGCATGTCGTGTTATTTTGCCAAAAATAGGATTCTTACGAAATCTGAATTCTCTAGCTATAAAAAAAACCAAGTAATAGCATTCCCGATCAATCAGTTGTATGGCAGCTATAGGATATAGTCGGCCGATCCTTATTAAAATTTGGCGTGTCGTATTATTTTGCCCTCACCCAAAAACAGCTCTTATGTAAAATTTGAACTTTCTAACTCTAAAAACACCAAAGTTATACCTTTTCCGACCAATCAGTTGTTTGGCAGCCATGAGATATAGTACGCCGATCCTTATAAATTTTGGCATGTCGTATTATTTTGCCAAAAATAGCATTCTTACGAAATCTGAATTCTCCAGCTATAAAAACACAAAAGTAATAGTATTTCCAATCAATCACTTTTATGGCGGCTATAGGATATAGTCGGCCGATCCTTATGAAATTTGGCGTGTCGTTTTATTTTCCCTCAACCAAATATAACTCTCATGTAAAATTTGAACTTTCTAACTCTAAAAACACCAAAGTTATACCATTTCTGACCAATCCGTTGTATGGCAGCCATCGGATATTGTCGGCCGATCCTTATAAAATTTGGCATGTCGTATTATTTTACCAAAAATAGCATTCTTACGAAATCTGAATTCTCTAGTTATTAAAACACAAAAGAAATAGTATTTCCGAACAATCAGTTGTTTGGCAGCCATAGAATATTTTCGGCCGATCCTTATAAAATTTGGCATTTCTATCTCTAAAAACACCAAAGTTGTATGGCAGCCATAGGATATTGTCGGCCGATCCTTATAAAATTTGGCATGTCGTGTTATTTTGCCAAAAATAGCATTCTTACGAAATCTGAATTCTCTAGCTATTAAAACACAAAAGAAATAGTATTCCCGATCAATCAGTTGTATGGCAGCTATAGGATATAGTCGGCCGATCCTTATTAAAATTTGGCGTGTCGTATTATTTTGCCCTCACCCAAAAACAGCTCTTATGTAAAATTTGAACTTTCTAACTCTAAAAACACCAAAGTTATACCATTTCTGACCAATCAGTTGTATGGCAGCCATAAGATATAGTACGCCGATCCTTAAAAAATTTGGCATGTCGTATTATTTTACCAAAAATAGCATTCTTACGCAATCTGAATCCTCTAGCAATAAAAAACACAAAAGTAATAGCATTCCCGATCAATCACTTTTATGGCGGCTATAGGATATAGTCGGCCGATCCTTTTGAAATTTGGCGAGTCGTATTATTTTCCCTCACACAAAAATAACTCTCATGTAACATTTGAACTTTCTAACTCTAAAAACACCAAAGTTATACCATTTCTGACCAATCAGTTGTATGGCAGCCATCGGATATTGTCGGCCGATCCTTATAAAATTTGGCATGTCGTGTTATTTTGCCAAAAATAGGATTCTTACGAAATCTGAATTCTCTAGCTATAAAAAAAACCAAGTAATAGCATTCCCGATCAATCAGTTATATGGCAGCTATAGGATATAGTCGGCCGATCCTTATGAAATTTGGCGTGTCGTATTATTTTGCCCTCACCCAAAAATAACTCTCATGTAAAATTTGAACTTTCTAACTCTAAAAACACCAAAGTTATACCATTTCTGACCAATCAGTTGTATGGCAGCCATAAGATATAGTACGCCGATCCTTAAAAAATTTGGCATGTCGTGTTATTTTGCCAAAAATAGGATTCTTACGAAATCTGAATTCTCTAGCTATAAAAAAAACCAAGTAATAGCATTCCCGATCAATCAGTTATATGGCAGCTATAGGATATAGTCGGCCGATCCTTATGAAATTTGGCGTGTCGTATTATTTTGCCCTCACCCAAAAATAACTCTCATGTAAAATTTGAACTTTCTAACTCTAAAAACACCAAAGTTATACCATTTCTGACCAATCAGTTGTATGGCAGCCATCGGATATTGTCGGCCGATCCTTATAAAATTTGGCATGTCGTGTTATTTTGCCAAAAATAGGATTCTTACGAAATCTGAATTCTCTAGCTATAAAAAAAACCAAGTAATAGCATTCCCGATCAATCAGTTGTATGGCAGCTATAGGATATAGTCGGCCGATCCTTATTAAAATTTGGCGTGTCGTATTATTTTGCCCTCACCCAAAAACAGCTCTTATGTAAAATTTGAACTTTCTAACTCTAAAAACACCAAAGTTATACCTTTTCCGACCAATCAGTTGTTTGGCAGCCATGAGATATAGTACGCCGATCCTTATAAATTTTGGCATGTCGTATTATTTTGCCAAAAATAGCATTCTTACGAAATCTGAATTCTCCAGCTATAAAAACACAAAAGTAATAGTATTTCCAATCAATCACTTTTATGGCGGCTATAGGATATAGTCGGCCGATCCTTATGAAATTTGGCGTGTCGTTTTATTTTCCCTCAACCAAATATAACTCTCATGTAAAATTTGAACTTTCTAACTCTAAAAACACCAAAGTTATACCATTTCTGACCAATCCGTTGTATGGCAGCCATCGGATATTGTCGGCCGATCCTTATAAAATTTGGCATGTCGTGTTATTTTGCCAAAAATAGCATTCTTACGAAATCTGAATTCTCTAGTTATTAAAACACAAAAGAAATAGTATTTCCGAACAATCAGTTGTTTGGCAGCCATAGAATATTTTCGGCCGATCCTTATAAAATTTGGCATTTCTATCTCTAAAAACACCAAAGTTGTATGGCAGCCATAGGATATTGTCGGCCGATCCTTATAAAATTTGGCATGTCGTGTTATTTTGCCAAAAATAGCCTTCTTACGAAATCTGAATTCTCTAGCTATTAAAACACAAAAGTAATAGTATTTCCAATCAATCACTTTTATGGCGGCTATAGGATATAGTCGGCCGATCCTTATGAAATTTGGCGTGTCGTTTTATTTTCCCTCAACCAAATATAACTCTCATGTAAAATTTGAACTTTCTAACTCTAAAAACACCAAAGTTATACCATTTCTGACCAATCAGTTGTATGGCAGCCATAAGATATAGTACGCCGATCCTTAAAAAATTTGGCATGTCGTATTATTTTACCAAAAATAGCATTCTTACGAAATCTGAATTCTCTAGTTATTAAAACACAAAAGAAATAGTATTTCCGAACAATCAGTTGTTTGGCAGCCATAGAATATTTTCGGCCGATCCTTATAAAATTGGGCATTTCTATCTCTAAAAACACCAAAGTTGTATGGCAGCCATAGGATATTGTCGGCCGATCCTTATAAAATTTGGCATGTCGTGTTATTTTGCCAAAAATAGCATTCTTACGAAATCTGAATTCTCTAGCTATTAAAACACAAAAGAAATAGTATTCCCGATCAATCAGTTGTATGGCAGCTATAGGATATAGTCGGCCGATCCTTATTAAAATTTGGCGTGTCGTATTATTTTGCCCTCACCCAAAAACAGCTCTTATGTAAAATTTGAACTTTCTAACTCTAAAAACACCAAAGTTATACCATTTCTGACCAATCAGTTGTATGGCAGCCATAAGATATAGTACGCCGATCCTTAAAAAATTTGGCATGTCGTATTATTTTACCAAAAATAGCATTCTTACGCAATCTGAATCCTCTAGCAATAAAAACACAAAAGTAATAGCATTCCCGATCAATCACTTTTATGGCGGCTATAGGATATAGTCGGCCGATCCTTTTGAAATTTGGCGAGTCGTATTATTTTCCCTCACACAAAAATAACTCTCATGTAACATTTGAACTTTCTAACTCTAAAAACACCAAAGTTATACCATTTCTGACCAATCAGTTGTATGGCAGCCATCGGATATTGTCGGCCGATCCTTATAAAATTTGGCATGTCGTGTTATTTTGCCAAAAATAGGATTCTTACGAAATCTGAATTCTCTAGCTATAAAAAAAACCAAGTAATAGCATTCCCGATCAATCAGTTGTATGGCAGCTATAGGATATAGTCGGCCGATCCTTATTAAAATTTGGCGTGTCGTATTATTTTGCCCTCACCCAAAAACAGCTCTTATGTAAAATTTGAACTTTCTAACTCTAAAAACACCAAAGTTATACCATTTCTGACCAATCAGTTGTATGGCAGCCATAAGATATAGTACGCCGATCCTTAAAAAATTTGGCATGTCGTATTATTTTACCAAAAATAGCATTCTTACGCAATCTGAATCCTCTAGCAATAAAAACACAAAAGTAATAGCATTCCCGATCAATCACTTTTATGGCGGCTATAGGATATAGTCGGCCGATCCTTTTGAAATTTGGCGAGTCGTATTATTTTCCCTCACACAAAAATAACTCTCATGTAACATTTGAACTTTCTAACTCTAAAAACACCAAAGTTATACCATTTCTGACCAATCAGTTGTATGGCAGCCATCGGATATTGTCGGCCGATCCTTATAAAATTTGGCATGTCGTGTTATTTTGCCAAAAATAGGATTCTTACGAAATCTGAATTCTCTAGCTATAAAAAAAACCAAGTAATAGCATTCCCGATCAATCAGTTATATGGCAGCTATAGGATATAGTCGGCCGATCCTTATGAAATTTGGCGTGTCGTATTATTTTGCCCTCACCCAAAAATAACTCTCATGTAAAATTTGAACTTTCTAACTCTAAAAACACCAAAGTTATACCATTTCTGACCAATCAGTTGTATGGCAGCCATAAGATATAGTACGCCGATCCTTAAAAAATTTGGCATGTCGTGTTGTTTTGCCAAAAATAGGATTCTTACGAAATCTGAATTCTCTAGCTATAAAAAAAACCAAGTAATAGCATTCCCGATCAATCAGTTATATGGCAGCTATAGGATATAGTCGGCCGATCCTTATGAAATTTGGCGTGTCGTATTATTTTGCCCTCACCCAAAAATAACTCTCATGTAAAATTTGAACTTTCTAACTCTAAAAACACCAAAGTTATACCATTTCTGACCAATCAGTTGTATGGCAGCCATCGGATATTGTCGGCCGATCCTTATAAAATTTGGCATGTCGTGTTATTTTGCCAAAAATAGGATTATTACGAAATCTGAATTCTCTAGCTATAAAAAAAACCAAGTAATAGCATTCCCGATCAATCAGTTGTATGGCAGCTATAGGATATAGTCGGCCGATCCTTATTAAAATTTGGCGTGTCGTATTATTTTGCCCTCACCCAAAAACAGCTCTTATGTAAAATTTGAACTTTCTAACTCTAAAAACACCAAAGTTATACCTTTTCCGACCAATCAGTTGTTTGGCAGCCATGAGATATAGTACGCCGATCCTTATAAATTTTGGCATGTCGTATTATTTTGCCAAAAATAGCATTCTTACGAAATCTGAATTCTCCAGCTATAAAAAACACAAAAGTAATAGTATTTCCAATCAATCACTTTTATGGCGGCTATAGGATATAGTCGGCCGATCCTTATGAAATTTGGCGTGTCGTTTTATTTTCCCTCAACCAAATATAACTCTCATGTAAAATTTGAACTTTCTAACTCTAAAAACACCAAAGTTATACCATTTCTGACCAATCAGTTGTATGGCAGCCATAAGATATAGTACGCCGATCCTTAAAAAATTTGGCATGTCGTATTATTTTACCAAAAATAGCATTCTTACGCAATCTGAATCCTCTAGCAATAAAAACACAAAAGTAATAGCATTCCCGATCAATCACTTTTATGGCGGCTATAGGATATAGTCGGCCGATCCTTTTGAAATTTGGCGAGTCGTATTATTTTCCCTCACACAAAAATAACTCTCATGTAACATTTGAACTTTCTAACTCTAAAAACACCAAAGTTATACCATTTCTGACCAATCAGTTGTATGGCAGCCATCGGATATTGTCGGCCGATCCTTATAAAATTTGGCATGTCGTGTTATTTTGCCAAAAATAGGATTCTTACGAAATCTGAATTCTCTAGCTATAAAAAAAACCAAGTAATAGCATTCCCGATCAATCAGTTATATGGCAGCTATAGGATATAGTCGGCCGATCCTTATGAAATTTGGCGTGTCGTATTATTTTGCCCTCACCCAAAAATAACTCTCATGTAAAATTTGAACTTTCTAACTCTAAAAACACCAAAGTTATACCATTTCTGACCAATAAGTTGTATGGCAGCCATAAGATATAGTACGCCGATCCTTAAAAAATTTGGCATGTCGTATTATTTTACCAAAAATAGCATTCTTACGAAATCTGAATTCTCTAGTTATTAAAACACAAAAGAAATAGTATTTCCGAACAATCAGTTGTTTGGCAGCCATAGAATATTTTCGGCCGATCCTTATAAAATTTGGCATTTCTATCTCTAAAAACACCAAAGTTGTATGGCAGCCATAGGATATTGTCGGCCGATCCTTATAAAATTTGGCATGTCGTGTTATTTTGCCAAAAATAGCATTCTTACGAAATCTGAATTCTCTAGCTATAAAAAAACCAAGTAATAGCATTCCCGATAAATCAGTTATATGGCAGCAATAGGATAAAGTCGGCCGATCCTTATAAAATATGGCGTGTCGTATTATTTTGGCCTCACCCAAAAACAGCTCTTATATGAAATTAGAACTTTCTTACTCTAAAAACACCAAAGTTGTATGGCAGCCATAGGATATTGTCGGCCGATCCTTATAAAATTTGGCATGTCGTGTTATTTTGCCAAAAATAGCATTCTTACGAAATCTGAATTCTCTAGCTATTAAAACACAAAAGAAATAGTATTCCCGATCAATCAGTTGTATGGCAGCTATAGGATATAGTCGGCCGATCCTTATTAAAATTTGGTGTCGTATTATTTTGCCCTCACCCAAAAACAGCTCTTATGTAAAATTTGAACTTTCTAACTCTAAAAACACCAAAGTTATACCTTTTCCGACCAATCAGTTGTTTGGCAGCCATGAGATATAGTACGCCGATCCTTATAAATTTTGGCATGTCGTATTATTTTGCCAAAAATAGCATTCTTACGAAATCTGAATTCTCCAGCTATAAAAACACAAAAGTAATAGTATTTCCAATCAATCACTTTTATGGCGGCTATAGGATATAGTCGGCCGATCCTTATGAAATTTGGCGTGTCGTTTTATTTTCCCTTAACCAAATATAACTCTCATGTAAAATTTGAACTTTCTAACTCTAAAAACACCAAAGTTATACCATTTCTGACCAATCCGTTGTATGGCAGCCATCGGATATTGTCGGCCGATCCTTATAAAATTTGGCATGTCGTGTTATTTTGCCAAAAATAGCATTCTTACGAAATCTGAATTCTCTAGCTATAAAAAAAACCAAGTAATAGCATTTCCAATCAATCACTTTTATGGCGGCTATAGGATATAGTCGGCCGATCCTTATGAAATTTGGCGTGTCGTTTTATTTTCCCTCAACCAAATATAACTCTCATGTAAAATTTGAACTTTCTAACTCTAAAAACACCAAAGTTATACCATTTCTGACCAATCAGTTGTATGGCAGCCATAGGATATTGTCGGCCGATCCTTACAAAATTTGGCATGTCGTGTTATTTTGCCAAAAATAGCATTCTTACGAAATCTGAATTCTCTAGTTATTAAAACACAAAAGAAATAGTATTCCCGATCAATCATTTGTATGGCAGCTATAGGATATAGTCGGCCGATCCTTATAAAATTTGGCGTGTCGTATTATTTTGCCCTCACCCAAAAACAGCTCTTATGTAAAATTTGAACTTTCTAACTCTAAAAAAACCAAAGTTATACCTTTTCCGACCAATCAGTTCTTTGGCAGCCATAAGATATAAAACGCCGATCCTTAAAAAATTTGGCATGTCGTATTATTTTACCAAAAATAGCATTCTTAAGAAATCTGAATTCTCTAGCTATTAAAACACAAAAGAAATAGTATTTCCGACCAATCAGTTGTTTGGCAGCCATAGAATATTTTCGGCCGATCCTTATAAAATTTGGCATTTCTATCTCTAAAAACACCAAAGTTGTATGGCAGCCATAGGATATTGTCGGCCGATACTTATAAAATTTGGCATGTCGTATTATTTTGCCAAAAATAGCATTCTTACGAAATCTGAATTCTCTAGTTATTAAAACACAAAAGAAATAGTATTCCCGATCAATCATTTGTATGAAAGCTATAGGATATAGTCGGCCGATCCTTATAAAATTTGGCGTGTCGTATTATTTTTCCCTCACCCAAAAACAGCTCTCATGTAAAATTTGAACTTTCTAACTCTAAAAACACCAAAGTTATACCATTTCTGACCAATCAGTTGTATGGCAGCCATAAAATATAGTACGCCGATCCTTAAAAAAATTTGGCATGTCGTATTATTTTACCAAAAATAGCATTCTTACGAAATCTGAATCTAGCTATAAAAACACAAAAGTAATAGAATTCCCGATCAATCACTTTTATGGCGGCTATAGGATATAGTCGGCCGATCCTTTTAAAATTTGGCGAGTCGTATTAGTTTCGCTCACCCAAAAATAACTCTCATGTAAAATTTGAACTTTCTAACTCTAAAAACACCAAAGTTATACCATTTCTGACCAATCAGTTGTATGGCAGCCAACGGATATTGTCGGCCGATCCTTATAAAATTTGGCATGTCGTGTTATTTTGCCAAAAATAGCATTCTTACGAAATCTGAATTCTCTAGCTATAAAAAAACCAAGTAATAGCATTCCCGATCATTCAGTAATATGAAAACTATAGGATATTGTCGGCCGATCCTTATAAAATTTGGCATGTCGTATTATTTTACCAAAAATAGCATTCTTACGAAATCTGAATTCTCTAGCTATAAAAAAACCAAGTAATAGCATTCCCGATAAATCAGTTATATGGCAGCTATAGGATAAAGTCGGCCGATCCTTATAAAATTTGGCGTGTCGTATTATTTTGCCCTCACCCAAAAACAGCTCTTATATGAAATTAGAACTTTCTTACTCTAAAAACACCAAAGTTATACCATTTCCGACCAATCAGTTGTATGGCAGCCATAAGATATAGTACGCCGATCCTTATAAAATTTGGCATGTCGTGTTATTTTGCCAAAAATAGCATTCTTACGAAATCTGAATTCTCTAGCTATTAAAACACAAAAGAAATAGTATTCCCGATCAATCAGTTGTATGGCAGCTATAGGATATAGTCGGCCGATCCTTATAAAATTTAGCGTGTCGTATTATTTTGCCCTCACCCAAAAACAGCTCTTATGTAAAATTTGAACTTTCTAACTCTAAAAACACCAAAGTTATACCATTTCTGACCAATCAGTTGTATGGCAGCCATCGGATATTGTCGGCCGATCCTTATAAAATTTGGCATGTCGTGTTATTTTGCCAAAAATAGCATTCTTACGAAATCTGAATTCTCTAGCTATAAAAAAACCAAGTAATAGCATTCCCGATCAATCAGTTATATGGCAGCTATAGGATAAAGTCGGCCGATCCTTATGAAATTTGGCGTGTCGTATTATTTTGCCCTCACCCAAAAATAACTCTCATGTAAAATTTGAACTTTCTAACTCTAAAAACACCAAAGTTATAAAATTTTCCGACCAATCAGTTGTTTGGCAGCCATAAGATATAAAACGCCGATCCTTAAAAAATTTGGCATGTCGTATTATTTTACCAAAAATAGCATTCTTAAGAAATCTGAATTCTCTAGCTATTAAAACACAAAAGAAATAGTATTTCCGACCAATCAGTTGTTTGGCAGCCATAGAATATTTTCGGCCGATCCTTATAAAATTTGGCATTTCTATCTCTAAAAACACCAATGTTGTATGGCAGCCATAGGATATTGTCGGCCGATCCTTATACAATTTGGCATGTCGTGTTATTTTGCCAAAAATAGCATTCTTACGAAATCTGAATTCTCTAGCTATTAAAACACAAAAGAAATAGTATTTCCGACCAATCAGTTGTTTGGCAGCCATAGAATATTTTCGGCCGATCCTTATAAAATTTGGCATTTCTATCTCTAAAAAACACCAATGTTGTATGGCAGCCATAGGATATTGTCGGCCGATCCTTATAAAATTTGGCATGTCGTGTTATTTTGCCAAAAATAGCATTCTTACGAAATCTGAATTCTCTAGCTATAAAAAAACCAAGTAATAGCATTCCCGATCAATCAGTTATATGGCAGCTATAGGATAAAGTCGGCCGATCCTTATGAAATTTGGCGTGTCGTATTATTTTGCCCTCACCCAAAAACAGCTCTTATGTAAAATTTGAACTTTCTAACTCTAAAAAAACCAAAGTTATAAAATTTTCCGACCAATCAGTTGTTTGGCAGCCATAAGATATAAAACGCCGATCCTTAAAAAATTTGGCATGTCGTATTATTTTACCAAAAATAGCATTCTTAAGAAATCTGAATTCTCTAGCTATTAAAACACAAAAGAAATAGTATTTCCGACCAATCAGTTGTTTGGCAGCCATAGAATATTTTCGGCCGATCCTTATAAAATTTGGCATTTCTATCTCTAAAAACACCAATGTTGTATGGCAGCCATAGGATATTGTCGGCCGATCCTTATAAAATTCGGCGTGTCGTATTATTTTTCCCCCACCCAAAAACAGCTCTCATGTAAAATTTGAACTTTCTAACTCTAAAAACACCAAAGTTATACCATTTCTGACCAATCAGTTGTATGGCAGCCATAAAATACAGTACGCCGATCCTTAAAAAAATTTGGCATGTCGTATTATTTTACCAAAAATAGCATTCTTACGAAATCTGAATCCTCTAGCTATAAAAACACAAAAGTAATAGCATTCCCGATCAATCACTTTTATGGCGGCTATAGGATATAGTCGGCCGATCCTTATAAAATTTGGCTAGTCGTATTAGTTTTCTCACCCAAAAATAAATCTCATGTAAAATTTGAACTTTCTTACTCTAAAAACACCAAAGTTATACCATTTCTGACCAATCAGTTGTATGGCAGCCATCGGATATTGTCGGCCGATCCTTATAAAATTTGGCATGTCGTATTATTTTACCAAAAATAGCATTCTTACGAAATCTGAATTCTCTAGCTATAAAAAAACCAAGTAATAGCATTCCCGATAAATCAGTTATATGGCAGCTATACGATATAGTCGGCCGATCCTTATAAAATTTGGCATATCGTATTATTTTGCCAAAAGTAGCATTCTTACGAGATCGGTATTCTCTAGCTATAAAAACACCAAAGTAATAGCATTCCCGATCAATTAGTTTTATGGCGCCCATAGGATATAGTCGGCCGATCCTTATAAAATTTGGCGTGTCGCATTATTTTGCCAAAAATAGCATTCGTGTTGAACTCTCTAACCATAAAAATTTGAACTCTCTAACCCTAAAAACACCAAAGTTATACCATTTCTGACCAATCAGTTATATGGCAGCTATAGGATATAGTCGGCCGATCCTTATAAAATTTGGCATGTCGTATTATTTTGCCAAAAATAGCATTATTACGAAATCTGAATTCTTTAGCTATAAAAACACCAAAGAAATAGCAAAGATTATAAAGTACATAGATGGGACATCTCATACAAAGAAAAATTCTATGGAGGGTTCCAGCAGTGGAACCCGCTGGAACGAGCGGGTTCCATTGCGCGACAAGTTAAGTTTGAGAAATTTTTCGCGCGACAACGAATGAGGAATAGCCGAGTGGTAGAGTGCTTGGCTGGTGTGCAAAGTAAAACGAGTTCAAACCAGGCTCGGGAAGTCAATTTTTTTTTAGTTTTAAATCTATTTATATTGTTTTATTATTTTAATCTGTTTTCCTAAATTTATAATCCAATAAAAAAATACAAAATTGTTAAATCACCTTAACATCGTCTCAGTTCGTAGTGGAACCCGCTGTAAAAATGTCTATAAGTGCGGGTTCCACGGCATTTTGGCAGGCCGAGTCGTGGAACCCGCTCTCAAATGTTTTCATTTTTTCCGTCGTGGAACCCGCTGTAATAATGGAAACATTTGAGTGCGGGTTCCACGACAAACGGCTGGCAGATGAGAGATGGAAAGAGAGAATTTTATTTTTAGATCGTAACATCTTTGGAACGATTTTTAGATCGTAACATCTTTCGAACCAATGTGAGAGTAAAGAGATCAGAAATATCTTTTACTATCCTTACTCGTTAGCTGTTTTTTGTATGGATTTTAGCGCCTCCTCTAATTCCAATTTTAAGTATCATAAAATTAACTTCGAGGGTAGCCAAGATGGATACTGCGCGGTCCCTTATTCATGGGGTCCTGGGTTCGATTTCATTAGCGGGCGGTTATTTCAATTTTGATGAAGTTTTAGTTTTATGATTCTTTTTATACCCTTGCAGAGGGTATTATAATTTTGTCCAAAAGTGTGCAACGCAGTGAAGGAGACATCTCCGCCCCTATAAAGTATATATATTCTTGATCAGGATCACCTCCTGAGTTGATATGAGCATGTCCGTCTGTCTGTTTCTACGCAAACTAGTCTCTCAGTTTTAAAGCAATCAACTTGAAACTTTGCACACACCCTTCTTTCCTTTGCACGCAGTATATAAGTCGGAACGGCCGGGATCAGCCGACTACATCCTATACCTGCCATATAACTGATTGATCAGAAATGGTATAACTTTGGTGTTTTTAAAGTTAGAGTGTTCAAATTCAAAATGAGTGTTCAAATGACATGAGAGCTATTTTTCTTAAAATAATAATACACGCCAAATTTTATAAGGATCGGCCGAGTATATCTTATTAAAACTAATTGATCGGGAATGCTATTACTTGGTGTTTTTATAGCTAGAGAATTCAGATTTCGTAATAATGCTATTTTTGGCAAAATAATACGACATGCTAAATTTTATAAGGATCGGCCGACTATATCCTATAGCTGCCATATAACTGATTGATCGGGAATGCTATTACTCATGTGTTTTTATAGCTAGAGGCTTCAGATTTCGTAAGAATGCTATTTTTGGCAAAATAATACGACGTGCCAAATTTTTTAAGGATCGGCCGACTATTTATTATGGCTGCCATACAACTTATTGGTCGGAAATGGTGTAACTTTGGTGTTTTTAGAGTTAGAAAGTTCAAATTTTACGTGAGAGCTATTTTTGGGTGAGGGCAAAATAATACGACACGCCAAATTTCATAAGGATCGGCCGACTATATCCTATAGCTGCCATATAACTGATTGATTGGGAATGCAATTACTTGGTGTTTTTATAGCTAGAGAATTCAGATTTCGTAAGAATGCTATTTTTTTCAAAATAAAACGATATGCCAAATTTTATAAGGATCGGCCGAAAATATTCTATGGCTGCCAAACAACTGATTGGTCGGAAATGGTATAACTTCGGTGTTTTTAGAGTTGAAAAGTTTAAATTTTACATGAGAGCTATTTTTGGGTGAGGGCAAAACAATACGATACGCCAAATTTCATAAGGATCGACCGACTATATCCCATAGCTGCCATATAACTGATTGATCGGGAATACTATTTTTCGGCCGATTCTTATAAAATTTGGCATTTCTATCTCTAAAAACACCAAAGTTGTATGGCAGCCATAGGATATTCTCGGCCGATCCTTATAAAATTTGGCATGTCGTGTTATTTTGCCAAAAATAGCATTCTTACGAAATCGGACTTCTCCTGCTATAAAAAAACCAAGTAATAGCATTCCCGATCAATCAGTTATATGGCAGCTATAGGATAAAGTCGGCCGATCCTTATGAAATTTGGCGTGTCGTATTATTTTGCCCTCACCCAAAAATAACTCTCATGTAAAATTTGAACTTTCTAACTCTAAAAACACCAAAGTTATACCATTTCTGACCAATCAGTTGTATGGCAGCCATAAGATATAGTACGCCGATCCTTAAAAAATTTGGCATGTCGTATTATTTTGCGAAAAATAGCATTCTTACGAAATCTGAATTCTCTAGTTATTAAAACACAAAAGAAATAGTATTCCCGATCAATCATTTGTATGGCAGCTATAGGATATAGTCGGCCGATCCTTATAAAATTTGGCGTGTCGTATTATTTTGCCCTCACCCAAAAACAGCTCTTATGTAAAATTTGAACTTTCTAACTCTAAAAAAACCAAAGTTATACCTTTTCCGACCAATCAGTTGTTTGGCAGCCATAAGATATAAAACGCCGATCCTTAAAAAATTTGGCTGTCGTATTATTTTACCAAAAATAGCATTCTTAAGAAATCTGAATTCTCTAGCTATTAAAACACAAAAGAAATAGTATTTCCGACCAATCAGTTGTTTGGCAGCCATAGAATATTTTCGGCCGATTCTTATAAAATTTGGCATTTCTATCTCTAAAAACACCAAAGTTGTATGGCAGCCATAGGATATTCTCGGCCGATCCTTATAAAATTTGGCATGTCGTGTTATTTTGCCAAAAATAGCATTCTTACGAAATCGGACTTCTCCTGCTATAAAAAAACCAAGTAATAGCATTCCCGATCAATCAGTTATATGGCAGCTATAGGATAAAGTCGGCCGATCCTTATGAAATTTGGCGTGTCGTATTATTTTGCCCTCACCCAAAAACAGCTCTCATGTAAAATTTGAACTTTCTAACTCTAAAAACACCAAAGTTATACCATTTCTGACCAATCAGTTGTATGGCAGCCATAAAATATAGTACGCCGATCCTTAAAAAAATTTGGCATGTCGTATTATTTTACCAAAAATAGCATTCTTACGAAATCTGAATCCTCTAGCTATAAAAACACAAAAGTAATAGCATTCCCGATCAATCACTTTTATGGCGGCTATAGGATATAGTCGGCCGATCCTTATAAAATTTGGCGAGTCGTATTAGTTTCCCTCACCCAAAAATAAATCTCATGTAAAATTTGAACTTTCTAACTCTAAAAACACCAAAGTTATACCATTTCTGACCAATCAGTTGTATGGCAGCCATAAAATATAGTACGCCGATCCTTAAAAAAATTTGGCATGTCGTATTATTTTACCAAAAATAGCATTCTTACGAAATCTGAATTCTCTAGCTATAAAAAAACCAAGTAATAGCATTCCCGATAAATCAGTTATATGGCAGCTATACGATATAGTCGGCCGATCCTTATAAAATTTGGCATATCGTATTATTTTGCCAAAAGTAGCATTCTTACGAGATCGGTATTCTCTAGCTATAAAAACACCAATGTAATAGCATTCCCGATCAATTAGTTTTATGGCGGCCATAGGATATAGTCGGCCGATCCTTATGAAATTTGGCGTGTCGTATTATTTTGGCCTCACCCAAAAATAGCTCTCATAAAAAATTTGAACTTTTTTAACTCTAAAAACACCAAAGTTATACCATATCCGACCAATCAGTTGTATGGCAGCCATCGGATATTGTAGGCCGATCCTTATAAAATTTGGCATGTCGTGTTATTTTGCCAAAAATATCATTCTTACGAAATCTGAATTCTTTAGCTATTAAAACACAAAAGAAATAGTATTCCCGATCAATCAGTTGTATGGCAGCTATAGGATATAGTCGGCCGATCCTTTTAAAATTTGGCGTGTCGTATTATTTTGCCCTCACCCAAAAACAGCTCTTATGTAAAATTTGAACTTTGTAACTCTAAAAACACCAAAGTTATACCATTTCCGACCAATCAGTTGTTTGGCAGCCATAGAATATTTTCGGCCGATCCTTATAAAATTTGGCATTTCTATCTCTAAAAACACCAAAGTTGTATGGCAGCCATCGGATATTGTCGGCCGATCCTTATAAAATTTGGCATGTCGTGTTATTTTGCCAAAAATAGCATTCTTACGAAATCTGAATTCTCTAGCTTATAAAACACCAAGAAATAGCATTCCCGATCAATCAGTTATATGGCAGCTATACGATATAGTCGGCCGATCCTTATAAAATTTGGCATATCGTATTATTTTGCCAAAAGTAGCATTCTTACGAGATCGGTATTCTCTAGCTATAAAAACACCAAAGTAATAGCATTCCCGATCAATTAGTTTTATGGCGCCCATAGGATATAGTCGGCCGATCCTTATAAAATTTGGCGTGTCGCATTATTTTGCCAAAAATAGCATTCGTGTTGAACTCTCTAACCATAAAAATTTGAACTCTCTAACCCTAAAGACACCAAAGTTTTACCATTTTCGATCAATCAGTTATATGGCAGCTATAGGATATAGTCGGCCGATCCTTATAAAATTTGGCATGTCGTATTATTTTGCCAAAAATAGCATTATTACGAAATCTGAATTCTTTAGCTATAAAAACACCAAAGAAATAGCAAAGATTATAAAGTACATAGATGGGACATCTCATACAAAGAAAAATTCTATGGAGGGTTCCAGCAGTGGAACCCGCTGGAACGAGCGGGTTCCATTGCGCGACAAGTTAAGTTTGAGAAATTTTTCGCGCGACAACGAATGAGGAATAGCCGAGTGGTAGAGTGCTTGGCTGGTGTGCAAAGTAAAACGAGTTCAAACCAGGCTCGGGAAGTCAATTTTTTTAGTTTTAAATCTATTTATATTGTTTTATTATTTTAATCTGTTTTCCTAAATTTATAATCCAATAAAAAAAATACAAAATTGTTAAATCACCTTAACATCGCCTCAGTTCGTAGTGGAACCCGCTGTAAAAATGTCTATAAGTGCGGGTTCTACGGCATTTTGGTAGGCCGCGTCATGGAACCCGCTCTCAAATGTTTTCATTTTTTCCGTCGTGGAACCCGCTGTAATAATGGAAACATTTGAGTGCGGGTTCCACGACAAACGGCTGGCAGATGAGAGATGGAAAGAGAGAATTTTATTTTTAGATCGTAACATCTTTGGAACCAGTGTTGCCAATTTCGCTTTTTTCCCGTCAAATCTGGCTTTTTTTAAAGGCCATTTGCTGGAAAAATTTAAAAATAGCGGGCAGCGGGAATTCTGGCGTTTTATTTTTGAAAGGAGATTTTTTTCGATTTTTTTCCCGTATAATACATTTTTTTGATACATTGAGTATATTTTTAAGATTACCATTCAAAATACCTAAATATACCAAACATCTGACTCTGGTCACTTTAAATCGATCGAGCGAGCAACGCGTCGGCTTTACGCAAAAGTTTAAAAAAATATAAAAATGCCAAAAGAGTACAAGCAGAAAGTTCGGGATGCGTGGCTCAAAAGCGAAGAGTTTAAGGCTTGGGCTCGTAGAGACGACACCGATGAAAGGCGAGTTTTGTGCAGTTACTGCAAATGCACAATTACCGCTAAGCTTTCTGATTTGCGCGCCCATGCAATGACAAAAAAACATAAAAATGCATCAGGCGGATTCCAACAATCCAACAAATTGGATTTTGTCACTTTGCCCGTCAAAACGATGGAACAGGAAGCGGCACTTTGCCTATTTATTGCTGAGCATACATCGTTTGCTCAAGTTGATCACTTGGGCAACCTGTGCACCAAATTCTTTGAAGGTGATAGTCCGAGTCGCATACGACTACACAGGACCAAGTGTACCAGCATTATTAAAAATGTTTTGGGACTTCACTTCTCCGAGGAGTTGCGCAGTGATATTGGGGACTCAAAGTTTAGTCTCCAAATAGATGAATCAACTGATATAAGTTTCACTAAAATTCTAGGTATGTATGTTTCATTTTAAATTTTTTATTATATTGCTTTATATATGAATCTTAAATACGAGCTTAAATGTTGTTTATGTAATTCTATATGTAATTAGGTGTTGCCATCAATTACTTTTCGCGGCAACATGGAAAATTTGTTTCCACATTCTTAAACCTCATTTCCCTAGAGCAAGGGAATGCGTCTTGCATTGCGGCGGCCATAAAAAAAGAGTTGAAGGATCGGGATCTCGACATTAAAAATTTAATTGGCATTGGCACCGACAACGCAAATGTGATGATAGGCACAAATAAAAGTGTCTATACGGAGCTAAAAAAGGAAGCACCTTACTTGATTTTAATAAAGTGCGTTTGTCATTCCATACAATTATCTGTTAGTCACGCTTGCAAAGATTTTTTGCCAACAGATTTGGAGTTTTTAGTCCACGAAACATACAACTGATTTTCAAAAAGTTCGGCTAGACAATTTGAATACCAAAAAATATACCAAACCCTTAACGACGACAAGGTTTGTTTAAATAACCCTCAACTTTACTGTTCTGTGTCGTGATGTTCTGTGTCGATGTAAGTCGTTTTTTTTCTAACTCCTTTTTGTTCTAACTCGTTCTTGTTCCACCTAAATAATTTTATAATTAAAACTAATAATTAAATATTCTTCTCTAAGACTCCATTGAAGATTAAAAAAGTGTGCGACACGAGATGGCTTTCGATTGAGTTGGCGGTGTCACGGATTTTACAGCAATGGAAAGAACTTAAACTTCATTTTTGTTTAGCGGCAAGCAAGGAAAAATGCCACAAAGCGGAGCTTTTGAATCAAATGTATAACGATAAAAACTACTTATATTTACTTTTTTTAAATCCAATTTTGTCGGAATTGCAAAAAGTGAACAAGTGTTTTCAGAGCCACAACACAAATGCTACTGAGTTGTTAAATGAATTGACTATAGCCATTCAATCTCTGAAGAAGGGCATAATACCACCAGAAATAGATATAGATTTATTAGCAACAGAAGATTTTGAGATATATATCGACAGTAACCTCACGCAAGGTTATGAATTTGAAAAACATATAAAGTTAATTCAGCTGGATTCTGCATCTGAAAAAGAAATTCGAGACTGCTGCTCAAAATTTTTGATGGCCCTTATTAAACAATTAAAACAAAGGTAAGAAAATTAAACTTGATAACGTATAAAAAATGATCGTCTCTATGTGGCTTCAAGGCTTCCAGATAACTATAATATATTGAAGCAGGTGGATATTTTATCAGTCAGGAACGTATTGCGCCACAATAAAAAAGACATCATCCCTCTATTGGAAGGCCTTAACTATCAAAATATAAGCCACATTGATACTCAATACCACAAAATTCACCTCGTAAAATGGGAAAATATAGAGAACACCTCGAAATTCTGGATAGAAGTAAATAGCTATAGGGACTCCGGAGGCAACAATTCTTTTGCGGAGTTAGCCAACTTTGCGATGGATATTTTATCGTTGCCTTGGTCTAATGCCGAAGTGGAGCGCATTTTTAGCCAAGTTAATCTTGTAAAATCAAAATTACGAAACAAATTAGAATTGACTACACTTAATAGTGTACTTTATATAAGGTAATTAGATAATTTATCGTTTAAATTGATAATGATAATAAATTTAATTATGAATTTACAGATATGGCTTGCGCAGACTGGAGAAATGCTGCTACACATATAGCGTTCCAAACAAATTTGTACGTATGATTGGAACAGGATTAACTTATAACAACCAAGCAGCCAACATAGATGAATTAATGGATATGTTAACATAAGACAAACCCAATTAAATTTAATATCTTAACATAAGACATACCCAATTAAATTAAATTTTACCTAAAACCGAAATATATATGTTTTGAAAAAATGGCTTTTTTTATGGATTTTTTCGAATTTTTTTTGGCTTTTTTTATGGGTTTTCACGTCAAAAACAGCTTTTTTTTCAAGAAAAAGTTGGCAACACTGTTTGGAACGATTTTTAGATCGTAACATCTTTCGAACCAATGTGAGAGTAAAGAGATCAGAAATATCTTTTACTATCCTTACTCGTTAGCTGTTTTTGGTATGGATTTTAGCGCCTCCTCTAATTCCAATTTTAAGTATCATAAAATTAACTTCGAGGGTAGCCAAGATGGATACTGCGCGGTCCCTTATTCATGGGGTCCTGGGTTCGATTTCATTAGCGGGCGGTTATTTCAATTTTGATGAAGTTTTAGTTTTATGATTCTTTTTATACCCTTGCAGAGGGTATTATAATTTTGTCCAAAAGTGTGCAACGCAGTGAAGGAGACATCTCCGCCCCTATAAAGTATATAAATTCTTGATCAGGATCACCTCCTGAGTTGATATGAGCATGTCCGTCTGTCTATTTCAACGCAAACTAGTCTCTCAGTTTTAAAGCAATCAACTTGAAACTTTGCACACATCCTTCTTTCCTTTGCACGCAGTATATAAGTCGGAACGGCCGGGATCAGCCGACTACATCCTATACCTGCCATATAACTGATTGATCAGAAATGGTATAACTTTGGTGTTTTTAAAGTTAGAGAGTTCAAATTTGACATGAGAGCTATTTTTCTTAAAATAATAATACACGCCAAATTTTATAAGGATCGGCCGAGTATATCTTATTAAAACTAATTGATCGGGAATGCTATTACTTGGTGTTTTTATAGCTAGAGAATTCAGATTTCGTAATAATGCTATTTTTGGCAAAATAATACGACATGCTAAATTTTATAAGGATCGGCCGACTATATCCTATAGCTGCCATATAACTGATTGATCGGGAATGCTATTACTCATGTGTTTTTATAGCTAGAGGCTTCAGATTTCGTAAGAATGCTATTTTTGGCAAAATAATACGACGTGCCAAATTTTTTAAGGATCGGCCGACTATTTCTTATGGCTGCCATACAACTTATTGGTCGGAAATGGTGTAACTTTGGTGTTTTTAGAGTTAGAAAGTTCAAATTTTACATAAGAGCTGTTTTTGGGTGAGGGCAAAATAATACGACACGCCAAATTTCATAAGGATCGGCCGACTATATCCTATAGCTGCCATATAACTGATTGATTGGGAATGCAATTACTTGGTGTTTTTATAGCTAGAGAATTCAGATTTCGTAAGAATGCTATTTTTTTCAAAATAAAACGATATGCCAAATTTTATAAGGATCGGCCGAAAATATTCTATGGCTGCCAAACAACTGATTGGTCGGAAATGGTATAACTTCGGTGTTTTTAGAGTTGAAAAGTTTAAATTTTACATGAGAGCTATTTTTGGGTGAGGGCAAAACAATACGATACGCCAAATTTCATAAGGATCGACCGACTATATCCCATAGCTGCCATATAACTGATTGATCGGGAATACTATTTTTCGGCCGATTCTTATAAAATTTGGCATTTCTATCTCTAAAAACACCAAAGTTGTATGGCAGCCATAGGATATTCTCGGCCGATCCTTATAAAATTTGGCATGTCGTGTTATTTTGCCAAAAATAGCATTCTTACGAAATCGGACTTCTCCTGCTATAAAAAAACCAAGTAATAGCATTCCCGATCAATCAGTTATATGGCAGCTATAGGATATAGTCGGCCGATCCTTATGAAATTTGGCATTTCTATCTCTAAAAACACCAAAGTTGTATGGCAGCCATAGGATATTGTCGGCCGATCCTTATAAAATTTGGCATGTCGTGTTATTTTACCAAAAATAGCATTCTTACGAAATCTGAATTCTCTAGTTATTAAAGCACAAAAGAAATAGTATTCCCGATCAATCAGTTGTATGGCAGCTATAGGATATAGTCGGCCGATCCTTATGAAATTTGGCGTGTCGTTTTATTTTGCCCTCACCCAAAAATAACTCTCATGTAAAATTTGAACTTTCTAACTCTAAAAACACCAAAGTTATACCATTTCTGACCAATCAGTTGTATGGCAGCCATCAGATATAGTACGCCGATCCTTAAAAAATTTGGCATGTCGTATTATTTTACCAAAAATAGCATTCTTACGAAATCTGAATCCTCAAGCTATAAAAAAACCAAGTAATAGCATTCCCGATCAATCAGTTATATGGCAGCTATAGGATAAAGTCGGCCAATCCTTATAAAATTTGGCGAGTCGTATTATTTTCCCTCACCCAAAAATAACTCTCATGTAAAATTTAAACTCTCTAACTCTAAAAACACCAAAGTTACACCATTTCCGACCAATAAGTTGTATGGCAGCCATAGGATATATTACGCCGATCCTTAAAAAAATTTGGCCTGTCGTATTATTTTGCCAAAAATAGCATTCTTACGAAATCTGAATTCTCTAGCTATAAAAACTCCAAGTAATAGCATTCCCGATCAATCAGTCATATGGCAGCTATAGGATATAGTCGGCCAATCCTTATAAAATTTGGCGAGTCGTATTATTTTCCCTCACCCAAAAATAACTCTCATGTAAAATTTAAACTCTCTAACTCTAAAAACACCAAAGTTACACCATTTCCGACCAATAAGTTGTATGGCAGCCATAGGATATTGTCGGCCGATCCTTATAAAATTTGGCATGTCGTGTTATTTTACCAAAAATAGCATTCTTACGAAATCTGAATCCTCTAGCTATAAAGACACAAAAGTAATAGCATTCCCAATCAATCACTTTTATGGTGGCTATAGGATATAGTCGGCCGATCCTTATGAAATTTGGCGTGTCGTTTTATTTTCCCTCAACCAAATATAACTCTTATGTAAAATTTGAACTTTCTAACTCTAAAAACACCAAAGTTATACCATTTCCGACCAATCAGTTGTTTGCCAGCCATAAGATATAGTACGCCGATCCTTAAAAAATTTGGCATGTCGTATTATTTTACCAAAAATAGCATTCTTACGAAATCTGAATTCTCTAGCTATTAAAACACAAAAGAAATAGTATTCCCGATCAATCAGTTGTATGGCAGCCATAGAATATTTTCGGCCGATCCTAATAAAATTTGGCATTTCTATCTCTAAAAACACCAAAGTTGTATGGCAGCCAAAGGATATTGTCGGCCGATCCTTATAAAATTTGGCATGTCGTGTTATTTTACCAAAAATAGCATTCTTACGAAATCTGAATTCTCTAGTTATTAAAACACAAAAGAAATAGTATTCCCGATCAATCAGTTGTATGGCAGCTATAGGAAATAGTCGGCCGATCCTTATAAAGTTTGGCGTGTCGTATTATTTTGCCCTCACCCAAAAACAGCTCTTATGTAAAATTTGAACTTTCTAACTCTAAAAACACCAAAGTTATACCATTTCCGACCAATCAGTTGTATGGCAGCCATAGAATATTTTCGGCCGATCCTTATAAAATTTGGCATTTCTATCTCTAAAAACACCAAAGTTGTATGGCAGCCATAGGATATTGTCGGCCGATCCTTATAAAATTTGGCATGTCGTGTTATTTTACCAAAAATAGCATTCTTACGAAATCTGAATCCTCTAGCTATAAAAAAACACAAAAGTAATAGCATTCCCAATCAATCACTTTTATGGTGGCTATAGGATATAGTCGGCCGATCCTTATGAAATTTGGCGTGTCGTTTTATTTTCCCTCAACCAAATATAACTCTTATTTAAAATTTGAGCTTTCTAACTCTAAAAACACCAAAGTTATACCATTTCCGACCAATCAGTTGTTTGCCAGCCATAAGATATAGTACGCCGATCCTTAAAAAATTTGGCATGTCGTATTATTTTACCAAAAATAGCATTCTTACGAAATCTGAATTCTCTAGCTATTAAAACACAAAAGAAATAGTATTCCCCATCAATCAGTTGTATGGCAGCTATAGGATATAGTCGGCCGATTCTTATAAAATTTGGCGTGTCGTATTATTTTGCCCTCACCCAAAAACAGCTCTTATGTAAAATTTGAACTTTCTAACTCTAAAAACACCAAAGTTATACCATTTCCGACCAATCAGTTGTTTGGCAGCCATAGAATATTTTCGGCCGATCCTTATAAAATTTGGCATTTCTATCTCTAAAAACACCAAAGTTGTATGGCAGCCATAGGATATTGTCGGCCGATCCTTATAAAATTTGGCATGTCGTGTTATTTTACCAAAAATAGCATTCTTACGAAATCTGAATTCTCTTGCTATAAAAAAACCAAGTAATAGCATTCCCGATCAATCAGTTATATGGCAGCTATAGGATATAGTCGGCCGATCCTTATGAAATTTGGCGTGTCGTCGTATTTTTCCCTCACCCAAAAAAAAACTCTCATGTAAGACTTGAACTTTCTTACTCTAAAAACAACAAAGTTATACCATTTCCGTCCAATCAGTTGTTTGCCAGCCATAAGATATAGTACGCTGATCCTTAAAAAATTTGGCATGTCGTATTATTTTACCAAAAATAGCATTCTTACGAAATCTGAATTCTCTAGCTATTAAAACACAAAATAAATAGTATTCCCGATCAATCAGTTGTATGGCAGCTATAGGATATAGTCGGCCGATCCTTATAAAATTTGGCGTGTCGTATTATTTTGCCCTCACCCAAAAACAGCTCTTATGTAAAATTTGAACTTTCTAACTCTAAAAACACCAAAGGTATACCATTTCCGACCAATCAGTTGTTTGCCAGCCATAAGATATAGTACGCCGATCCTTAAAAAATTTGGCATGTCGTATTATTTTACCAAAAATAGCATTCTTACGAAATCTGAATTCTCTAGCTATTAAAACACAAAAGAAATAGTATTCCCGATCAATCAGTTGTATGGCAGCTATAGGATATAGTCGGCCGATCCTTATAAAGTTTGGCGTGTCGTATTATTTTGCCCTCACCCAAAAACAGCTCTTATGTAAAATTTGAACTTTCTAACTCTAAAAACACCAAAGTTATACCATTTCCGACCAATCAGTTGTTTGGCAGCCATAGAATATTTTCGGGCGATCCTTTTAAAATTTGGCATTTCTATCTCTAAAAACACCAAAGTTGTGTGGCAGCCATAGGATATTGTCGGCCGATCCTTATAAAATTTGGCATGTCGTTTTATTTTACCAAAAATAGCATTCTTACGAAATCTGAATTCTCTTGCTATAAAAAAACCAAGTAATAGCATTCCCGATCAATCAGTTATATGGCAGCTATAGGATATAGTCGGCCGATCCTTATGAAATTTGGCGTGTCGTCTTATTTTTCCCTCACCAAAAAAAACTCTCATGTAAGACTTGAACTTTCTTACTCTAAAAACAACAAAGTTATACCATTTCCGTCCAATCAGTTGTTTGCCAGCCATAAGATATAGTACGCTGATCCTTAAAAAATTTGGCATGTCGTATTATTTTACCAAAAATAGCATTCTTACGAAATCTGAATTCTCTAGCTATTAAAACACAAAATAAATAGTATTCCCGATCAATCAGTTGTATGGCAGCTATAGGATATAGTCGGCCGATCCTTATAAAATTTGGCGTGTCGTATTATTTTGCCCTCACCCAAAAACAGCTCTTATGTAAAATTTGAACTTTCTAACTCTAAAAACACCAAAGGTATACCATTTCCGACCAATCAGTTGTTTGCCAGCCATAAGATATAGTACGCCGATCCTTAAAAAATTTGGCATGTCGTATTATTTTACCAAAAATAGCATTCTTACGAAATCTGAATTCTCTAGCTATTAAAACACAAAAGAAATAGTATTCCCGATCAATCAGTTGTATGGCAGCTATAGGATATAGTCGGCCGATCCTTATAAAGTTTGGCGTGTCGTATTATTTTGCCCTCACCCAAAAACAGCTCTTATGTAAAATTTGAACTTTCTAACTCTAAAAACACCAAAGTTATACCATTTCCGACCAATCAGTTGTTTGGCAGCCATAGAATATTTTCGGCCGATCCTTATAAAATTTGGCATTTCTATCTCTAAAAACACCAAAGTTGTATGGCAGCCATAGGATATTGTCGGCCGATCCTTATAAAATTTGGCATGTCGTGTTATTTTACCAAAAATAGCATTCTTACGAAATCTGAATTCTCTAGTTATTAAAACACAAAAGAAATAGTATTCCCGATCAATCAGTTGTATGGCAGCTATAGGAAATAGTCGGCCGATCCTTATAAAATTTGGCGTGTCGTATTATTTTGCCCTCACCCAAAAACAGCTCTTATGTAAAATTTGAACTTTCTAACTCTAAAAACACCAAAGTTATACCATTTCCGACCAATCAGTTGTATGGCAGCCATAGAATATTTTCGGCCGATCCTTATAAAATTTGGCATTTCTATCTCTAAAAACACCAAAGTTGTATGGCAGCCATAGGATATTGTCGGCCGATCCTTATAAAATTTGGCATGTCGTGTTATTTTACCAAAAATAGCATTCTTACGAAATCTGAATTCTCTAGTTATTAAAACACAAAAGAAATAGTATTCCCGATCAATCAGTTGTATGGCAGCTATAGGAAATAGTCGGCCGATCCTTATAAAATTTGGCGTGTCGTATTATTTTGCCCTCACCCAAAAACAGCTCTTATGTAAAATTTGAACTTTCTAACTCTAAAAACACCAAAGTTATACCATTTCCGACCAATCAGTTGTATGGCAGCCATAGAATATTTTCGGCCGATCCTTATAAAATTTGGCATTTCTATCTCTAAAAACACCAAAGTTGTATGGCAGCCATAGGATATTGTCGGCCGATCCTTATAAAATTTGGCATGTCGTATTATTTTACCAAAAATAGCATTCTTACGAAATCTGAATTCTCTTGCTATAAAAAAACCAAGTAATAGCATTCCCGATCAATCAGTTATATGGCAGCTATAGGATATAGTCGGCCGATCCTTATGAAATTTGGCGTGTCGTCTTATTTTTCCCTCACCCAAAAAAACTCTCATGTAAAACTTGAACTTTCTTACTCTAAAAACACCAAAGTTATACCATTTCCGACCAATCAGTTGTTTGCCAGCCATAAGATATAGTACGCTGATCCTTAAAAAATTTGGCATGTCGTATTATTTTACCAAAAATAGCATTCTTACGAAATCTGAATTCTCTAGCTATTAAAACACAAAATAAATAGTATTCCCGATCAATCAGTTGTATGGCAGCTATAGGATATAGTCGGCCGATCCTTATAAAATTTGGCGTGTCGTATTATTTTGCCCTCACCCAAAAACAGCTCTTATGTAAAATTTGAACTTTCTAACTCTAAAAACACCAAAGGTATACCATTTCCGACCAATCAGTTGTTTGCCAGCCATAAGATATAGTACGCCGATCCTTAAAAAATTTGGCATGTCGTATTATTTTACCAAAAATAGCATTCTTACGAAATCTGAATTCTCTAGCTATTAAAACACAAAAGAAATAGTATTCCCGATCAATCAGTTGTATGGCAGCTATAGGATATAGTCGGCCGATCCTTATAAAATTTGGCGTGTCGTATTATTTTGCCCTCACCCAAAAACAGCTCTTATGTAAAATTTGAACTTTCTAACTCTAAAAACACCAAAGTTATACCATTTCCGACCAATCAGTTGTATGGCAGCCATAGAATATTTTCGGCCGATCCTTATAAAATTTGGCATTTCTATCTCTAAAAACACCAAAGTTGTATGGCAGCCATAGGATATTGTCGGCCGATCCTTATAAAATTTGGCATGTCGTGTTATTTTACCAAAAATAGCATTCTTACGAAATCTGAATTCTCTAGTTATTAAAACACAAAAGAAATAGTATTCCCGATCAATCAGTTGTATGGCAGCTATAGGAAATAGTCGGCCGATCCTTATAAAATTTGGCGTGTCGTATTATTTTGCCCTCACCCAAAAACAGCTCTTATGTAAAATTTGAACTTTCTAACTCTAAAAACACCAAAGTTATACCATTTCCGACCAATCAGTTGTATGGCAGCCATAGAATATTTTCGGCCGATCCTTATAAAATTTGGCATTTCTATCTCTAAAAACACCAAAGTTGTATGGCAGCCATAGGATATTGTCGGCCGATCCTTATAAAATTTGGCATGTCGTATTATTTTACCAAAAATAGCATTCTTACGAAATCTGAATTCTCTTGCTAAAAAAACCAAGTAATAGCATTCCCGATCAATCAGTTATATGGCAGCTATAGGATATAGTCGGCCGATCCTTATGAAATTTGGCGTGTCGTCTTATTTTTCCCTCACCCAAAAAAACTCTCATGTAAAACTTGAACTTTCTTACTCTAAAAACACCAAAGTTATACCATTTCCGACCAATCAGTTGTTTGCCAGCCATAAGATATAGTACGCTGATCCTTAAAAAATTTGGCATGTCGTATTATTTTACCAAAAATAGCATTCTTACGAAATCTGAATTCTCTAGCTATTAAAACACAAAATAAATAGTATTCCCGATCAATCAGTTGTATGGCAGCTATAGGATATAGTCGGCCGATCCTTATAAAATTTGGCGTGTCGTATTATTTTGCCCTCACCCAAAAACAGCTCTTATGTAAAATTTGAACTTTCTAACTCTAAAAACACCAAAGGTATACCATTTCCGACCAATCAGTTGTTTGCCAGCCATAAGATATAGTACGCCGATCCTTAAAAAATTTGGCATGTCGTATTATTTTACCAAAAATAGCATTCTTACGAAATCTGAATTCTCTAGCTATTAAAACACAAAAGAAATAGTATTCCCGATCAATCAGTTGTATGGCAGCTATAGGATATAGTCGGCCGATCCTTATAAAATTTGGCGTGTCGTATTATTTTGCCCTCACCCAAAAACAGCTCTTATGTAAAATTTGAACTTTCTAACTCTAAAAACACCAAAGTTATACCATTTCCGACCAATCAGTTGTTTGGCAGCCATAGAATATTTTCGGCCGATCCTTATAAAATTTGGCATTTCTATCTCTAAAAACACCAAAGTTGTATGGCAGCCATAGGATATTGTCGGCCGATCCTTATAAAATTTGGCATGTCGTGTTATTTTACCAAAAATAGCATTCTTACGAAATCTGAATTCTCTAGTTATTAAAACACAAAAGAAATAGTATTCCCGATCAATCAGTTGTATGGCAGCTATAGGAAATAGTCGGCCGATCCTTTTAAAATTTGGCGTGTCGTATTATTTTGCCCTCACCCAAAAACAGCTCTTATGTAAAATTTGAACTTTCTAACTCTAAAAACACCAAAGTTATACCATTTCCGACCAATCAGTTGTATGGCAGCCATAGAATATTTTCGGCCGATCCTTATAAAATTTGGCATTTCTATCTCTAAAAACACCAAAGTTGTATGGCAGCCATAGGATATTGTCGGCCGATCCTTATAAAATTTGGCATGTCGTGTTATTTTACCAAAAATAGCATTCTGACGAAATCTGAATTCTCTAGTTATTAAAACACAAAAGAAATAGTATTCCCGATCAATCAGTTGTATGGCAGCTATAGGAAATAGTCGGCCGATCCTTTTAAAATTTGGCGTGTCGTATTATTTTGCCCTCACCCAAAAACAGCTCTTATGTAAAATTTGAACTTTCTAACTCTAAAAACACCAAAGTTATACCATTTCCGACCAATCAGTTGTTTGGCAGCCATAGAATATTTTCGGCCGATCCTTATAAAATTTGGCATTTCTATCTCTAAAAACACCAAAGTTGTGTGGCAGCCATAGGATATTGTCGGCCGATCCTTATAAAATTTGGCATGTCGTATTATTTTACCAAAAATAGCATTCTTACGAAATCTGAATTCTCTTGCTATAAAAAAAACCAAGTAATAGCATTCCCGATCAATCAGTTATATGGCAGCTATAGGATAAAGTCGGCCGATCCTTATGAAATTTGGCGTGTCGTCTTATTTTTCCCTCACCCAAAAAAAACTCTCATGTAAAACTTGAACTTTCTTACTCTAAAAACAACAAAGTTATACCATTTCCGACCAATCAGTTGTTTGCCAGCCATAAGATATAGTACGCTGATCCTTAAAAAATTTGGCATGTCGTATTATTTTACCAAAAATAGCATTCTTACGAAATCTGAATTCTCTAGCTATTAAAACACAAAATAAATAGTATTCCCGATCAATCAGTTGTATGGCAGCTATAGGATATAGTCGGCCGATCCTTATAAAATTTGGCGTGTCGTATTATTTTGCCCTCACCCAAAAATAGCTCTTATGTAAAATTTGAACTTTCTAACTCTAAAAACACCAAAGTTATACCATTTCCGTCCAATCAGTTGTTTGGCAGCCATAGAATATTTTCGGCCGATCCTTATAAAATTTGGCATTTCTATCTCTAAAAACACCAAAGTTGTATGGCAGCCATAGGATATTGTCGGCCGATCCTTATAAAATTTGGCATGTCGTATTATTTTACCAAAAATAGCATTCTTACGAAATCTGAATCCTCTAGCTATAAAAACACAAAAGTAATAGCATTCCCGATCAATCAGGTTTATGGCGGCTATAGGAAATAGTCGGCCGAACCTTATGAAATTTGGCGAGTCGTATTATTTTCCCTCACCAAAAATAACTCTCATGTAAAATTTGAACTATCTAACTCTAAAAACACCAAAGTTATACCATTTCTGATCAACCAGTTGTATGGCAGCCATCGGATATTGTCGTCCGATCCTTATAAAATTTGGCATGTCGTGTTATTTTGCCAAAAATAGCATTCTTACGAAATCGGACTTCTCTTGCTATAGAAAAACCAAGTAATAGCATTCCCGATCAATCAGTTATATGGCAGCTATAGGATAAAGTCGGCCGATCCTTATGAAATTTGGCGTGTCGTCTTATTTTTCCCTCACCAAAAAAAACTCTCATGTAAAACTTGAACTTTCTTACTCTAAAAACAACAAAGTTATACCATTTCCGACCAATCAGTTGTTTGCCAGCCATAAGATATAGTACGCTGATCCTTAAAAAATTTGGCATGTCGTATTATTTTACCAAAATAGCATTCTTACGAAATCTGAATTCTCTAGTTATTAAAACACAAAAGAAATAGTATTCCCGATCAATCAGTTGTATGGCAGCTATAGGAAATAGTCGGCCGATCCTTTTAAAATTTGGCGTGTCGTATTATTTTGCCCTCACCCAAAAACAGCTCTTATGTAAAATTTGAACTTTCTAACTCTAAAAACACCAAAGTTATACCATTTCCGACCAATCAGTTGTATGGCAGCCATAGAATATTTTCGGCCGATCCTTATAAAATTTGGCATTTCTATCTCTAAAAACACCAAAGTTGTATGGCAGCCATAGGATATTGTCGGCCGATCCTTATAAAATTTGGCATGTCGTGTTATTTTACCAAAAATAGCATTCTGGCGAAATCTGAATTCTCTAGTTATTAAAACACAAAAGAAATAGTATTCCCGATCAATCAGTTGTATGGCAGCTATAGGAAATAGTCGGCCGATCCTTTTAAAATTTGGCGTGTCGTATTATTTTGCCCTCACCCAAAAACAGCTCTTATGTAAAATTTGAACTTTCTAACTCTAAAAACACCAAAGTTATACCATTTCCGACCAATCAGTTGTTTGGCAGCCATAGAATATTTTCGGCCGATCCTTATAAAATTTGGCATTTCTATCTCTAAAAACACCAAAGTTGTGTGGCAGCCATAGGATATTGTCGGCCGATCCTTATAAAATTTGGCATGTCGTATTATTTTACCAAAAATAGCATTCTTACGAAATCTGAATTCTCTTGCTATAAAAAAAACCAAGTAATAGCATTCCCGATCAATCAGTTATATGGCAGCTATAGGATAAAGTCGGCCGATCCTTATGAAATTTGGCGTGTCGTCTTATTTTTCCCTCACCCAAAAAAAACTCTCATGTAAAACTTGAACTTTCTTACTCTAAAAACAACAAAGTTATACCATTTCCGACCAATCAGTTGTTTGCCAGCCATAAGATATAGTACGCTGATCCTTAAAAAATTTGGCATGTCGTATTATTTTACCAAAAATAGCATTCTTACGAAATCTGAATTCTCTAGCTATTAAAACACAAAATAAATAGTATTCCCGATCAATCAGTTGTATGGCAGCTATAGGATATAGTCGGCCGATCCTTATAAAATTTGGCGTGTCGTATTATTTTGCCCTCACCCAAAAATAGCTCTTATGTAAAATTTGAACTTTCTAACTCTAAAAACACCAAAGTTATACCATTTCCGTCCAATCAGTTGTTTGGCAGCCATAGAATATTTTCGGCCGATCCTTATAAAATTTGGCATTTCTATCTCTAAAAACACCAAAGTTGTATGGCAGCCATAGGATATTGTCGGCCGATCCTTATAAAATTTGGCATGTCGTATTATTTTACCAAAAATAGCATTCTTACGAAATCTGAATCCTCTAGCTATAAAAACACAAAAGTAATAGCATTCCCGATCAATCAGGTTTATGGCAGCTATAGGAAATAGTCGGCCGAACCTTATGAAATTTGGCGAGTCGTATTATTTTCCCTCACCAAAAATAACTCTCATGTAAAATTTGAACTATCTAACTCTAAAAACACCAAAGTTATACCATTTCTGATCAACCAGTTGTATGGCAGCCATCGGATATTGTCGTCCGATCCTTATAAAATTTGGCATGTCGTGTTATTTTGCCAAAAATAGCATTCTTACGAAATCGGACTTCTCTTGCTATAGAAAAACCAAGTAATAGCATTCCCGATCAATCAGTTATATGGCAGCTATAGGATATAGTCGGCCGATCCTTATGAAATTTGGCGTGTCGTTTTATTTTGCCCTCACCCAAAAATAACTCTCATGTAAAACTTGAACTTTCTTACTCTAAAAACAACAAAGTTATACCATTTCCGACCAATCAGTTGTTTGCCAGCCATAAGATATAGTACGCTGATCCTTAAAAAATTTGGCATGTCGTATTATTTTACCAAAAATAGCATTCTGACGAAATCTGAATTCTCTAGTTATTAAAACACAAAAGAAATAGTATTCCCGATCAATCAGTTGTATGGCAGCTATAGGAAATAGTCGGCCGATCGTTTTAAAATTTGGCGTGTCGTATTATTTTGCCCTCACCCAAAAACAGCTCTTATGTAAAATTTGAACTTTCTAACTCTAAAAACACCAAAGTTATACCATTTCCGACCAATCAGTTGTATGGCAGCCATAGAATATTTTCGGCCGATCCTTATAAAATTTGGCATTTCTATCTCTAAAAACACCAAAGTTGTATGGCAGCCATAGGATATTGTCGGCCGATCCTTATAAAATTTGGCATGTCGTATTATTTTACCAAAAATAGTATTCTGACGAAATCTGAATTCTCTAGTTATTAAAACACAAAAGAAATAGTATTCCCGATCAATCAGTTGTATGGCAGCTATAGGAAATAGTCGGCCGATCGTTTTAAAATTTGGCGTGTCGTATTATTTTGCCCTCACCCAAAAACAGCTCTTATGTAAAATTTGAACTTTCTAACTCTAAAAACACCAAAGTTATACCATTTCCGACCAATCAGTTGTTTGGCAGCCATAGAATATTTTCGGCCGATCCTTATAAAATTTGGCATTTCTATCTCTAAAAACACCAAAGTTGTGTGGCAGCCATAGGATATTGTCGGCCGATCCTTATAAAATTTGGCATGTCGTATTATTTTACCAAAAATAGCATTCTTACGAAATCTGAATTCTCTTGCTATAAAAAAACCAAGTAATAGCATTCCCGATCAATCAGTTATATGGCAGCTATAGGATAAAGTCGGCCGATCCTTATGAAATTTGGCTTGTCGTCTTATTTTTCCCTCACCCAAAAAAAACTCTCATGTAAAACTTGAACTTTCTTACTCTAAAAACAACAAAGTTATACCATTTCCGACCAATCAGTTGTTTGCCAGCCATAAGATATAGTACGCTGATCCTTAAAAAATTTGGCATGTCGTATTATTTTACCAAAAATAGCATTCTTACGAAATCTGAATTCTCTAGCTATTAAAACACAAAATAAATAGTATTCCCGATCAATCAGTTGTATGGCAGCTATAGGATATAGTCGGCCGATCCTTATAAAATTTGGCGTGTCGTATTATTTTGCCCTCACCCAAAAACAGCTCTTATGTAAAATTTGAACTTTCTAACTCTAAAAACACCAAAGTTATACCATTTCCGACCAATCAGTTGTTTGGCAGCCATAGTATATTTTCGGCCGATCCTTATAAAATTTGGCATTTCTATCTCTAAAAACACCAAAGTTGTATGGCAGCCATAGGATATTGTCGGCCGATCCTTATAAAATTTGGCATGTCGTATTATTTTACCAAAAATAGCATTCTTACGAAATCTGAATCCTCTAGCTATAGAAAAACCAAATAATAGCATTCCCGATCAATCAGTTATATGGCAGCTATAGGATTAAGTCGGCCGATCCTTATAAAATTTGGCGTGTCGTATTATTTTTCCCTCACCCAAAAACAGCTCTTATGTAAAATTTGAACTTTCTAACTCTAAAAACACCAAAGTTATACCATTTCTGACCAATCAGTTGTATGGCAGCCATAGAATATTGTCGGCCGATCCTTAAAAAATTTGGCATGTCGTATTATTTGACCAAAAAAAGCATTCTTACGAAATCTGAATCCTCTAGCTATAAAAACACAAAAGTAATAGCATTCCCGATCAATCAGTTATATGGCGGCTATAGGATATAGTCGGCCGAACCTTATGAAATTTGGCGAGTCGTATTATTTTCCCTCACCAAAAATAACTCTCATGTAAAATTTGAACTATCTAACTCTAAAAACACCAAAGTTATACCATTTCTGATCAACCAGTTGTATGGCAGCCATCGGATATTGTCGGCCGATCCTTATAAAATTTGGCATGTCGTATTATTTTACCAAAAATAACATTCTTACGAAATCTGAATCCTCAAGCTATAAAAAAACCAAGTAATAGCATTCCCGATCAATCAGTTATATGGCAGCTATAGGATTTAGTCGGCCGATCCTTATAAAATTTGGCGTGTCGTATTATTTTGCCCTCACCCAAAAACAGCTCTTATGTAAAATTTGAACTTTCCAACTCTAAAAACATCAAAGTTATACCATTTCTGACCAATCAGTTGTATGGCAGCCATAGAATATTGTCGGCCGATCCTTAAAAAATTTGGCATGTCGTATTATTTGACCAAAAAAAGCATTCTTACGAAATCTGAATCCTCTAGCTATAAAAACACAAAAGTAATAGCATTCCCGATCAATCAGTTATATGGCAGCTATAGGATTAAGTCGGCCGATCCTTATAAAATTTGGCGTGTCGTATTATTTTTCCCTCACCCAAAAACAGCTCTTATGTAAAATTTGAACTTTCCAACTCTAAAAACATCAAAGTTATACCATTTCTGACCAATCAGTTGTATGGCAGCCATAGAATATTGTCGGCCGATCCTTAAAAAATTTGGCATGTCGTATTATTTGACCAAAAAAAGCATTCTTACGAAATCTGAATCCTCTAGCTATAAAAACACAAAAGTAATAGCATTCCCGATCAATCAGTTATATGGCGGCTATAGGATATAGTCGGCCGAACCTTATGAAATTTGGCGAGTCGTATTATTTTCCCTCACCAAAAATAACTCTCATGTAAAATTTGAACTATCTAACTCTAAAAACACCAAAGTTATACCATTTCTGATCAACCAGTTGTATGGCAGCCATCGGATATTGTCGGCCGATCCTTATAAAATTTGGCATGTCGTGTTATTTTGCCAAAAATAGCATTCTTACGAAATCGGACTTCTCTTGCTATAGAAAAACCAAGTAATAGCATTCCCGATCAATCAGTTATATGGCAGCTATAGGATATAGTCGGCCGATCCTTATGAAATTTGGCGTGTCGTTTTATTTTGCCCTCACCCAAAAATAACTCTCATGTAAAATTTGAACTTTCTAACTCTAAAAACACCAAAGTTATACCATTTCTGATCAACCAGTTGTATGGCAGCCATCGGATATTGTCGGCCGATCCTTATAAAATTTGGCATGTCGTATTATTTTGCCCAAAATAGCATTCTTACGAAATCGGACTTCTCTTGCTATAGAAAAACCAAGAAATAGTATTCCCGATCAATCAGTTGTATGGCAGCTATAGGAAATAGTCGGCCGATCCTTATAAAATTTGGCGTGTCGTATTATTTTGCCCTCACCCAAAAACAGCTATTATGTAAAATTTGAACTTTCTAACTCTAAAAACACCAAAGTTATACCATTTCCGACCAATCAGTTGTTTGCCAGCCATAAGATATAGTACGCCGATCCTTAAAAAATTTGGCATGTCGTATTATTTTACCAAAAATAGCATTCTTACGAAATCTGAATTCTCTATCTATTAAAACACAAAAGAAATAGGTTTCCCGATCAATCAGTTGTATGGCAGCTATAGAATATAGTCGGCCGATCCTTATAAAATTTGGCGTGTCGTATTATTTTGCCCTCACCCAAAAACAGCTCTTATGTTAAATTTGAACTTTCTAACTCTAAAAACACCAAAGTTATACCATTTCCGACCAATCAGTTGTTTAGCAGCCATAGAATATTTTCGGCCGATCCTTATAAAATTTGGCATTTCTAGCTCTAAAAACACCAAAGTTGTATGGCAGCCATAGGATATTGTCGGCCGATCCTTATAAAATTTGGCATGTCGTATTATTTTACCAAAAATAACATTCTTACGAAATCTGAATCCTCAAGCTATAAAAAAACCAAGTAATAGCATTCCCGATCAATCAGTTATATGGCAGCTATAGGATTTAGTCGGCCGATCCTTATAAAATTTGGCGTGTCGTATTATTTTGCCCTCACCCAAAAACAGCTCTTATGTAAAATTTGAACTTTCCAACTCTAAAAACACCAAAGTTATACCATTTCTGACCAATCAGTTGTATGGCAGCCATAGAATATTGTCGGCCGATCCTTAAAAAATTTGGCATGTCGTATTATTTGACCAAAAAAAAGCATTCTTACGAAATCTGAATCCTCTAGCTATAAAAACACAAAAGTAATAGCATTCCCGATCAATCAGTTATATGGCGGCTATAGGATATAGTCGGCCGAACCTTATGAAATTTGGCGAGTCGTATTATTTTCCCTCACCAAAAATAACTCTCATGTAAAATTTGAACTATCTTACTCTAAAAACACCAAAGTTATACCATTTCTGACCAATCAGTTGTATGGCAGCCATAGAATATTGTCGGCCGATCCTTAAAAAATTTGGCATGTCGTATTATTTGACCAAAAAAAGCATTCTTACGAAATCTGAATCCTCTAGCTATAAAAACACAAAAGTAATAGCATTCCCGATCAATCAGTTATATGGCGGCTATAGGATATAGTCGGCCGAACCTTATGAAATTTGGCGAGTCGTATTATTTTCCCTCACCAAAAATAACTCTCATGTAAAATTTGAACTATCTTACTCTAAAAACACCAAAGTTATACCATTTCTGACCAATCAGTTGTATGGCAGCCATCGGATATTGTCGGCCGATCCTTATAAAATTTGGCATGTCGTGTTATTTTGCCAAAAATAGCATTCTTACGAAATCGGACTTCTCTTGCTATAGAAAAACCAAGTAATAGCATTCCCGATCAATCAGTTATATGGCAGCTATAGGATATAGTCGGCCGATCCTTATGAAATTTGGCGTGTCGTTTTATTTTGCCCTCACCCAAAAATAACTCTCATGTAAAATTTGAACTTTCTAACTCTAAAAACACCAAAGTTATACCATTTCTGATCAACCAGTTGTATGGCAGCCATCGGATATTGTCGGCCGATCCTTATAAAATTTGGCATGTCGTGTTATTTTGCCCAAAATAGCATTCTTACGAAATCGGACTTCTCTTGCTATAGAAAAACCAAGAAATAGTATTCCCGATCAATCAGTTGTATGGCAGCTATAGGAAATAGTCGGCCGATCGTTTTAAAATTTGGCGTGTCGTATTATTTTGCCCTCACCCAAAAACAGCTCTTATGTAAAATTTGAACTTTCTAACTCTAAAAACACCAAAGTTATACCATTTCCGACCAATCAGTTGTTTGCCAGCCATAAGATATAGTACGCCGATCCTTAAAAAAATTTGGCATGTCGTATTATTTTACCAAAAATAGCATTCTTACGAAATCTGAATTCTCTAGTTATTAAAACACAAAAGAAATAGGTTTCCCGATCAATCAGTTGTATGGCAGCTATAGAATATAGTCGGCCGATCCTTATAAAATTTGGCGTGTCGTATTATTTTGCCCTCACCCAAAAACAGCTCTTATGTTAAATTTGAACTTTCTAACTCTAAAAACACCAAAGTTATACCATTTCCGACCAATCAGTTGTTTAGCAGCCATAGAATATTTTCGGCCGATCCTTATAAAATTTGGCATTTCTAGCTCTAAAAACACCAAAGTTGTATGGCAGCCATAGGATATTGTCGGCCGATCCTTAAAAAATTTGGCATGTCGTATTATTTGACCAAAAAAAGCATTCTTACGAAATCTGAATCCTCTAGCTATAGAAAAACCAAATAATAGCATTCCCGATCAATCAGTTATATGGCAGCTATAGGATTAAGTCGGCCGATCCTTATAAAATTTGGCGTGTCGTATTATTTTTCCCTCACCCAAAAACAGCTCTTATGTAAAATTTGAACTTTCTAACTCTAAAAACACCAAAGTTATACCATTTCTGACCAATCAGTTGTATGGCAGCCATAGAATATTGTCGGCCGATCCTTAAAAAATTTGGCATGTCGTATTATTTGACCAAAAAAAGCATTCTTACGAAATCTGAATCCTCTAGCTATAAAAACACAAAAGTAATAGCATTCCCGATCAATCAGTTATATGGCGGCTATAGGATATAGTCGGCCGAACCTTATGAAATTTGGCGAGTCGTATTATTTTCCCTCACCAAAAATAACTCTCATGTAAAATTTGAACTATCTAACTCTAAAAACACCAAAGTTATACCATTTCTGATCAACCAGTTGTATGGCAGCCATCGGATATTGTCGGCCGATCCTTATAAAATTTGGCATGTCGTGTTATTTTGCCAAAAATAGCATTCTTACGAAATCGGACTTCTCTTGCTATAGAAAAACCAAGTAATAGCATTCCCGATCAATCAGTTATATGGCAGCTATAGGATATAGTCGGCCGATCCTTATGAAATTTGGCGTGTCGTTTTATTTTGCCCTCACCCAAAAATAACTCTCATGTAAAATTTGAACTTTCTAACTCTAAAAACACCAAAGTTATACCATTTCTGATCAACCAGTTGTATGGCAGCCATCGGATATTGTCGGCCGATCCTTATAAAATTTGGCATGTCGTGTTATTTTGCCCAAAATAGCATTCTTACGAAATCGGACTTCTCTTGCTATAGAAAAACCAAGAAATAGTATTCCCGATCAATCAGTTGTATGGCAGCTATAGGAAATAGTCGGCCGATCCTTATAAAATTTGGCGTGTCGTATTATTTTGCCCTCACCCAAAAACAGCTCTTATGTAAAATTTGAACTTTCTAACTCTAAAAACACCAAAGTTATACCATTTCCGACCAATCAGTTGTTTGCCAGCCATAAGATATAGTACGCCGATCCTTAAAAAATTTGGCATGTCGTATTATTTTACCAAAAATAGCATTCTTACGAAATCTGAATTCTCTAGTTATTAAAACACAAAAGAAATAGGTTTCCCGATCAATCAGTTGTATGGCAGCTATAGAATATAGTCGGCCGATCCTTATAAAATTTGGCGTGTCGTATTATTTTGCCCTCACCCAAAAACAGCTCTTATGTTAAATTTGAACTTTCTAACTCTAAAAACACCAAAGTTATACCATTTCCGACCAATCAGTTGTTTAGCAGCCATAGAATATTTTCGGCCGATCCTTATAAAATTTGGCATTTCTAGCTCTAAAAACACCAAAGTTGTATGGCAGCCATAGGATATTGTCGGCCGATCCTTAAAAAATTTGGCATGTCGTATTATTTGACCAAAAAAAGCATTCTTACGAAATCTGAATCCTCTAGCTATAGAAAAACCAAATAATAGCATTCCCGATCAATCAGTTATATGGCAGCTATAGGATTAAGTCGGCCGATCCTTATAAAATTTGGCGTGTCGTATTATTTTTCCCTCACCCAAAAACAGCTCTTATGTAAAATTTGAACTTTCTAACTCTAAAAACACCAAAGTTATACCATTTCTGACCAATCAGTTGTATGGCAGCCATAGAATATTGTCGGCCGATCCTTAAAAAAATTTGGCATGTCGTATTATTTGACCAAAAAAAAGCATTCTTACGAAATCTGAATCCTCTAGCTATAAAAACACAAAAGTAATAGCATTCCCGATCAATCAGTTATATGGCGGCTATAGGATATAGTCGGCCGAACCTTATGAAATTTGGCGAGTCGTATTATTTTCCCTCACCAAAAATAACTCTCATGTAAAATTTGAACTATCTAACTCTAAAAACACCAAAGTTATACCATTTCTGATCAACCAGTTGTATGGCAGCCATCGGATATTGTCGGCCGATCCTTATAAAATTTGGCATGTCGTGTTATTTTGCCAAAAATAGCATTCTTACGAAATCGGACTTCTCTTGCTATAGAAAAACCAAGTAATAGCATTCCCGATCAATCAGTTATATGGCAGCTATAGGATATAGTCGGCCGATCCTTATGAAATTTGGCGTGTCGTTTTATTTTGCCCTCACCCAAAAATAAATCTCATGTAAAATTTGAACTTTCTAACTCTAAAAACACCAAAGTTATACCATTTCCGACCAATCAGTTGTATGGCAGCCATAGAATATTTTCGGCCGATCCTTATAAAATTTGGCATTTCTATCTCTAAAAACACCAAAGTTGTATGGCAGCCATAGGATATTGTCGGCCGATCCTTATAAAATTTGGCATGTCGTATTATTTTACCAGAAATAACATTCTTACGAAATCTGAATCCTCAAGCTATAAAAAAACCAAGTAATAGCATTCCCGATCAATCAGTTATATGGCAGCTATAGGATTTAGTCGGCCGATCCTTATAAAATTTGGCGTGTCGTATTATTTTGCCCTCACCCAAAAACAGCTCTTATGTAAAATTTGAACTTTCCAACTCTAAAAACACCGAAGTTATACCATTTCCGATTAATCAGTTACATGGCAACTATAGGATATAGTCGGCCGATCCTTATAAAATTCAGCATGTCGTATTATATTGCCAAAAATAGCATTCTTATGAAATTTGAATTCTCTAGCTAAAAAACTCCAAGTAATAGCATTCCCGATCAATCAGTTATATGGCAGCTATAGGATATAGTCGGCCGAACCTTATAAAATTCTGCATGTCGTATTATATTGCCAAAAATAGAATTCTTACGAAATCTGAATTCTCTAGCTATAAAAACACCAAGTAATAGCATTCCCGATCGATATGGCAGCTATGGGATATAGTCGGCCGATCCTTATGAAATTTGGCGTGTCGTTTTGTTTTGCCCTCACCCAAAAATAGCTCTCATGTAAAATTTAAAATTTTCAACTCTAAAAATACCAAAGTTATACCATTTCCGATTAATCAGTTACATGGCAGCTATAGGATATAGTCGGCCGATCCTTATAAAATTCTGCATGTCGTATTATATTGCCAAAAATAGCATTCTTACGAAATCTGAATTCTCTAGCTATAAAAACACCAAGTAATAGCATTCCCGATCAATCAGTTACATGGCAGCTATGGGATATAGTCGGTCGATCCTTATGAAATTTGGCGTGTCGTATTGTTTTGCCCTCACCCAAAAATAGCTCTCATGTAAAATTTAAGCTTTTCAACTCTAAAAATACCAAAGTTATACCATTTCCGATCAATCAGATATTAGCAGCTATAGGATATAGTCGGGCGATCCCTCTAAAATTTGGCATGTCGTATTATTTTTCCAAAAATAGCATTCTTATGAAATCTGAATCCTCTAGCTATAAAAACACAAAAGTTATACCATTTCCGATTGATCAGTTACATGGCAGCTATAGGATATAGTCGGCCGAACCTTATAAAATTCTGCATGTCGTATTATATTGCCAAAAATAGCATTCTTACGAAATCTGAATTCTCTAGCTATAAAAACACCAAGTAATAGCATTCCCGATCGATATGGCAGCTATGGGATATAGTCGGCCGATCCTTATGAAATTTGGCGTGTCGTTTTGTTTTGCCCTCACCCAAAAATAGCTCTCATGTAAAATTTAAGCTTTTCAACTCTAAAAATACCAAAGTTATACCATTTCCGATCATACAGATATGTGGCAGCTAAAGGATATAGTCGGGCGATCCCTCTAAAATTTGGCATGTCGTATTATTTTTCCAAAAATAGCATTCTTATGAAATCTGAATTCTCTAGCTTAAAAATCTCCAAGTAATAGCATTCCCGATCAATCAGTTATATTTTTTATTTATTTATTATTATTAACAATGAACTTTTATTTCTATATTATTATAACTAAGAGTAAGGATAAATTAAGTTAAAAGATATTCCATAATTTTGGATTTAATTACATCTAGGGATAGTTCAGGGGACATTAAATGGGGCAATGAGTTATAATTTTTACAAATAACGCGGAATGGATCGTTTTCCGCAAAATTAGACCTAGAAATCGGTAACCAAAGGAGTCGGAAGGATCTAGTTACTCTAATAGGCACAGAAAACATTAATTTTTCAAGAAGTACTTTTGAGTCAACCTGTCCAAGAATAAGCACATGAAGTAGCATAACCCCAGTACAAGTACGGCGCTCTTTTAAAGGAGGTAGGTTTAGTAGTTTTAACCGGCAATTATACGACGGGAGGGAAGTGGCAATATCCCAGTTTAAGCTTTTTAACGCAAATAGCAGGAACTGCTTTTGGACTGATTCAATCCTCCTTTGGTGAACAAAGTATTGCGGACTCCAAACGCTAGAACAGTATTCCAAAATAGGCCGAACCAACGATACGTATAGAGTTTTAGTTGTGAAAGGATCATCAAATTCTTTAGACCAACGTTTGATAAAAGCTAGCACACCTCTGGCTTTATTAACTGTTAGTGATATGTGGTCGTTGAAGGACAACTTATTGTCAAAAATTACTCCAAGATCGTTAATTAGGAAAACACGATCTAAGACGTTATTCCCAAGAGAGTACGAAACGATGTGAGGCACACTGCGATTGAACGTCATAACCTTACACTTAGAGCAGTTAAGCAAAAGGAGATTATTTGAGCACCACAAGAAGACTTCGTTAAGGTCTAGTTGCAAGTGTCTATGAAGGAAATGGTCTGAGAAAGAAAGACATAACTTGACATCATCAGCATACATAAATGTAGTAGCATAGTTTACAACACTAGGTAAATCGTTGACAAAAAGAACAAACAGAAGAGGTCCTAAGTGACTACCTTGTGGGACACCAGATGAAACATTTATAATCTGTGATGAACTGTTTTTAAACAAAACACGCTGCGTGCGGTTCGATAGATAAGAGGTCAACCACTGTACTATATGAGGAGAAAACCCCAAAAGACACAGCTTATGAAGGAGGAGATGGTGGTTCACAGAGTCAAACGCTTTACTAAAGTCAGTGTACACCACATCAGTTTGCATGCGGCTCAGAAAACCTCTGTGGATAAACGAAGTGAATTCAAGAAGGTTAGTTGTGGTAGAGCGATGCTTGACAAAACCATGCTGTGAAGTGGAAATAATACTTTTACAAAAATGTTGCAGTTGGAAAGTAACCAGTTTCTCAAGCAGTTTGGGAATCGCAGATAGCTTAGCAATCCCCCGGTAGTTCTCAATAAGTGCTTTAGAGCCTTTCTTATGAAGCGGAATAATAAAAGATTCATTCCATCTCTTGGGGAGACATGCCAGCTCCAAGGATAAGTTGAATAAGTGAGAGGATAGCAAAGGATATCAGAACAGTACCTTAGAACACAGCTAGGAACATTGTCAGGACCAGCAGAGAATGATCAATCTATTGTTGAAAGAGCTTCGAACAGATCCTGAATTCGAAATTTTGTAAAGTAAATGTTGTTTATATGTGGTAATTTATAAGGATAAGAAGAATTGTGGTTATATGAATCGGACGAATAGGTGGTTTGAAAAAATGACGCAAAGAGATTAGCAATACCTTGCTCAGAAGAATGTGAAATATTTTTATATGATAGGGAAGGAGTAAAAAGATTTGATTTACGTTTCATATTGACAAAAGAGTAGAAGGAGCTTGGATCATTTCAAAAGTTTACCATACAATTCCTGATATACTGCTTATAGAGTAGATCGTTGAGAATAATAAACTGGTTGCGAACATAAAGAAAGTTTGACTGGTGGCACATCGATCCTGACTTAAGAAACTTTTTGTAAGCTCTGGATTTCCTGTTCTTAAGACGAGAAAGGTGTTTATTATACCAAGGTGGATTTGTAGACAATGATACTGGGACTTCCGGAACAAATTTGTTCAAGGCATTATGAATTATTTCGTAAAACGAATCCGTAGCTGCTTCAATTGTGTTTATAGATGAAAGAAAATTCCAATCGATTTCAGCTAAATGATTCCGAAGGGCCATAAAATCAGTCTTTCTGAAGCATTTGAAACGAGGTTTAGCATTAAAGCAAGCATCATTGTGAGGCACATCAATTAACACCGATGCTAATAGTGTAGGGTGGTGAAAGTCTTCAGGAAGCGATAGCGGCGGGGACCGAATGACTGTTACCGAGGATGACACATGAAAAAATAAGGTCCAGAAATCTGCCATGAGTGTTATGAATCGGATTAATTTGGAGCAGGGCAAGATCGGTTAAGCCATCGATAAAGTCGTTATGACAACTGGAAAGCAAGGAATTGTCTACCTCAGACGGGATCCAGGAAATGATGGGAAGGTTGAAATCTCCCATGATTAGGATTAAATCACGGTCCTTGGCCAACGAAGAGATAGACCTAATGGCATCAAGATGGTGAAAGTACACAATATCTTCAGCCATGGGAGGAATGTAGGAACAGGTCAGAAAAATATGAGACGAGCCAGTTAAAATTTTCACCGCAATGAACTCAATTCCGAACTCGTTCGTGAAAGGAATAATTTCAGAAGGGTACTTATTAGTAACAGCAATGAGGAAACCACCTGCAAAAGTTGGACGATCCAATCGAAACACTATGAATTTGGAAACAAGAATTTCATAATCAGAGACAGAGGAGTTAAGCCAAGTTTCAGTAAGCACGATAGCATCAAAATAAAAAGAAGCACTCTTTGTAAAAAACTGGCTCAGCTTACCCAGAATACTTCTAACATTTTGATAGCAGCAGGAAAATACTATGTTAATCAGTTTTTTGAAGCAGTTTCTGCAGGGATGGGATTCTGAGCGTCTTTTGCTAGAAATTCATGATACTGTGCTCAGGCCAAGCTACAGGATCAAGTGCTTTTTCAAGGTAGGAATCAGGTAGAACTATTTTAAAAGAAGATATAGAACGCTTATGCTTAAAGTTAAACTTAAAAACAGCTATTTCATTAGGAGCTACCTTAAGATGGTTTAACAGGTGACTCTTGACATCATCAACAGTAGCATCCGGCATCAGCCGAGAGACAAAAATGGCCTTGCGAGGAGCAACCGCCCTTAGCGTAAGTCCAGAAGATCTAACTTCAGGCGCCACACCAACCAGAGGCCTTGGAGACATCACAGCTAGAGCAGAGGGTAGGTTGTCCAATGATGGGGGTTGTCCAACGATGTCCAACGATGGAGGCTCCAAGATGAGAGGTGGCTCGAGATTTGTACTTGGTACGCTGATCGCTTCTTGCAAGGGATGAATATTAGAGTGCCCTGAAGGAAGGCTCATCAAGTCCCTTGGTACTGGAACAGCATAAGTAGGTAGACTAGTAGGCGACGGTAAAATGTTTGGTGTTGAAAATTCATCGACTTGTACAGCATGGGATGTAGGGGTATTCAGTAATTTAGCAGTCAGCAGGTTGTTGTTCGGAATTTTTCGTCTGGGAGATTCGCTTAACAACTTTAGCCCAAGGAATTGAGTTTCAAGAGCGAGGAATTGCTCATTAAGGGCCGAGAATTGCTTGCGGACATCTAGGAAACCATTTCTCGTCTGTTTCATAAAAGTCCGCATCTCTGACTCAATTTCTCTACAAGCGATGCAAGACCATGTCAGGCCAATTTTCTTGTTGATAAGGTCACTTATCCGTCCATTGTGTCCTCCTCCAGCACATTTAATATGTGAGCAGTTATTGCAGAGCCAACAAGACAGGTATGAGTCACCCGTGATGGTTCCACCAAATTCACATTTTTTTGCTGTGCAAGTAAGACTCATTTTTGGCTTCTTTTTGACGGAATGCAGACCACTGTAATAGCGTGTAAAGAATTTAGGCTCTCTGAAGCACTCTGTAGCCGAGAGTGGACGATCAGACCGGATGTAAGAGATGACGTTACAAAAGAGATGTGCAACGAAGGTTCGGCGTCGTGAAGAACAACAAACTCCACAGTAACTATGAATGTAACGGGTTACGCCCGGAGTGTACAGCTCTTATGTACTTATGTTGGAGAATATAGTTAAAGCGCAACAGAGATAACTTTAACCGATTAAATGTATAAATTGGAAATAAATAGTTCAATGAACTTATTAAGTCGAATTTATTTTTAGGGATTAATTGTTATATTTTAACTTGTCGCAGAAGGAGAAAGCTTGAGTTCAAGATCGAAAATAATTGCAAACTGGCAAGAGCGATCGAAAAAAACACGTCCGGGTACGGCAAGTGAATATACAGAACTATATGGCAGCTATAGGATATAGTCAGCCGATCCTTATAAAATTTGACGTGTCGTATTATTTTGCCCTTACCCAAAAATAGCTCTCATCTAATATTTGAACTTTTCAACTCTAAAAACACCAAAGTTATACCATTTCCGATAAATCAGTTACATGGCAGCTATAGGATATAGTACGCCGATCCTTATAAAATTTGGCATGTCGTTTTATTTTGCCAAAAATAGAATTCTTACGAAATGGGAATTTTCTAGCTATAAAAAAAACAAGATCAACCCCGATCAATCAGTTATATGGCAGCTATAGGATATAGTCGGCCGATCCTTATAAAATTTGGCGTGTCGTATTATTTTGCCCTCACCCAAAAACAGCTCTTATGTAAAATTTGAACTTTCTAACTCTAAAAACGCCAAAGTTATACCATTTCCGACCAATCAGTTGTTTGGCAGCCATAGAATATTTAAGGCCGATCCTTATAAAATTTGGCATTTCTATCTTTAAGAACACCAAAGTTGTATGGCAGCCATAGGATATTGTCGGCCAATCCTTATAAAATTTGGCATGTCGTGTTATTTTGCCAAAAATAGCATTCTTACCGGAGTGTACAGCTCTTATGTACTTATGTTGGAGAATATAGTTAAAGCGCAACAGAGATAACTTTAACCGATTAAATGTATAAATTGGAAATAAATAGTTCAATGAACTTATTAAGTCGAATTTATTTTTAGGGATTAATTGTTATATTTTAACTTGTCGCAGAAGGAGAAAGCTTGAGTCTTACAAAATCTGAATTCTCTAGCTATAAAAACACCAAGTAATAGCATTCCCGATCAATCAGTTATATGGCAGCAAAGATTATATAGTACATAGATGGGACATCTCATACAAAGAAAAATTTTCTACGGCGGGTTCCAGCAGTGGAACCCGCTGGAACGAGCGGGTTCCATTGCGCGAGAAGTTAAGTTTGAGAAATTTGTCGCGCGACAACGAATGAGGAATAGCCGAGTGGTAGAGTGCTTGGCTGGTGTGCAAAGTAAAACGAGTTCAAACCAGGCTCGGGAAGTCCATTTTTTTTTTAATTTTAAATCTATTTATATTATTGTTTTATTATTTTAATGTGTTTTCCTAAATTTATAATCCAATAAAAAAAAATACAAAATTGTAAAATAACCTTAACATCGTCTCAGTTCGTAGTGGAACCCGCTGTAAAAATGTCTATAAGTGCGGGTTCTACGGCATTTTGGTAGGCCGCGTCATGGAACCCGCTCTCAAATGTTTTCATTTTTCCGTCGTGGAACCCGCTGTATTAATGAAAACATTTGAGAGCGGGTTCCACGACAAACGGCTGGCAGATGAGATAGGGAGAGAGAGAATTCTATTTTTAGATCGTAACATCTTTGGAACGATGAAAGTTTGAAACGTTGTAATCGAACCAATGTAAGAGTAAAGAGATCAGAAATATCTTTTACTATCCTTACTCGTCAACTCTGTTTTTGGTATAGATTTTAGCGCCTCCTTTAACACCAATTTAAAGTATCATAAAATCTACTTCGAGGGTAGCCTAGATGGATAGTGCGTGTCCTTATTCATGGGGTCCTGGGTTCGACTTCATTAGCGGGCGGTTGTTTCGATTTTTATAAAGTTTTAGTTTTATGATTCTTTTTATATTTACTTTTAATTTATTTTTTTTTTTTTTACTTTTAATTTTTACGTTATTATCATTATTTTTAATTTCATTCTATAACAATTAAAGTTAAAATAAGTGACGGACGTGTCGGATGAAAAAATGCCGGAAGGACTCCCTTGAAATTTTATTAGCCGGACATAAAGAAGAATTAAACAATTTTACAATTGTAAAATTAAAGAAAAATATTACAATTAAAGAAAAAAATAATAATAATTATAAAAGAAAGAAAAAGTTCAAAGTCCTTACGAGGATTTGAACACAGAAAAATTACACATAGAGTAACTACTCTCTGCATTACGCTACCATCCTGTCTCGATCTGCGGCGATTAAAAATACTATTTGTTCTACCAACTACCACATCGGCGCATCGAAAACAGAAACGAGAAATTGAAATTTGGAAGCCAAAACATTTTTACTCCGTCGTGCGAGCAGTCACACATACACACATAGGTTCACATTTTTGTTGACGGGTACATGTAAAGAGTTCTAAAAATAGAATCGTATGCATGTGCGTTTCCCCCCTCACCAACAAGCTCGACGCAAAAAGTTGACCGTTTTGGGCCCTGATGTCCCATCTATGTACTTTATAATCTTTGATGGCAGCTACGGGATATAGTCGGGATGGGATATGCCCTCACCCAAAAATAACTCTCATGTAAAATTTGAACTTTCTAACTCTAAAAACACCAAAGTTATACCATTTCCGACCAATCAGTTGTTTGGCAGCCATAGAATATTTTCGGCCGATCCTTATAAAAATAGGCATGTCGTATTATTTTGCCAAAAATAGCATTCTTACGAAATCTGAATTCTCTAGCTATAAAAACACCAAAGTTATAGCATTCCCGATCAATCAGTTATATGGCAGCCATAGGATATAGTCGGCCGATCCCTATTAAATTTGGCGTGTCGTATTATTTTGCCGTCACCCAAAAATAACTCTCATGTAAAATTTGAACTTTCTAACTCTAAAAACACTATAGTTGTATCATTTCCGACTAATCATTTGTATGGCAGCCATAGGATATAGTCGTCGATCCTTATAAAATTTGGCATGTCGTATTATTTCGCTCTCACCCAAAAATAGCATTCTTACGAAATCTGAATTCTCTAGCTATAAAAACACCAAAGTAATAGCATTTTTCAGTTTTATGGCGGCTATAGGATATAGTCAGCCAATCCTTATAAAATCTGGCATGTCGTATTATTTTGCCAAAAATAGCATTCTTACGAAATGTGAATTCTCAAGCTATAAAAACACCAAAGTAAAAGCAAAGATTATACAGTACAAAGATGGGTCATCTCATACAAAGAAAAATTTTCTATGGCGGGTTCCAGCAGTGGAACCCGCTGGAACGAGCGGGTTCCATTGAGCGACAAGTTAAGTTTGAGAAATTTTTTGCGCGACAAAGAATGAGAATAGCCGAGTGGTAGAGTGCTTGGCTGGTGTGCAATATAAAACGAGTTCAAACCAGGCTCGGGACATATATTTTTTTTTAATTTTGAATCTATTTATATTATATTTTTATTATTTTAATGTGTTTTTCTAAATTTATAATCCAATAAAAAAAATACAAAATTGTAAAATCACCTTAACATCGCCTCAGTTCGTAGTGGAACCCGCTGTAAAAATGTCTATAAGTGCGGGTTCTACGGCATTTTAGCAGGCCGCGTCGTGGAACCCGCTCTCAAATGTTTTCATTTTTTCCGTCGTGGAACCCGCTGTAAATGAAAACATTTGAGAGCGGGTTCCATGACAAACGGCTGGCAGATGAGAGAGGGAAAGAGAGAATTCTATTTGTAGATCGTAACATCTTTGGAACGATGAAAGTTTGAAACGTTGTAATCGAACCACTGTGAGAGTAAAGAGATCAGAAATATCTTTTACTATCCTTACTCGTCAACTCTGTTTTTGGTATAGATTCTAGCACCTCCTTTAACACCAATTTTAAGTATAATAAAATTAACTTCGAGGGTACAGGTTTAACAGGTGACTCTTGACATCATCAACAGTAGCATCCGGCATCAGCCGAGAGACAAAAATGGCCTTGCGAGGAGCAACCGCCCTTAGCGTAAGTCCAGAAGATCTAACTTCAGGCGCCACACCAACCAGAGGCCTTGGAGACATCACAGCTAGAGCAGAGGGTAGGTTGTCCAACGATGGGGGTTGTCCAACGATGTCCAACGATGGAGGCTCCAAGATGAGAGGTGGCTCGAGATTTGTACTTGGTACGCTGATCGCTTCTTGCAAGGGATGAATATTAGAGTGCCCTGAAGGAAGGCTCATCAAGTCCCTTGGTACTGGAACAGCATAAGTAGGTAGACTAGTAGGCGACGGTAAAATGTTTGGTGTTGAAAATTCATCGACTTGTACAGCATGGGATGTAGGGGTATTCAGTAATTTAGCAGTCAGCAGGTTGTTGTTCGGAATTTTTCGTCTGGGAGATTCGCTTAACAACTTTAGCCCAAGGAATTGAGTTTCAAGAGCGAGGAATTGCTCATTAAGGGCCGAGAATTGCTTGCGGACATCTAGGAAACCATTTCTCGTCTGTTTCATAAAAGTCCGCATCTCTGACTCAATTTCTCTACAAGCGATGCAAGACCATGTCAGGCCAATTTTCTTGTTGATAAGGTCACTTATCCGTCCATTGTGTCCTCCTCCAGCACATTTAATATGTGAGCAGTTATTGCAGAGCCAACAAGACAGGTATGAGTCACCCGTGATGGTTCCACCAAATTCACATTTTTTTGCTGTGCAAGTAAGACTCATTTTTGGCTTCTTTTTGACGGAATGCAGACCACTGTAATAGCGTGTAAAGAATTTAGGCTCTCTGAAGCACTCTGTAGCCGAGAGTGGACGATCAGACCGGATGTAAGAGATGACGTTACAAAAGAGATGTGCAACGAAGGTTCGGCGTCGTGAAGAACAACAAACTCCACAGTAACTATGAATGTAACGGGTTACGCCCGGAGTGTACAGCTCTTATGTACTTATGTTGGAGAATATAGTTAAAGCGCAACAGAGATAACTTTAACCGATTAAATGTATGAATTGGAAATAAATAGTTCAATGAACTTATTAAGTCGAATTTATTTTTAGGGATTAATTGTTATATTTTAACTTGTCGCAGAAGGAGAAAGCTTGAGTTCAAGATCGAAAATAACTGCAAACTGGCAAGAGCGATCGAAAAAAACACGTCCGGGTACGGCAAGTGAATATACAGAACTATATGGCAGCTATAGGATATAGTCAGCCGATCCTTATAAAATTTGACGTGTCGTATTATTTTGCCCTCACACAAAAATAGCTCTCATCTAATATTTGAACTTTTCAACTCTAAAAACACCAAAGTTATACCATTTCCGATAAATCAGTTACATGGCAGCTATAGGATATAGTACGCCGATCCTTATAAAATTTGGCATGTCGTTTTATTTTGCCAAAAATAGAATTTTTACGAAATGGGAATTTTCTAGCTATAAAAAAACAAGATCAACCCCGATCAATCAGTTATATGGCAGCTATAGGATATAGTCGGCCGATCCTTATAAAATTTGGCGTGTCGTATTATTTTGCCCTCACCCAAAAACAGCTCTTATGTAAAATTTGAACTTTCTAACTCTAAAAACGCCAAAGTTATACCATTTCCGACCAATCAGTTGTTTGGCAGCCATAGAATATTTAAGGCCGATCCTTATAAAATTTGGCATTTCTATCTTTAAGAACACCAAAGTTGTATGGCAGCCATAGGATATTGTCGGCCAATCCTTATAAAATTTGGCATGTCGTATTGTTTTGCCCTCACCCAAAAATAGCTCTCATGTAAAATTTAAGCTTTTCAACTCTAAAAATACCAAAGTTATACCATTTCCGATCAATCAGATATATGGCAGCTATAGGATATAGTCGGGCGATCCCTCTAAAATTTGGCATGTCGTATTATTTTTCCAAAAATAGCATTCTTATGAAATCTGAATTCTCTAGCTAAAAAAACTCCAAGTAACAGCATTTCCGATCAGTCACTTTTATGGCAGCCATAGGATATTGTCGGCCCATCCTTATAAAATTTGGCATGTCGTATTGTTTTGCCCTCACCCAAATATAGCTCTCATGTAAAATTTAAGCTTTTCAACTCTAAAAACTCCAAAGTTATACCATTTCTGACCAATCAGTTGTATGGCAGCCATAGGATATTGTCGGCCGATCCTTATCAAATTTGGCATGTCGTATTATTTTGCCAAAAATAGCATTCTTACGAAATCTGAATTCTCTAGCTATAAAAAAACCAAGATCAACCCCGATCAATCAGTTATATGGCAGCTATAGGATATAGTCGGCCGATCCTTATAAAATTTGGCGTGTCGTATTATTTTGCCCTCACCCAAAAACAGCTCTTATGTAAAATTTGAACTTTCTAACTCTAAAAACGCCAAAGTTATACCATTTCCGACCAATCAGTTGTTTGGCAGCCATAGAATATTTAAGGCCGATCCTTATAAAATTTGGAATTTCTATCTTTAAGAACACCAAAGTTGTATGGCAGCCATAGGATATTGTCGGCCGATCCTTATAAAATTTGGCATGTCGTATTATTTTGCCAAAAATAGCATTCTTACGAAATCTGAATTCTCTAGCTATAAAAACACCAAGTAATAGCATTCCCGATCAATCAGTTATATGGCAGCAAAGATTATATAGTACATAGATGGGACATCTCATACAAAGAAAAATTTTTTATGGCGGGTTCCAGCAGTGGAACCCGCTGGAACGAGCGGGTTCCATTGCGCGAGAAGTTAAGTTTGAGAAATTTGTCGCGCGACAACGAATGAGGAATAGCCGAGTGGTAGAGTGCTTGGCTGGTGTGCAAAGTAAAACGAGTTCAAACCAGGCTCGGGAAGTCCATTTTTTTTTTAATTTTAAATCTATTTTTATTGTTGTTTTATTATTTTAATGTGTTTTCCTAAATTTATAATCCAATAAAAAAAATACAAAATTGTAAAATAACCTTAACATCGTCTCAGTTCGTAGTGGAACCCGCTGTAAAAATGTCTATAAGTGCGGGTTCTACGGCATTTTGGTAGGCCGCGTCATGGAACCCGCTCTCAAATGTTTTCATTTTTTCCGTCGTGGAACCCGCTGTAAATGAAAACATTTGAGAGCGGGTTCCATGACAAACGGCTGGCAGATGAGAGAGGGAAAGAGAGAATTCTATTTGTAGATCGTAACATCTTTGGAACGATGAAAGTTTGAAACGTTGTAATCGAACCACTGTGAGAGTAAAGAGATCAGAAATATCTTCTACTATCCTTACTCGTCAGCTCTGTTTTTGGTATGGATTCTAGCGCCTCCTTTAACACCAATTTTAAGTATCATAAAATCAACTTCGAGGGTAGCCTAGATGGATAGTGCGCGGTCCTTATTCAAGCGGTCCTGGGTTTGATTTCATTAGCGGGATGTTGTTTCAATTTTGATAAAGTTTTAGTTTTATGATTATTTTTATACCCTTGCAGAGGGTATTATAATTCTGTCCAAAAGTGTGTAACGCAGTGAAGGAGACATCTCCGACCCTATAAAGTATATATATTTTTGATCAGGATTGTCGCGGAACGGATTAGGCTATCGATAGTCAGGATTTTTATGTAGTCAGTATTTTTATGAAGTCTAGTATTTAGTTTAGGTTATTTGGTCGCACTAAAATCGGGTAAACAGGAATACAATATTTGGCGGATAAACACATCGATTTGCGCCATCACAGAAAGGGGAAGAGAAACTGCGGTATGTAGGATAAGTAATTATGTATCAGGTTAAGAACCATTGTCTTTTAGAATAAAACGCTCGTTACACATCACTTCAACAACTGTCCTATTTGCGAGTGTTATAAGGCATTCCCGTGATCGGCCAAGCGGTGACAAATTCTTTTATTCGCACTCTGCAGAATGATGCCCACGAAGCACTCACCCAGGCGGAGCCCCAGGCTGGAAGCCTCGGGCGTTCCCGCAACTGCGACCACCACGGCCACAGCAACTGGCACCGCGACCAGCTCTGCGAGTGTGGCTGGAGATCGGCAGAGACCACAGACTCCGAAGGAAAGTGGAACAGCCGCCAGGAAAGCGGCAAGTAACCTGCAGCCCGAAGCGACGGGGCAGACTACGGATTCCACAACTGTAGTGGCGGCCTTAATGGAAAGGATCGCACGTCTGGAGTCGGAGCTGGCGAAGGCAAAAGCAAGTGGAGGACAAGCAGAGGCCGCCAGAGATCCCGTCGGAATCGGGGCACGCGGCGTTGGAGTGAGCGGTGCAGCGAATACACCGCCATGTTCGAGTGGAACGCTGCCACATCATGGAGCAGCGCCACGGCAGAGTTTGAGCGAAAACCTGCCCAGGCAGATGAGGGACAATCTGCAAACGGATCTCGGAGTGACGCCATCGCTGCAGTTGCCGGCACAAGTGAGTGCAAATTTGCCGCCACAATGGAGTGCGAATTTGGCGCCGACGCTTGGCGGCCATTGGGCAAACGGGCAACCTGTGTCGACAACAACAATACTGCGCTATTCTCCGCCATCTTGTGTGACCGCCGCAGCACAGCCGGTGCTAGGTTATGTTCACCCAGAGGTACCTGCGCCATCGCCCATAACATATGGAGCGCCGACGACAAGCATACAAGGATGGACGCCACGCAGACTACCTGATCTTCCCTATTTCGAGGGTCAGCCAGAGGAATGGCCAATATTCCTGTGTGCGTTCACGGAGACAACTGCAGCCTACCAGTGCACCGAGTTGGAGAACAACCAGAGGCTAGTGAAAGCCCTGAAGGGAGAGGCTCGCGAAGCAGTGAAGTCGTTGCTCATCCATCCCAGCAACGTACAAGCTGTTATGGAGCAGCTACGATTCCGGTATGGACGCCCGGATCAACTGATCCGCAGCCAATTGGAGAGCGTGCGCGAAGTGCAGCCGATTCAGGAGGCCAACATCGCGAGGATCGTGCCGTTCGCGACGAAGGTTAGCAACCTGTCAGCGTTCCTGCAGTCGACCGCGACCGGCAGCCAGCACCTAGCCAACCCAACCCTAATGGAGGAGCTGATAGCCAAGTTGCCGCTAAGCAAGAGGTTGGACTGGGCAAGGCACGCGGCCACGATACAGCCGTATCCGACGGTGGCGCACCTGAGCGAGTGGCTCCATGAATTCGCCAAACTGGTGTGCACTGTCACGGACGCCGGAGCCAGGGAACAACCGAAGCGAAGGATTCTGCACGCGAATAGTGTTTGCGAGGAGGAGCGATATGTCGACCGCCCCAGATGCTGCCCTATATGCGAGAGACAGCACCAGGTCAGGGACTGCAAGGACTTCATCAGCGCCTCTACAACGACACGGATCGAGTCCGCGAGGAAGCGACGACTGTGCTTCTCGTGCCTGGAGCCCGGACACATGTCCCGGTTCTGCAGGAAGAGCCGCGGATGCAACGTCCTCGGATGCCAGATGAGGCATCACCACCTGCTCCACGAAGTACCTGAACGATCCAAACGGCCGCCAGTCGCAGATGGGGGCCACAGGAAGGATCAGGACCGACAGCCGTACAGAGACGGCAACAATCGGAGAGGAGTGCCACTGTCAGTGGATTCCAGCGAAAGGAACAATCCTACGGCGGCCGCAGTTGCAGACGCGCGACGTGAGCGGGATGAAGGGCGATCGGCGTACGATCGCCAGGAGTTGCCGCACCGAAACCTCAACATCGACTCAATTGGATGCCACCTGCTGTTCAGGATTCTACCCGTGACGCTGTACGGCGAGAATACGAAGGTCGACACGTACGCACTGCTGGATGAAGGATCGTCTGTCACACTCATCGACGACGAACTCATCCGCAGCCTGAACCTGAAAGGCGAGAGTCGACAGCTGAATGTGCAATGGTTTGGTGGAAAATCCGCCAAAGAGCACACGAAGGTGGTCAGCCTGCAGATCAGCGCAGCGGGCAAACCAAAGCGCCATGGGCTGAAAAATGTGTACGGAGTGGCCAATCTGAACCTTCCGATGCAGAGCCTGCGTCAGGAGGATGTACAAGCAGTGAAGGCGAACACGCGTCTGCCGGTGATGCCGTACAACAATGCGACGCCGAGGATCCTAATTGGACTGGATCATGCGCATTTAGGAGTACCCTTCAGAACCAAAAGTTATGGATCTGGAGGGCCGTTTGCAGCAGACACCGCACTTGGATGGGTGGTATATGGACCGGTGAACGGAAAGCCGAGCTCGCCGCTTCTGAATTCGTGCCTCCTAGCCGTGCCCCATGATGATCTTCTGGAGAAGATGGTCAGCGACTACTTCGAGACCGAGAATTTCGGAGCGAAGCCGGTGCAGCCAGTCGCAGCTGGCAGAGTGGACCTGGAGCCGTCAGTCGGAGATAACGGCGACGCACGGGCCTTGAGCACCCTGGAGAAGACGGCCAAACGTGTAGGCCAGAGATACGAGACCGGGCTGCTATGGAAGGACGACGAAGTGAGATTGCCGGAGAGCTACAGCATGGCCCTCAGGAGGCTCGTCAACATAGAGCGTAAAATGAAGCGCGATGTGGACTTCGCGTCGGCTTACATCCGGATAATGGACGATTATGTCAAGAAGGGATACGCACGACGACTGGAGGCCCAGGAAGTCCAGAGGTTTCAGGAGGGCAAAGTGTGGTACCTGCCGCACTTCGGAGTGGGAAACCCGAATAAGCCTGGGAAAATCCGGCTGGTTTTCGATGCAGCTGCCAAGGTGGACGGTGTGTCCTTGAATTCAGCGCTACTGAAAGGCCCACAGCGCTACAAGCCCCTCCCAGCAGTGCTCTTCCATTTTCGGGAAGGAGCGGTTGGAGTTTGTGCAGACATCAAGGAGATGTTTCATCAGGTTCTGATGCAGCCGAAGGACAGATGCGCCCAGAGGTTTCTGTGGAGAGACGGAGACGACCAGCGAGAGCCGGACGTATACGAGATGGCAGTAATGACGTTCGGAGCGGCCTGCTCACCATGTTCGGCGGACTACGTGAAGACCGTGAATGCCTTGCGGTATAGCAGCACGGACCCGCGAGCAGCCCTGGCCATCTACGAATACCACTACGTGGATGACTACGTCGACAGTTTCGCCAGCGAGGACGAAGCTATCGCCATCTCGACACGGGTGAGAGAAATTCACGCTGAAGCAGGTTTTGATTTGTGCCGATTTACCTCCAGTTCGGCAAGTGTGGTCAAAGCGCTGAACCCACTTGAGCTCATCGCCAGCGTCGGATGGACCGAAGCTGAGGAGAAGGTGCTTGGGATGTACTGGCAGCCGGCTACCGATGAGTTCAAGTTCGGCGTCAAGTACCATCGAGTCCCAAGGAACGTGATGACGGGGGAACGATTCCCTACCATGAGGGAGTTCTTAAGCCTGGTGATGTCTACGTTTGACCCGATTGGGTTCCTGAGCTGCTACATGGTGACTGCCAAACTGCTGCTGAGGGAGATTTGGCGGAGAGGAGTCAACTGGGACGAGCCGCTACCGGATGAATTGGCCGCAGCCTTCGAGGATTGGTGGCAAGGGATGAGTCGGATCCAGGAGTTTCGATGCCCGCGCCACTACTTTGGCGGCGGACGAGTGCGGACGCTACAGCTGCACATCTTCGTGGACTCCAGTCAATCGGCGTTTGCAGCAGCGGCCTACTGGCGGGCCACGTACGAGAACGGAGACGTGCAGGCGCACTTCATAACCTCCAAAACGAAATGCGCCCCGATGAAAACCATGTCGATCCCGCGTCTGGAACTCCAAGCAGCGGTATTGGGCACGAGATTGATGGACACCGTCAAGCAGGAGCACGGTGTGGCGATCAGCAGCTGTGCGCTATGGACGGACTCCAAGACTGTGTTGCACTGGATAAGCAACACCCACCGGAGATACAAACAGTTCGTCGGAAACCGGGTGGCGGAGATTTTGGAATCGACAGAGGCGTCCCAGTGGAAATGGATCCCGTCCGCCGAAAACGTGGCTGATGACGCGACAAGGCCGTGCAAGGCCGTGGACCTGAGCATCGGTTCGCGATGGCTAAGCGGACCGCCGTTTCTACGAGGACCAGAGGAGAGCTGGCCGAGATCGAGCTGGATCTGGATTCCTCCGACGACCGACGACGAGGAAATGAAATGTGAGTTTGCCTTGGTCACGGTAAACTTTATATCCCTGCAGAGGTTCTCCAGCTTTAATCGATTGGTGAGGACGACTGCGTGGGCGCTCAGATTTGTTCGACGATGCCGTGGAATACGTCGCGATGAAGAGGTCTACGGATTGACCGCGATGGAGTGCGCTGAAGCAGAGCGCGCATTGATACGGCAGTCGCAGCGAGAAGCATTTGCTGAGGACAGCCAAGGAAACGTCGCCAAGGACAGCCGACTGCACGGACTGTCCCCATACCTTGACGAGGACGGAGTATTGAGAGCCAGTGGAAGGATCGACGACGCGACGTGTGTGCCATACAACGCACGTCGGCCGATCATACTGTCTCACGAGGAGGCGCTGGCAGAGATGATCGTGCAGCAACACCACGAAAAGATGTGCCACCAAAACACGGAGGCGACGATCGGATCGATTCGGAGCAAGTTCTGGATAACGAACTTGCGGAGACTGCTACGGAGGGTGGTGAGCAAATGCAACGTTTGCAAGCTGCGGAAGGCACGACCCACACAGCCCGAGATGGGCCCCCTGCCTGCGGATCGACTAGAGGCCAACGGATGGCCATTTAAGTCTACTGGCCTGGACTACTTTGGGCCGCTCTTTGTGACAGTTGGACGTCGCACAGAGAAGAGGTGGGTGGCACTGTTTACGTGCCTGACCACGAGGGCTATCCACTTGGAGATGGCTCACGATTTGTCCACCGACTCCTGCATAATCGCCATGAGGAACTTCATGAGCCGCCGTGGACCAGTGGTCAGGATCAGGAGCGACAATGGGAAGAACTTCGTTGGAGCCGACCGCGAGGCCAAGAGGTTCAGCGAAGTGTTCGAGCCTGCACAGATCCAGGGCGAGCTGTCGTCTAAGGGAGTCGAATGGATCTTCAACTGTCCGGCGAACCCAGCTGAAGGTCGTGCCTGGGAGAGGATGGTGCAATGCGTGAAGAAGGTGCTGGCGCACACAATGAAGGAGCTCGCGCCCAAGGAGCATGTACTGGAGAACCTGCTGATTGAGGCGGAGAGCATCGTAAACTCTCGTCCGCTCACTCATCTACCGGTGACGGTGGACCAGGAGGCTCCACTGACGCCTAACGATTTGCTGAAAGGAGCATCGGATATCCCAGACCTCCCCAAGGATGATGGACAGGAGCCCGTGAAATCCGCTACTAGGAAGCAGTGGCGAGGATGCGCGATGATGCGCGATCGCTTCTGGAAGCGTTGGGTGCATGAGTACCTGCCAACTCTTGTGCGCAGGGAGAAATGGTGCAAGCGCGTCGAGCCCATCCGTCGGAGAGACCTGGTATTCATCTGCGATCCAGCCATACCACGAAGGGAATGGAAACGAAGCGTCGTGGAAGAGGTGTTCACCGGAAAGGATGGAGTACCTCGTCGAGCAGCGGTGCGGACTACCGATCGAGCCAAGACTATGCGTCCCGCTTCGAAGCTAGCTGTTCTGGACGTGGTGAATGCGGCTGCTTCACGGGGGTGGGGATGTCGCGGAACGGATTAGGCTATCGATAGTCAATATTTTTATGAAGTCAGTATTTTTATGAAGTCTAGTATTTAGTTTAGGTTATTTGGTCGCACTAAAATCGGGTAAGCAGGAATACAATATTTGGCGGATAAACACATCGATTTGCGCCATCACAGAAAGGGGAAGAGAAACTGCGGTATGTAGGATAAGTAATTATATATCAGGTTAAGAACCATTGTCTTTTAGAATAAAACGCTCGTTACACATCACTTCAACAACTGTCCTATTTGCGAGTGTTATAAGGCATTCCCGTGATCGGCCAAGCGGTGACAAGGATCACCTCCTGAGTTGATATGAGCATGTCTGTCTGTCCGTCTGTCCGTCTGTCTGTTTCTACGCAAACTAGTCTCTCAGTTTTAAAGCTATCGACTTGAAACTTGCACACACCCTTCTTTCCTTTGCGAGCAGTATATAAGTCGGAACGGCCGGGATCGGCCGACTATATCCTATAGCTGCCATATAACTGAACGATCGGAAATGACCCAACTTTCGTGTTTTTGATGATAGAAAGCTGGCACTTGGTACACATTCTATTTTTGGTCAGTTAATCCGATCTAACAAATTTCATAACGATCGGTTCACTATATCTTATAGCTGACATATAACTGAACGATCGGAAATGGTATTTGGTAGAAATATCAACTTTCGTATTTTTGAAGATAGAAGCTTGGGACTTAGTTTTAGATTTTTTATTGTAATTAATTGGTTTTATTATGATGTAATCATAAGGTTCGGCGAACTATATCCGATGTTTGCGATATATATCCGGTTTTAGCTGCAAGGGTATATCAACTTCAGCTCCGCCCGAAGTTAGCTTTGCTTTCTTGTTATACCCTTGCAGAGGGTATTATAATTTTGTCCAAAAGTGTGCAACGCAGTGAAGGAGACATCTCCGACCCTATAAAGTATATATATTCTTGATCAGGATCACCTCCTGAGTTGATATGAGCATGTCCGTCTGTCCGTCTGTCCGTCTGTCTGTCTGTCTGTTTCTACGCGAACTAGTCTCTCACTTTTTAAGCTATCGTCTTGAAGCTTTGCACACACCCTTCTTTCCTATGCACGCAGTATATAAGTCGGAACGACCGGGATCGGCCGACAATATCCTATAGCTGCCATATAACTGATTGATCGGAAATGGTATAACTTTGATATTTTTAGAGTTAGAGAGTTCAATTTTGACATGACAGCTATTTTTGGCAAACTATTACGACATGCCAAATTTCATAAGTATCGGCCGACTATATCTAATAGCTGCCATATAACTGAACGATCGGAAATGATCCAACTTTCGTGTTTTTTAAGATAGAAAGCTGGAACTTGGTACAGATTATATTTTTGGTCAGTTAATCCAACCTACAAAATTTCATTAGGATCGGCCGACTATATCCTATAGCTGCCATATAACTGAACGATCGGAAATGGTATTTGGTAGAAATATCAACTTTCGTATTTTTGAAGATAGAAGTTTGGGACTTTTTTTAGATTTTGTATTGTAATAAATTGGATTATATATTCCTATTCCCATAAGGATCGGTCAACTATATCCGATGTTTGCGATATATATCCGGTTTTAACTGCAAGGGTTCCGCCCGAAGTTAGCTTTGCTTTCTTGTTTTTTATTGTAATTAATTGGTTTTATTATGATGTAATCATAAGGATCGGCCAACTATATCCGATGTTTGCGATATATATCCGGTTTTAGCTGCAAGGGTATATCAACTTCAGCTCCGCCCGAAGTTAGCTTTGCTTTCTTGTTATACCCTTGCAGAGGGTATTATAATTTTGTCCAAAAGTGTGCAACGAAGTGAAGGAGACATCTCCGACCCTATAAAGTATATATATTCTTGATCAGGATCACCTCCTGAGTTGATATGAGCATGTCCGTCTGTCCGTCTGTCTGTCTGTCTGTTTCTAAGCGAACTAGTCTCTCACTTTTTAAGTTATCGACTTAAAACTTTGCACACATCCTTCTTTCCTTTGTACGCAGTATATAAGTCGGAACGACCGGGATCGGCCGACTATATCTTATAGCTGCCATAAACCTGATTGATCGGAAATGGTATAACTTTGGTGTTTTTAGAGTTAGAGAGTTCAAATTTGACACGAGAGCTATTTTTGGCAAAACATTACGACATGCTAAATTTTATTAGGATCGGCCAACTATATTCTATAGCTGCCATATAACTGAACGCTCGGAAATGACCCAACTTTCGTGTTTTTGAAGATAGAAAGCTGGAACTTGGTACAGATTATATTTTGGGTCAGTTAATACGGCCTACCAAATTTCATTAGGATCGGCCGACTATATCCTATAGCTGCCATATAACTGAACGATCGGAAATGGTATTTGGTAGAAATATCAACTTTTGTGTTTTTGAAGATAGAAGCTTGGGACTTTTTTTTAGATTTTTTATTTTAGTTAATTGGTTTTATTATCATATTCACATAAGGATCGGACGACTATATCCGATGTTTGCGATATATATCCGGTTTTAACTGCAAGGGTATATCAACTTCGGCTCCGCCCGAAGTTAGCTTTGCTTTCTTGTTTTTTTATTATTATTATTTTTTTTCTTTTACTTTTAATTTTTACATTATTATTATTATTTTTAATTGCATTCTATGACAATTGTTGTAAAAATAAGTGACGGACGTGTCGGATGACAAAATACCGGAAGGACTCCCTTGAAATTTTATTAGCGGGACATAATGAAGAATAAAACAATTTTTATTATTATTATTATTATTATTAATATAAAAGATAGAAAAGTTTACAAAACTAGACTAACTTAATGGTATAGCGCTGGCTACTGTGGCCTTCGGCTATATGAGTTGATAGTGCTTAAGCCTAAGGGATGGTTGAATGTTGAGGGATATGTACATGTTGTGTCTTAACTTAGTATTTAACTGTTATTTATGTATGTATTCTGTACATTATTCTTCTTAAATTAACTAGCCTTATTAAATATTTATATTCATATTTTGTGGTATAATTGTGTTGTTTTTAGGAAATGTAGTATTTTTTTAATGTTTTCTGGGTTTAGATCATTGAGAAGATGTAGCGGGTTGGAGTTCTGGAAGATAGTTTGTTTTGTTTGCAAGAGAGGTGGACATGTGTTTAGTATGTGGTGTAAGGAGAGGTTGCCTTGACAGAAAGGGCAAGGTGGTGTTGGAATTTGGTTCAGATATTGTTGGTGGGTCAAGTTGGTGTGTCCTAGACGTAGACGGGTAATTTTAGTTTGGTCGAGTCTATTACAGTTTTGGTGGGTTGTTCTAAAATGGTCGCTGATGTGGTGGCTACTAGAATTGATAGATTGGTACCATTGGCTACAGTGTATAAGGTTTTGGTTTTGTCTTGCCTTGAATTCAGATTTAAGTTGTCTTTTTATATCTGTAGGATTTATATTGGATGTAAAGATTAGTGGGCTTTTGTTAGTCGACTTTGCTGCTTGATCTGCTAGTTCGTTTCCGGCAATGCCTGCATGGCCAGGAATCCAAATTAATTTGATTTTTGGGGCCAGCTGGGTTATTAGTGATCTTATTTTATTTGGATAAATATTATTATTGTTTGTATTTCTAATAGAGTCTATTGCTGCGAGGGAATCTGAACAGATTACATATTTGCCTTTTTTGTCTTTTATAATTTTGATAGCTTCAAGAATGGCGATGATTTCGGCTGTTAGAACAGAGGAATATGGTGGCAGGATTCCACATTTTAGGATGTTTGTTTCCGTTGTAATGGCGTATGTTATAATTTCGGTTATTTTTGATCCGTCAGTGAATATAAAGTTGTGTGAATTGAGGTTTGATTTTGTGTCTTCGTATATTTTCTGGTATGTTTCTTTGGGTGTGTTACTTTTTTTATGTAATCTTATGGATGTGTCTATAAGGTTGGGTAGGTCCCAGGGTGGCTTGAGTTTGCTTGGTGTTTGTGGTTCGAAGGGTAGATGAAATTGTTCACAGAGGTTTATTATACGGTCTATAATTGGTGGATATTTCCTTTTAAGTTTACTTTGTTTTACGAATTTGTGTATTGGTGTGTCTTTGGAATAAATAAGGTTTTTACATAGTTTGGCTGTTTGCAGATCTCGTTTTAATTCTATTGGAGGGATATTGGCTTCTTGTAGGAGGTTATTTGTTGGGGTGGAACGAAAGGCTCCGAGCGCTAGGCGAATGGCAGAGTTTAGAGGCGGTTTTAATTTGTTTAGTGTTGTTTTGGGTGCGTGTCCGTATAGGAATAGGCCGTATTCTATTTTTGCAACAATAGTAGCTTTTACTACGTTGATTAATGTGTATGTACTGCAGTTAAACTTAAGACTGGATAGGCATTTAATTATATTTAGTTTTTTGTGAAGTGCAGGTATAAGTTTATCTATGTGTGTGTTCCATTTGTATTTGCTGTCTATATTTATTCCTAAGATTTTTAACGAGCTAACTGTGGGAATCCTTTCAATTGCTGCCGTTTACTGCCCTCCTCGCTTCTCAATCTCGGAAGGACAATTTATGGACTTCTACAATTCACTTGGGGATCGATTTATAGCCGCAGGAGACTACAACGCCAAACATACGCACTGGGGATCACGTCTAGTGACTCCCAAAGGAAGACAATTGTACAATGCAATTATAAATGTGAAAAATAAACTGGACTACGTTTCCCCTGGAAGTCCCACATACTGGCCAACAGACTCACGAAAGCTCCCAGACCTTATTGATTTTGCAGTGACAAAAAACATACCTCGCAATCTAATAAGTGCCAAAGCAGTCCCGGACTTATCATCAGACCACTCGCCTGTGCTTCTAACGCTTCTTCAAAGCCCAGAAATAACCGAACACCCCTTCAGTCTGACGACGACAAAAACAAACTGGCTAAAATACAAAAAAGTACGTGAGTGCCCACATAGAACTCGCCCCGGATTTTAACATGGAATCGGACATCGACTACACTACGAGCGCCCTGGAAGAAGTACTCGTTGCGGCAGCTAAAATCTCTACTCCTCATAGGAAAGAAGTAGACCGAAACAAACACTTCAAATCTAATCAGCAAATCGAACAGCTCGTGCGAGAAAAGAGGCGCACGCGTCGTGATTGGCAAAACAGCAGATCACCAGCTTCAAAACAACGCCTTAAGGAAGCAACCCGATCACTCGACCAGGCTCTTCACCAACAGGAAGAAAATGCACAGCTGAGGTACATCCAGAATCTCTCGCCAACAAGCACAAAGTACCCCCTGTGGAGGGCCCACCCAAATCTTAGTGCCCCAATTGAAACGACCACCCCGATAAGAAACTCTTCGGGATGCTGGGCTCGCAGCAACGAAGACCGAGCTGACACATTCGCCACACATCTCCAAAGTGTCTTCCAGCCAAACCCAGCCTCAAATTCATTCCTCCTGCCAGTAATTCAGCCAGAGTCCTCCCCTCAGCCAGCCGCACCTCCATTCCGGCTGAACGAAATCGAAAAAGTCATAAGAGGGCTAAAACCAAAAAAGGCTCCCGGTGGTGACCTATTGACCCCAAAGATGCTGATCGAACTTCCAAAATGCGCTATAGAGGTCGTCTGCAAACTATTTAATGGAATCATTAATCTTGGCTATTTCCCAAAAAAGTGGAAGAAATCCACTATTATAATGATACCGAAGCCTGGAAAAGACCACACAATTCCGTCATCATACAGACCAATAAGCCTTCTATCTTGTTTGTCTAAACTGTTTGAAAAATGCTTGTTAACTCGCATAATACCACATCTGGAAGCTTGCAATATCATCCCGGCACACCAATTTGGCTTTCGAAGAAACCATGGAACCATCGAACAAGTGAACAGATTAACATCCGAAATACGCTCAGCCTTCGAACAACGAGAATACTGCAGCGCTATTTTCCTCGACGTATCTCAAGCTTTCGACCGAGTTTGGCTCATCGGACTCATGCACAAAATTAAAACGTATTTGCCAACATACACCCACAAGCTACTGGAATCATACCTCTACAATAGGGTATTCTCAGTGAGATGCAACGCAGCTACTTCGGGCGACTACACCATCGAAGCTGGAGTTCCACAGGGAAGCGCACTCGGGCCGTGTCTATATGTTTTGTATACTGCGGATATTCCTACGAGCGCACAACTAACAACGTCAACGTTCGCCGATGATACCGCTATTCTTAGTCGCTCCAGATGCCCAACGCAGGCAACAACCCAACTGGCTAATCATCTCACAATAGTGGAAAGGTGGCTGTCCGACTGGCGCATTAAAATAAACGAACAAAAGTGTAAACATATAACGTTTACTCTTAATAGACAAACATGCCCTCCGCTTTTACTAAACGGTATGCAGATCCCTCAAGCTAACGACGTAACGTACCTTGGCGTTCACCTTGATAGACGACTTACCTGGCGTAAGCACATCGAATGCAAAAAGATGCATCTAAAACTGAAAGCCAGCAGCCTCCACTGGATCATAAACTCACGATCGCCACTGTGCCTGGACTACAAGTTACTACTGTACAATTCAGTCCTAAAGCCAATCTGGACGTATGGCTCCCAGCTGTGGGGGAACGCGAGCAGCAGCAACATAGACATCATACAGCGCGCACAATCAAAGATCCTGAGAACTATCACAGGGGCACCTTGGTATGTTCGCAACGAAAACATCCACCGGGATCTGGGCATCCTCGCAGTGAAAGACGAAATCAAGAAGCAAAAAGAGTCATACAAAGAAAAACTGTCTTCGCACCCAAATTTTCTCGCTCGGGGATTGACTCGGGTTTCTAGCGTATCCCGCCTTAGACGCAACGACCTCCCAACCCAGCAATCAATTTTTAGGGCCGTCTAACTCCGTATCAGTCAATATGACTGTTTGTTAAGTTAAAAATATAAGATTTGATACACCTCTTGTTAGTCTCGCAAAGAGAAGATTCAAGAAATAAAAGCAACGTTAAAAAAAAAAAAAAAAAAAAAAAAAAAACTCTGGGGATTTGCATGTTATTGAATGTTACGACACAGGTGCAGTTGTGCTTTTGCAAATGTGGAGGTGTTGGCATTTTGATAGGGATAGGGATGCCCCGGAGTATGAACCCCAGTTCTCTATATCATTTAAAAGGTTACCTAGGTTAAAGCTAATATTTTTATTTTTATTAAAGTTAATTATTAGAAAATAGTCATCGGCGTATGCATTAAATTTGATTTCCTTGTGTAAGGATATTATATCGGACAATTTGTTAAAAGCTATAAGGAATAGTATGACGGAGATTGGGGAACCTTGAGGGATTCCATTGGATAAGGGTAGTGTGTTGGATCTGTGTTGACCGACACGGATTATTATTTTTCTGTTAAGCATAAAATTTCGGACGTAGTTTATTATTTTTGGCCCAGTTTTCCATTCCTGAAGTTGGTCGATTATAGAATGCACACCTACTCGGTCAAAGGCTTTTGAAAAATCAAGAGTGACGAGTGAGCTGTGCTGGTGTGACTTCGATATGAGATAGTCTACGTAAAGTAGACTGTCCGAAGTCGATTTGCCCTTTTTAAATCCAAATTGGTTTTTATTAAGCAGATTGTTGTAAGTTACAAACCACCAAAGTCTTTTGGCTATGATCTTATCTAGTGTTTTTGCTAGGCAACAGTTGAGGGAGATGGGTCTGTAAGAGGTAGTTTGGGTTTTGTCACTGTTTGGCTTCAGGATAGGAATTATAAGGCTGGTTTTGAAGGCTTGTGGTATGTGAGTGTCGAATATTTTGTTAAATAGGTCTGTTATTCTGTTTTTTGTAGTATTGGAGCTATTTTTGATCATTTGGTACGAGATTCTATTGAGTCCTGGGGCAGATCCTTTAAGGGTTTGTAGTGCTGACGCTAGTTCGAGGTTTGAAATCTGTTTTTCTATGGTTTGAGCTGATGGGGAGGGTGTGTAGTCTACAGTGTTGTTTCTATATTTGTTGTTTCGAAATTGTTCTGGGAAGTTCATGTCGTCTGATAGATTTGAAAAATGTTTAGCAAAGATATTGGCAATTTCGTTATTAATTGTAGTTACTTCGTTGTTGTCTGGGTTTGTTATGGCGTGGATTTGCTTGACTGGGTTAAGTCCGCAAAAACGTCTTATATTCGCCCATATTTTGGATGAAGGAGATGACGGATGGATTGATGAAGTGAAGGATCTAGAGGCTTCATTTTTACTATTTTTTAAGGTGTATCTAAATTTTGCATTTTTACGTCTGTAGTCTTTGATGTTTTCTAGTGTTATGTGGCGGTTGAGTGTATTCCACGATTTTTGTTTTTCTTTTTGTAGCTGGTCGTATTTTGTTCCACCATGGAACCCTGTATGGATGGATATTTGGTGAAGTTTGTGGGATGGAAAGGTTTGCGCTAGATAGAAGAATTCTGTTAATTTGGGCTGCTTCTTTGTTTACGTTTTGAGAGGTTGGGAATTTTACGTTTGATTGCTGGGTAAGAAGGTTGTATTTTTCCCAGTTGGCCACTTTTAGCTTAAAGAAGGGTCTGTTGAATTTTTCTGTATTGGTTGATGGGAATAGGGTGATGATAATAGGAAAATGGTCGCTACCATGGAGGTCGTTCAGTATTTCCCACTTAGCGTGGGGGGCCAAAATTGGAGAGCAGAATGTAAGGTCGATGTGTGTGTACGTATTGTGGGTTGAAAAGTGAGTGGGGGATTTGTCGTTCAGTAGAATAAGGTGTGCATTGTCAACGAATCTTTGAGTTATTTTTCCTCGTGTGTTTGTTGTTGGTGAGCCCCAGGAAGGATGCCATCCATTGAAATCCCCCATGATTAGTGAAGGTGCTTGTTGTGTGTTAAATGTGTTTTGAAGTGTCTGGATAGTAATGTTTTTGGTAGGAGATATGTATGTTGAAGATATGTTTAATTTTAGTTTAGATTGTATATTTATGGTTATTGTTTCTAGGTCGTCTGTGATGTTAAGGGTAGTGTGTTGAATTGACTTGTGAACTAAAAGTGCTACACCGCCAAACCTGTTGGTTGCTATGTTTATTAATAGTTTGTAGTTTATTGGGATTGGTATGTTATTAGTGTATTGTATGTGGGTTTCTTGGAGGGAGATTATATGCGGTGAATATTTTTTGATGAGAATAAGGAGTTGGTTATAGTTATTTACATATCCTTTTAAGTTTCATTGAATTATTGTTAATGACATTTTAGTGAAGATGAAAGCTTGTAACTTAACTTATTAGTAGTATTAACGGTTTAAATTTATGTCTTGCTTAGAGTTTAAGGTTCTATATGGATTCGCTGTCGCTGTTGTTAGCGTGTTTGTTTTTGTTTAGCGCTTTGGGCTTAGTCTTAGATGCTTTAAGGTTAGTTGTTAGATTTTTAGACTTATCTTTATGGAAGATTTTTATTTTTAGTGAGTCTTCTGAGAGTTGTGACGAGTATGGTGTGGTTAGTTTTCTGGTATGTGTGATGCAGTCAGTATCCATGTCTTCTAGTTTGTCGTAATCGTGGTGGTGATGGTTTTGAAGAGTTTGGCTTGATGGTAAAGTTATTATGTCTAATCCGGTAGCTGTTGCATTTGATGGCGGGATATGGATTCCTGATGTGGGTGTGCTGTTCGAGTTTTTATGTTGTGGTTGTGTTGTATTTGTGTATGTATTTTTATTATTATTCGGTGATTCACGGTTTGTTGTCTTCTGAGTTGTGGCGTTTGCAAGTACTTTGGCATAGGTGTTCCTCAATTGAGATCCGTGTCGTTCGAAATAAATACGTTGGGCAGTTTTGTGATCAACTTTTGTGTGGTTTTAATGGCTGTTAATTCTTGGTTTTTTATGAAGGTGGGGCATTTGCGGTCAATTGGGCTGTGCTGATGGTCAAGTTCTGGGTTGTTTTTGCAGTTTAGGCATTTTTTTTCGTTTTTGCATGTTTCTCCGTCGTTTGTGTGTTTTGTTTCTGAGCAATTAGTGCAAGTTTCGGAGCTTTTGCATATTGGTGCTGGGTGACCAAAGCGGAGGCATTTTCTGCATCGGAGAGGAAGTGGGATATACTCTCGTACACGCACTGTTTCGTAGCCAATTCGCAATATTTCTGGGAGTTTGTGTGTGTCGAATGTAATGATGATCAATCCTGTTTCAACTAGAGTGGTGTTGTTGCTATCGGAGTTAGTGTTGGGGTTTTGCCGTTTCATTATTTTTTTAACTTCGCTTACTTTTTGTGGCTTTAGTTCTTGTAGAATAGTGTCTTCGTCAATATATCTAAGGTCGTTACAATAAATAACTCCCTTAGAAAAGTTCAGTGTTTTATGTTCGCCTATTGTTACTTCCATTTCTACGATTGTTGTAAGTTTAAGTAGCTTTCTGGCTTGCAGTTCATTTTTAGTTTTTATTAATAGTGTTCCGTCTCTTATTTTTTTGCATCCGTCAACTTCTCCTCCACAGGCAAAGTCCACAGATTTTTTAATTATGAATGGTGAAATTTTTTCGAGCGAGCCGTTGTCTTTTCTTTTGATTACAATAAATTTTGGGTCGCCTAATTGGGAATGGTACGATTTTGATGTAATTTTGAAAATGTCAGGTGGGTCCGTCATGATTGGTTGAAGGGCTTAAGCCCGTATTAGAGGTTTTCGTGTGTTTGGTGTTGTTGGGTTTTTATTTTCTTTTTGTGGTTAATATTTGTTTGTGCAAAATTTTGCTGATAATTTTGTTTTTGTTTGCGCGAGGCTAGGATTACGCTGTTTTGGCACGACTTATCTCTTCGGAGGTTGAAGTTGTACTGATAAAACAATTTTACAATTGTAAAATTACAGAAAAATAGTAAAATTAAAGAAAAAAAAAAAAAAAAAACCAAAATATAAAAGAAAGTTCAAAGTCCTTACGACGATTTGAACACAGAAAAATTTTACAAAGAGTAACTACTCTATGCATTACGCTACCATCCTGTCTCGATCTGCAGCAATTAAAAATACTATTTTTTCTACCAACTACCACATCGGCGCATCGAAAACAGAAACGAGAAATTGAAATTGAAATTTGGAAGCCAAAACATTTTTACTCCGTCGTGCGATAAGTCACACATACATACATACAAAGGCTCACATTGTAGTTGACGGATACATGTAAAGAGTTCTAAAAATAGAATCGTATGCATGTGCGTTCCCCCCTCACCAACAAGCTCGACGCAAAAAGTTGACCGTTTTGGGCCCTGATGTCCCATCTATGTACTTTATAATCTTTGATGGCAGCTATAGGATATAGTCGGCCGATCCTTATAAAATTTGGCGTGTCGTTTTATTTTGCCAAAAATAGCATTCTTACGAAATCTGATTTCTCAAGCTATAAAAACATAAAAGTAATAGCACTCCCGTTCAATCAGTTTTATGGCGGCTATAGGATTTAGTCGGCCGATCCTTATGAAATTTGGCGTGTCGTATTATTTTGCCCTCACCCATAAATAGCTCTCATGTAAAATTTGAACTTTCCAACTCTAAAAACACCAAAGTTATACCATTTCCGATTAATCAGTTATAGGGCAGCTATAGGATATAGTCGGGATGGGATATGCCCTCACCCAAAAATAGCTCTCATGTAAAAATTGAACTTTTCAATTCTAAAAATACCAAAGTTATACCATTTCCGATCAATCAGTTACATCGCAGCTATAGGATATTGTCGGCCGATCCTTATAAAATTTGGCATGTCGTATTCTTTTGCCAAAAATAGCATTCTTACGAAATCTGATTTCTCTAGCTATAAAAACACAAAAGTAATAGCATTCCCGATGAATCAGTTTTATGGCGGCTATAGGATATAGTCGGCCGATCCTTATGAAATTTGGCGTGTCGTATTATTTTGCCCTCACCCATAAATAGCTCTCATGTAAAATTTGAACTTTCCAACTCTAAAAACACCGAAGTTATACCATTTCCGATCAATCAGTTTCATGGCAGCTATAGGATATAGTCGGCCGATCCTTATGAAATTTGGCGTGTCGTATTATTTTGTCCTCACCCAAAAATAGCTCTCATGTAATATTTGAACTTTTCAACTCTAAAAACACCAAAGTAATACCATTTCCGAGCAATCAGTTACATGGCTGCTATAGGATATAGTCGGCCGATCCTTATGAAATTTGGCGTGTCGTATTATTTTTCCCTCACCCAAAAATAGCTCTCATGTAAAATTTGAACTTTTCAACTCTAAAAACACCGAAGTTATACCATTTCCGATCAATCAGTTACATGGCAGCTATAGGATATAGTCGGCCGATCCTTATAAAATTTGGCGTGTCGTATTATTTTGCCCTCACCCAAAAATAGCTCTAATGTAATAATTGAACTTTTCAACTCTAAAAACACCAAAGTTATACCGTTTCCGATTAATCAGTTACATGGCAGCTATAGGATATAGTCGGCCGATCCTTATAAAATTTGGCATGTCGTAGTATTTTGCCAAAAATAGCATTCTTACGAAATCTGAATTCTCTAGCTATAAAAACACCAAGTAATAGCAATCTCAATCAAACAGTTAAATGGCAGCTATGGGATATAATCGGGATTGGATATGCCCTCACCCAAAAATAGCTCTCATATC